>VDFB02000017.1:409379776-409451279 GCA_007258455.2 Sequoia sempervirens
CAAGTGAATCCAAATTATTTAAGTGTACATGGAATAACTAGATCCTAGTTTAAATGAATCAAGTAGTAAACAAACAAGTTATTTCATTGTGAAGTTTGTTGAACATATTTAATTCATAGGTATGCACAACATATCTAGTAATTTTAGAATTTTGTTAAAGTGTCAAAATGTATATTAGAGGTATAATTTGAATTGAATTTTCTTAATTATATTTGAATTGAATTTCAAGTTAGTTGTCAAAAATGTATAATAGAGGCATAATTTGAATTAAATTTTCTCTTAATTATATTTGAATTGAATTTCAAGTTACTTGTCAAAAAAGTATAATAGAGGTATAATTTGAATTGAATTTTCTTAATTATATTTGAATTGAATTTCAAGTTACTTGTCAAAAATATTATATCTTGTTCTCAACTCAATGGTTCATGTTGCTTAAGCCATTTTTAAAAAAATATTTATTGTGATCAACATGAATGAACTTAATTATAATTATTTCCTAAATTCTACCAGAGATCAAATGTATATTGAATATAAGGAAATGTAAGTTGTAAGAGACCATAAATAAGAAAACATGTAATATGTATATTGAATATTTAAAGCAAATGCATACATATATTATGTGTAAACATGTTTAAACCATAAGCAAACACATGTACATACATGTAAAGGGATTCAATACATATAAACATAACATTATAAGCAAGAGGCAAATGTATGTATATATCATATAAGAAAATATATGTACATATCATAAAAGCAAAATGTAAATTAAAGATCATCAAATGTCGAATACTAAAGATCAACAAATAAGCAAATGTATGTATATCATATAAGGAAATGTAAGTTAGAGATCATCAAATATCAAATACTATTAAAGATCATCATATAATCAAACACATGTGGTCAAGATCATAAATCTAGAGTGCATGGCCTAATATGAATGTCTACTCCTAGACGAATGGCCATCTGAATGAGAACAGTCCTGCTCTGATGGATGTGTTGAGCCCTGCAAATAAAATTGTGTACAAGATGCGTTAAATACATATAATTTATATTAAATAAATTTTATAATGAAAGTTATTTTTAAATGAACTTGTATTTTTAAATATCAATATAGATCTATGCATACATAAATATTATGCATGTACATATACACGTGTGATTATATAAAAATGTAAAACTCACATGTCCATTGATAGCAGATTCATCCACAAAGTCACATCGATCATGCACACGATCTGGACCAAGGCTAGGAGTGATATGAGGTATATCCACCTATAACAATATAGGGTAAGTGCAAGAAGTTGAGTCCACGAAACGTGGAATTTTTTGCCTTAGCCCCAAAAAAAATATCGGCATTGTAAAAACGGGATCCCGCTTCTAAGAAACGGGATCCCGCTTCTAAGAAATGGGATCCCGCTTCTAAGAAACGGGATCTCGCTTTAGAACGGATCCCGCTTAAAAAATCGATTCCATTTTTAAAACGCTTTTGAAAATTTTCAAAATGGGGTCCCATTTTAAAATTCCAAAAATGGAAATTTCTCGTTTTACATTTTAGGTCTGATCCCGCTTTTGTAGAACCAAAACGGGATCCTGTTTCCAAAAATTTGAAATTGGGTTTTCTTTATAGGCAGGCTTTTGCCTTGTATTTTGGTTCGGGAAAAGCATTGGGAATCCGAACCTAGGCCTTCAACCTGGTTTGACCTGCAAGTTGAAGGTCCTAACAATGTTAGAGAAAAATACCGAGTTTGGACATATGGTTGACAACTTTTTTTGCATAATGTTTTGATGAAATTAAAACCCATTTTAGATGAGACAATGTAGATTCCAAATATATAATTTTTTTTACAATTGGATTATTTTTTCTATTTTTCAATTAATTTCTAATGAAACTAGTCCATAAACTTTAAATATTAGGGTTTTTAAATATTTTAATAACTTTTGATCAACATAACATTTTGACGAATGGATTGCACGAGAACAAACTTCAGACAATTCTTTTCAATTTTAAAAAAAAATCAAAAAATGATAAGTTAAGGTCATCTTATGTTGTCGTACACGACGATTTTTCAAAACGACAAATATGCCTAATAAAAAATTAACAAAAAAAGAGTATTCAATAAAAAATTACAAAAAAATATCGAGAACAAGCTTTAGTGAGTCACAAATCTTTTCCCAAAAGGATTTAGAAAAATACAATAATTTAGGTCAAAATATGGATGTTGTACACATGCATAGTATGGTAAAAAAAAGTGACTTTTAAACAGTGGTTTTTAGAAATGCCTATTGAAACTCAATTTGTACAATCTGGGTATTGAAATAAATTATATATTTGGAAACTAGACTCTGAGTACTACATTTTATGATTAGTGACTTTTTCGAAGATTCCATCTCTAAGTGCTTCAAATTTTAAGGTCAAATGTGTCAAATGCTGAAAATTAGGGAAACACTTGCACTTTTTGGCCAAAAAGTGAACTCAACTTCTTGCACACACCCTATATATACACATATATATCAACTTACATGAATATATAGTTAAAAAAAATATAAAAAAATTAAAAAAGAATTGAAACATGCACATGCACACATGCACATCATCTGATATCGGATGACCTAAGTCCTCTGAAACAGTCGCCTCCACCATATCCACCAAATGATCAAGCAACGAATCAACATCTGCATCCATCTGATCTATCCCATGTCATGCCATAAATGATGAATGTAGAGGACTATGAAGGTGAGATGGCATCAGTGATGATGAACCAAAACCAATCAACATATCAATAAAACCCATAGTCTGTGCATCTGCCGTATGAACTGTAAGTGGATCCTGATGCGCACTAGTGCTCGGCTGAGAGTGATGGGATCTTAGAAATGAATGACCTTTGCATCTCAAATGCTCTCTAACATGCTCTATACCCATCCCATTATCTGATGCAATGTGGGCATATGCCTCCAAAAGGTCCTCAACCAAACAATGCAGTCATGCGTGACATATCTCCTATAAGTGCATCAAGCTGTGTAGGAGTAGGGATGCCGACCACTATAAAAGGATCCATGGTGGTCCACTGTGCTGAAAATGGTGTGGATCGGGAATGTCTAGACATCAAATACTGACCTACATGATCATCAGATATCCTAGTGGTGGAAGCCGCAATGTCACCTACAGTGTTAATTGCTTCCTTTTGGGAAGCAACGACAACCTCATCTGTTATGGGGGCTAGAGCTAGGGTGAGAGCAGGAGACCTGTCACCAACCAATACCCTAAACACTAGGGGTGGTCTATCTACTCGACGATAGGTGGGCCTATCAGCAATCCTACCATGCCCCTGACCAACATATAGTGGAATGTCCAGGTAGTTAACTTTGAGGCCCAAATGGACCTCAGCATACAACTGCTGAACAAAATACAATGGAATCTGGTCATTGTTTGGGTATAGACCATGTGCTGTGAGAAATCGTGGGTAGATCAATGAGGCCATAGCATGATTGACACATCTAGTGACCTAGTACCCCCTAACCTTATGCACATTTTGATAAAATGGAAAACAAGTGGCTTTTATAATTTCTTTGGTGACACTATCCTGTATTTGTTTAAGGGGAACATCACCATGTACTTCTTCCCACATGCAGGAAAGAATAGTAGTCACTCTATCTAGGGAATATGCACTAGTCCTCTCAAGTTCATCTTTTAGTTTTTCTAGACTATGCAATATTAACATGCATGCTTCACTATATATCCCCGGGTTTGCACCCTGTGCTAATGAATCTCTCAATTTTTTAATCTCATTACTAGTATTTGCAAACAAAGAATCTGGCACAGGTAGAACATGATCTACATTTTCCATGTTTTATACATATACAGTACACCTAAAAGAGCAATAAGACTTTGGTAAATAATATATCTAGATAAAGGGAATACAAATCTAAAATAGAACTTGTAATAATTCATCTACTCATCAATAATATTTTCATACCATTAACAATTTAAAAAGAATTGGAAGACAACTATAATCTATAACATAGCATTCTTAAATGGTTCAAATTTTAAATGAAACGATGAAAGAAAGAATAAGAATACAAAGATTAGTATAAAATTATTTGAAAATAATTGGGGATAAAAATATTTAATCTAATAGTTGTTAACATAAATGAACTTCAATTATATAGCCAAGAACATCAAAAAATTATAGATTGGAAAGCAAAATAATTAGACATTTATCATATTTTTATATGTATAAAGTTTAGATACCATCAAACTATTTAAACTTATAGATTGCATAAAGCTATAAATTGAATCGTTAAAACTAATTTATTAAGAATCAAATCTAATAAAGTTTGACTTCATTGCATACTTGTTATAAATATCTCACTAATCCAACCATACATATTATATATGTTAAAAATATATATTTACCCTTAAATATATATACTTGTTATACATATATATTGAAAGAAGATGAAGGTCCTTATTTACCCTTAAATGACATTTAAATTGGATATTTTAATGTTCAATATAATGAAATGTTTAAAAAATGAAAGTGACAATAATATTGAAAATAAAAATGTTGAACATGAATGTGAAAATATTGTAAAATTTGATGGAACACCTATTGATAAGAGTAGCATCATAGAAGAAGAAGAAGAAGGAAATACATCAACAATTTCTTGACTAATGTGGATATGAACCCTATGACATTGAAATTGCACTCAATAATCACTTGTTGATAACAATGATTAAATTGATAGCTCACATGAACCAATGAAACTCAATGTGTCTCCAAATTACATAAGAAGAGAGAACCTTTGTGAAGAAGAAAAAGAAATTCAAAAACCATCTTTTTGTAATGAGTTTGTTAAAATTTAAAAACATTCAAGAACCCCAAAATGGTTTGAAATTGATGAGCATAATAGAAATTATTGAAGGCAAGAGGTCATCACAAACCATTCGGTTGTGGGCTTCAAAAAATTTCAATGAATGGTTTTCCAATAAGACATTAACCAAAAAATTCCAATTTTTTATACAATTACTAAAGATGTACAAAATGAGACCTTTACTAAATAAATTTCAAAGATTCATGTAAACAAAAAGTTTGATCGAAATAATATTGTTGTTAAAGTTTTTTTTAATGCATTCAATTCTATTGTAAATAATAGTAAGGAAAAAGATAAAAGAGTTGCTCATAGAGTAATAACATCATTAGTAAGAAATTAAAAAATTAAAAAGGCTCAATTATTAAGGTAAACTTGTCTTGAATTAAGCCTAAATCGTAAAACATTATCAAAAGTACTATCAATAAGATCATGATTAGAAAGTCCTATTGAAAATCATACTTGGGCTTTTAGCAGTAGGCTTCCATGAGTCGATAAGAAGCTAATTAATAGCACAAAGGATGAAATTCAACAATTTTGGCACTCTAACTCTAGATTTACATATGAGGTTGGAAACAAAATTTTTATACTCTACCTAGGCCATGATTCTGTTATGAGTACGAAGAGTTTATGATAGAAATACATCCATTATTGTTGAGTTAAAAGTAGGTTAAATATTATTTTTCTTAAAAATTCACTTTTATATAAATGTAGGTGTTTTGGAGAACAAAGCTATAGTATGAATAAGTGATTGACATCGATGGCTATAAATTTCAAGGTGGGGACATTCAATATAATTCATAAGGTGTTATAATATTAAATGCTTTCATTGTTTAGTTAGTTTTAATCAATGTTGTATGATTTATTAAACATTTTTTTAATATTTAAATGTAGGTGTTTTGGGGAGTAGCAGTGATAGATCTAGCTCATTGAGAAAGGATATAGGTAGAGAGGAGGAGTGACCTTGACAAGGATTGAGACATGGATCACCTCAGGGTGGTAGATATGAGTGGAACATATCCATAGAGAAGGATAGGCTAAGAGGATAGATATAGGAGACAAATACCTTAGGGGCACCTTTTTAGTTGTGTGTATGCTCTACAGAGTGGATTTACTCATGAGTGCTTTGATGTATTTGAAGACACATTTGTATGAGAACATAGATAATATGATATGGGAACTATTAGTTGTGTTGATGATGGGTGTGATATTTTATGTGTATGTTGATGATGTGCATGATATATATAGTTATATTTCTTGTATTTGGATGCTCATAGGTATGGATGTTCATGAATCTTATGTGTATGTCTAATGGTGGCATGTGGAAGGATAAATATGGCTATTGAAAACTTTACCATTATCTTGACAACTAATTATGGCTATATGATTATCTTATTGTAATGAACCTAAGTTAATTCGATAGATATTAGTGAAGTTGAATTAGGAAGCATGGATTGTGCTTTATTATACACATTTTACGTTTAAAAATATGGGTCTAATTTTTGCGATATTGAAAGTCAGTTAAATTTCTTCAATAGTATATCCAAGGTATAGGGATATATTAGTGGTAGGAGTAGTGTAGGATAAAAAGGAGAATGTATAAAGAGGGGAAGGTCTAGAAAGGTAATGACATGGTAATGGAAGGAGAAGTTACACTATAAGGTTAGATTTTCATAGGATAAGGAGGAATGGTATGAAGAACATATCTGTATAGGATAGTGCTAGTAGTAACAATGGTGTGAACATATATAAAAGGATGGGAGATAAGAAAAATACTAGTGGAGAGAAAGGCGGTAGGACATGGGTGGTGGATCCCATGGAAGTGGTAACTATAGTATGATAGGAGGAATCATTATAAGAGGATGAAGGGTAGATGGATGCATAGAGGGTACAACATTATTAAAATCCATTAGAGTGGTAATATTATGAATGGTATTAATTCCCTAAGGATAGCCACCTAATACATTATATAAATTACTAGCCAATGAGTGAGGATATTTAGGGTGGAGAGGTGCATCAATACATAATTATCAATTTAGGAAAATATCTTGTTTAGCAACATATGTATCTAAATCATAGTCTTGATCATTATTTTTCATCTTCTTTAATGTGGCTCTTTATATGGTTGTCATTAGCTATTATATCAAAAAATGATTCAATCGTCATTTTATTTGCTAGCCATATTAGAGTTAAGATGAAAACTCCATAAAACAAGATTTTAAAGGATATTAATTTAACTAGATAAAAGATCAAGGAAAACACTCTCAAACATGCAATATACCCCAATTGCTTAGACAATGCATATTTCCTAATAATGTGTGTAACTAAAAACTAATAACATGTAATGAATGGATGTAGGTGATAATAATTAAATAATCCTAATTGAACTAGGGTTGTCCCTTTTATATATTTAAGAAGTTGTAAGAGCATTGTATGAAATTGTAAGATGGGAATTACTTATGAAATGTTATATGACACATAAGAGAATAAAAAAGGGGGGTTACACTAGAATATTGATTAGAATTATGAAAATCATCAAGATCATCTTAAATAATGGGTTTGAATATGTCAAAAATGGAGTGTTGGTTATGAGGAGGAGGATTTGAATTTTTTTGACAAGATGTAAAGCATTTGCTAAATACATCCTATAAACCAAGTCAAGGAATATGGTGTTGGAATTTGTGCCAAATTTGGTGCCATTTTTAGGTCATTATTTTGGCTCATGGCTTTGGTAAACCACACTTGGTTTATGGTTTAAATTTTTCCTATTTATGGGTGCTTGAGATGGAGAAAGCATAATGATTTTATAGGTATCATCATGCTACTAGAAATTACTCCATATGAATCACATGTTGATGATACTACTATAAGGGTATGCACATGAATATTTTATTGTAAATGATATTATTATCAAATAATATAATTGGTTCATGTTTTTGGTTGTGGGATTTTTCTTCCAAGAGGATTTTCCCATGTACATAATTATGTTATAAATTTATAATTTATACATTTTTCTTGTAACTAAAATTAAATCTATTTTGCATATTTATCTCTTGATAGGTTAATATGGGAAGCGTTTCCACACCTCAAATTCCTTTTAAAATACTATCCAAGTCTTAATTAGTTTACATCCTCTATCTTATTGTGCAATACCTACCTACCACCAAAAATGTGTAGAGATGGACATTTTTAATGTTACAAATGATACAATTTGTGGTTCTATTTGAACTTCATAACTTTATATTGTTTGTTTCCATATGCTATTAAGTTCTTATATATGTTTCACTTGGTCTTTCCATTTAGGAGCAGGCTATCCATAGCTTTGATTGCTGAAATGGGAAGGCATATTTCATTTACACATAAAACATAAAAATGTATGCAAAATGGGGAAGCAAATCCAATTTGAATTCAACAAATTTGAAAACACTTTCAAAACTTCCAAACAAATCCAATTTGAATTCAACAAATTTGAAAAAAATTGCATCTAGGGTTTTGAAATTTAACATATAAATGCATTTTGAACTCTAAAAAATTTGAATTTCAAATACCTGGTGCTCGTTATGCAAGTCGGGTTGATGAAGTTTGGAGAGACCAAGTTGAAGTTGTGTTCGCCAGAAAGAAGAAATCAGTTTGCTTGCTGTCACGGTCTCAGTTTGCCGCATGCAGGGAAAGCAACTAGTAATTTTAGAAAGTGAAAATGACAGTCGAAATGAGAGTTTTTGTTTTTTTGTCATATGTAAGGGGGTTCGGTCGAACCCATGTTCGACCGAACCCATTTAAATATGATTTTTTTTAATTTAGGGTTTGTGGGTTCGGTCGAACCCATAATGAGGTTCGGTCGAACCATTGGGTTTGACCGAACCCCTTAAGTTTGGGGAAAAGGAAAAAAATGAAATTTCCTTCCTCATATAAATTGTAAACCACTATTTTGAAGTCACATATATATATATATATATATATACAAATAGTCACTTAGTGTGTTATATGTATACATTGGTGTTGAGCGATCACTTTTGGATAAAAGCACAAAGTTGTGTCACACTTTAGTCCAAATAAATAGTTCTCAGCAAAACATTTTCATCCAAAAATGTTTCAACTAGATAGGTTTCGATCGAAACCATGTGGCCTATATGCACGACACATAGGGTTTTGGCTGAATAGGTTTCGGCTAAATCCAAAAAAATAAAATTTTCTCTTTGCCACATTGAAATTGGCTTATTTTATGTGGTTTTTCTATAGAAAGGGTTTCAATCGAAACCCTTTCTACCAAAATTATCTATGTGGCATCCTAGTTGGTAACCAACTCAACTTTTTTCAAAATTTTTTGAAACTTTCAACTTCAACTAAGTATTTCTTTTGTCATAAAGATGTTTAAAAAAAAAAAAAAATACCCTTTTGTTGAACTTGGAGTGGTGAATCCAAATATGTAATTTATTTAATATTTTGATTAGTTTTAATATATTTTATTTTTAAAATAATGCAAGTAGGTTGTCAAATTTTAAAAAGAGGTTGATGAGAAATAAAAAAAATAGTAACACATTAAAAAAATAAAAAATATATGGTGCACTAGAGGAGAGAGTCCTCTTCAAAAGGTATAATTTTTTTTTGAAAATGATTTAAAAAGTAGATAATAGTTGACATCCCATGAAAACTGTCAAATCTAACAAGTTTGAATTTAAAACATTATTACGAGAAAAATGTACATCAAAATTTGATATTTTTTTTCCATGCACTAGATATTGAAGTTACCTATTTGGAAAAAAAAAGGGAAAAATGAAGTTTTTTTCAATTTGTTTCTTGGTGTCCCATGAACGTCACTTTTTTTTGAAATTTTCAGCATTCCAAAATTTGCTTAAATTGATTAAAAAATAATGAAAATAATTTTTAAAAAATCTTAAAAATTATAGAAATAATCTTCATCAAAAGTTCTACATTTTATTAGTTTACATAGTTTTGAAATTCAAAACATAAAGACCACTTTTATGTGGTCAAAGCTCAAATTTTGTTTTTGCTATTGGTTGATTCCTTTATAAAGTGTGACACAGGTTTGTGCTTTTACCCTTTTACTGTGCTCATGAATTGACTCTAATGGATTCTTGTAAATTGTACTTTGAATTTCATAATATTTGATGGAATAAGTAATGAAATCCATAATGATATATGTATAAGGCTGAATGATAGCATGTGTGTCATTCTGGATGATCACATGAATATCATTCCAAACTTGGTAAACAAGGTCTTTAAGAGGATAATTTAAACAAAATAAAATGATGTTCAATATATTGTTCTAAACAATATTAAAACAATCAATAAAATTAGGTAATATAAAATTTTATCATTCTTAGACCTTAAGTTCTCATTTGAAGAATGAATTTAAACCAAACATGTACCGTTCTGATTTAAACCAAATGACATGTACATGGGTGAATGGGTCCTCACTTAGACCTAGGACCTAAATTTAAATTATTATTTTTGGCGGTACATTAACATATTCAAATCCATATTCAGATCTTGTGTTATTTGAATTTTGGGAAATTAATGTTACATACCAATAAATGTAAGGTCATTTAACTATGTTTTACCTAAGAGTTTCTAGTAATTTCAAGTTATCTTAAGAGCATTTTCACAAGATAATTTCTAGAGAATTTCAAGACATTCAAAGAGAGATCAATTTAAGAATTATTGTAGTAATTAGGATCCAATTGTCATATCAAAATCTTCTTGCATCATGCATGTTTTTGGTGCTAATATGTTGATGTAGAGTTCATGATCCTGTTGGGAATAAGGTGTCTCAAATTTAGAGTCCTAACATTGAATTATTTAATGTTATTTTTATTTATTTATTTTTATTTAATTTAATTTCCTACAATGTCATGTCATTAAATGGGACCCACTAGCTGGGTGGCATCCTCGTTGGAGGTGACTATATGACACATCTTCATCACAAGTGGAGGTAGGCATCCCATCTTGGAATCATGGACCTAGGACAAGTGATGTCATTTTATGACATATTCTATGATGCTTCATAAGGTATATTTTGCATGGAGAAAGTGTGGTGCCTTAGTGGGTTATGACAAAAGTGCGAGAGAATAAGTGTGAAAGTCATATTTGACTTATTATTTGTTTCTTGAAAGTGTTGTAAGTGTGACAACATATTATGACACATGTTATGATAGATTCTATGACACTTGTAAGGAATATATCATAACCCACTATTGGCATGAACTACGAACCCAAGTTTGGAGAGATGTTTTGCATCTTATGACAACTATAAGAGGTATAAGAAATGTTGTAGAAATGTACAAATCATGCCTATGGTGTGAAATATTGTTGCCACATGGATTTGGACACCTAGCCTCTTCTAGAAGCTTCTTCAAGCTTGTATCTTCTATAAATAGGATTCCTTGCATTGTAGAATGCATAGTTTGTTTGTAGGTATCAAAGTGTTGCTGGATTTCCTCCAGAAGAGCAAGATGTAGTTTCCATGTTAAGGCTGCCAGCCTGCAAGTGTATTGTAACCTTATTGTTGCAGATTAATACATAGGTTTGATGCTTTGGAGTGTGGGGATTTTTACCTGAAAGGGTTTTCCCCACGTATATCGTGTATTCTTCTCTTTTGTCTATATTTCTTCTATTCTTTGTGTTTCTCATTCTTGAAATGTTAATTTACATACTGTTATGTTGCTGATTTTTTTCTAGATTTGAAACTACATCAACTTTCCTCTAAGGGTTAATGCATGGGAAATTAAAATTTGTTTGTTGTTGCTTTAAGGCATAGTAGTATGTACTTGTATCAAGATGATTAAAATCTGATTTGTTTCAAAAATCATATGATACTGAAGGTGCATAATGGATCTTGGAAGGCTTTCTGATTTCATCATTTCCCTTTTATTTGGTATCAGAGCTCAGTTCTAGACTTGCATGTTCTTGCATGCGTACGTATGTAAGTTGCATGTACTTGCATGTGTGTTGCATGTACTTGCATGAACTTGCATGCCACTTGCATGTGCTCACATGGTGATGCATGTGGTGTTTGGCATTTTGGGTATTTCTTCTGTTGTGATTTCTTAGCTTGGAAAGCTTGAGGAAATGTTTTTTGAAGGAGTTTGCTGATTATTAATCCTTAATTGATTGGAAGTTTTGTAGTTGATCTTATTTTATTGAAACAAAAGGTATTGTGAAGGATGGAGAAGATAGAGTTTTATGGAGTTGATCATGTGGTTACATTTGATATGTTATTGATTTGAAGCTCTTGTTTGACAATTGAATAACCTTGAATGCATGTAGGCTATGGAGCTAATCATTGGTTGATCTAGAAGCTTCTAGAATAGCCTAATTCTCTCTCGGATGTATGTACATGTTGGCAGTGGATTTGGCTTGCAAATGGGCCTAGAAGTTCCTGGACCTCTCTTTCCTAATGGATGTTTGTACTTACATGGCTCAAATTCATGTTCCTTGGATTTGAGGGTTTTATGGATTTTTTATTTAAAAATCTATGATTATGCATATTCATGATATTCCATTGTTCTAGTTTAATTATTATGGTTGTATACAGACTTGGGCATATTTTAGATGATAAGTGGATATGAATTGCATGTGTGTTACAAAACATGGTGGCTTTGCAGGTTTACATGGTAAATCAAAACTTGTGATTTTGCAAATCTGTAGATGAACTATTTTTTAGATTATGTTTCCCTTGTGGTATTTCTAGATGTAAGATAGTTATAGGTTTGTGCATATGGTTTGTGCATGTTTTGAGGAGGCTTACAACTTTCTCATTGAGTAAATGTTGGTATATGTTTTACCATTGGTGATTTGTGGGTTGTGAAGTTGGGATATTTTATATTCTAGAAGCTTTTGGACAACCTATTTCCTCTAAATGTTTTATAGTTTTCCAATGTTCTAAAATCTATGGTTTTGTGTAGATCTAGAGAATTCACTTATTCAGATGAAATATGTGTGATCTATTATTTTGGATGTTTAAGTGGTCATAGATTTACATGGAGATGATTTTTTACAGGTTTTTTCATGTGAACCAAAAAAATTTGGTTTGTAGATCAATGGAAAATATTTTTTTCACACTCTTAGAGTTTTCTAGATGAGAACAATTACATATTTGAAGGAATGCTTGATTAGTTCCTTGACTATGGTACTCAGTAGTGGATTTTTTTGGAAAATCGGGTTTGTTGGTCATCTGGTGTTTGATTCTTGAAATATACATGTTCTTTGATATCTCAATTTTGCATGTTACTAATGTGATGATGAGTAACTTGCATGCTTTAATTTTTGGGATCTATGAGTTATGCAGTTTGTGGATTAGCTACCCATTGGCTGCAGTGGGATGACTCAGATGTGGATTGTCTATATCCATGAGGTTGATTCAGTGTTGATATAGATTTCATTAGTTTTCCTTGTTGGTGGTCATTTTTGCATTGGTATTTTGTTTTGAGATGAGACGATGGATGATATAGAGTGCTTGGATAGTCAATTATGGTACTTGTAGCATGTTGTTTATCTTCTTGGCTTGGATATTTTGGTTCTACTTATTATTTGGTGTTTCTGATATTGCATTTTATTGTATTAGAGCCGTGAAGAATCTTCATTAAGGAGATGGTTGTCATGATGCTTGGAAAGCTCGGTATCACTATTTAGTGGGATCTTTAGTAGTGATTATGGATTCATCACTTGGTGATGAATGATCTTATTTAGTGTTGTAAATGTTACTAGGAGGATCTCTTAGATCCTATTGTTGTAGAAGAGTTCTTTTTCCTTTCCATGGACATTAATTGGAGATGGTTATTTTTCATGTGAATGGATATGTTGACAACTTGGTTTTCCACGAATGACTTGTTTAGTTTTTGGTTGAGGTGTCATGATTTGTATTCTAATATGTGATCCTTGTTTTGATAAGATGGTTATTTTATTATGTCATGGCTTACTCTTGATTACCGGTTTAGAGGCATGATAAATGTACTTGTTATGTTCTTTGGATCATATGATATTCTTTTGAAGAAGTGTGAGATCATGTTGTCATAGTTATGTTCCTGATTCAACTATTGGGATTTTGACTTTGATCTTGGTTGGTTCTCTTGGTATTGGTTACATTGATCATTTGCTTGATTACTTCATGATTGTTCTATGTTGCATTTGGAGTTTGGCATGGATTTATTGGTTATAGGTACTCATAGATACTTGGAGACTTAGGGGAGGCTTGCAGTTCTCTTATGGTTAGACATATGTTTTGAGATGGTCACTCTTGATGATATTTTAGTAGGAAGTCTGAGGAGCCTACACCTTGGTTGGACATGAGTTCCACATAGACCTATGAGGGGAGTGTTCTTGGATGATTCATGATGACTTGGATATCTTGGAGGAGCATTCTCATTCCCCACTCTTGGTCTACTCTTGTTCCTCTTAGGTGTATTATGTTATTCTTTGTCCTCTCATGCATATGGATCTTAAGCTAAGGATATATGGTTTTGGAGGATTCATTTGAGGAGTTTTGGCATGTTTATCTCCTTATGCATTATGAGAAAATTCATTGATGTTGAGTTAAGGATATGTATTGGACTTATTCCCTAATATGGGAATAGATATTTAGTTTGACTTTCTTTGGCTTGAGAAACTTACATCCATGTTGATTACATGATACATATGTTATGTTTTATCTTGGTGATTGAATGGTTGGGTATTGTTATGACTTCTTTTTTCGAGGTGTTGTGGAGGAGATCATACTTGACATAGTTGTAATTTAGAGGTGCATGCAAAAGAATTTTCTATAGGTATATGATGTGCATTGTTTCTCTCTTTGGTCTTGGTTATCTTCTTTGGATATTTGGTTTCACATTACAATTGTTTTGAGGTTTTGATGGAAACTATTGGAAATGTTAAGAATAAAAATTTGGTAGCTTTACTTGGTTAATGTGTTTTCACTTATGTTTCTAGGTGATGACATGGATGTTTCTTTATCATTTTCCTTTGTTGAGTGTGGAGAACATGGGAGATATTTGGAGACTTGTGGCGAGAGTTACTCTTACAAGTATATGATGTGCAGTGTTTCTCTCTTTGGTCTTGGTTATCCTCCTAGATGTTTGGTTTCACATTACATTTGTTTTGAGGTTTGGATGGAAACTATTGGAAAGGTTAAGCATAAAAATTTGGTACCTTTACTTGGTTAATTTGTTTTCACTTATGTTCCTAGGTAATGACATGGAGGTTAATTTATCCTTTTCCTTTGTTGAGTGTGGACAACATTGAAGAGATTTGGAGACTTGTAGTGAGAGTTACTCTTACAAGTTACTCATTTACAAGTTTTGCATATCATTGTAGATGTTTCTTAGTACTACATGATGTTGTTTACACTTTCTATATGATGTTATTTGTTGACTTGGTATGGCTTGATCTTTTTTAGATTTGACATTACCCATGCTTTGGGATTTCCTGGATGTGTGTGTTCTTAGTGACGGTTTTGAGACAT
Organism: Sequoia sempervirens; assembly: GCA_007258455.2. Lineage (NCBI taxonomy): Eukaryota > Viridiplantae > Streptophyta > Pinopsida > Cupressales > Cupressaceae > Sequoia > Sequoia sempervirens. Next base: position 409,395,126 of record VDFB02000017.1, read on the forward strand.
GGAGCCTCTGATTGTAGTTTATGGGTTGTATATGTTGTTGGCATAAGTTCTATTATTTTGGATACATTTGAGGTATGGAAGATTGGATGGATCAACATTTTTTGTGGATGCTATTTTTGATCTCATGGTTTTATCAGTTAGATGAGGGCAACCTGGTTTGGTTATTGGTCTAGCTAATGGTTTATCTTGTTCTCTCAAGGAGTATTTGTCTTCAAAATTATGTTCTGACTCTATGTGCCTTGGGGCCTCAAGTAGATGTTTTAATATGACTCTTGGAAGGTCTTCAACAAGTGGAAGAATGTTTGGAATAAGGTGTCTCAACCTTAGAGTCCTAACATTGAATTATTTAATGTATTATTGTATAATTTATTTATTTTATTTAATTGCCTACAATGTCATGTCATTAATTGGGACCCACTGGTTGGGTGGCATCCTCATTGGACGTGACTGAATGACACATCTTCATCACAAGTGGAAGTAGGCATCCCATCTTGGAATCATGGACCTAGGGAAAGTGATGTCATTTTATGACATATTCTATGACACGTCATAGGGTATATTTTGCATTGACAAAGTGTGGTGCCTTAGTGGGGTATGACAAAAGTGTGATAGTCATGTTTGACTTATTCTTTGTAAAAATTGTCAAAAGTGTTGTAAGTGCACGACAACATATTATGGCACATGTTATGATAGATTCTATGAAAGTTGTAAGGAATTTGTCATAACCCACTATCAACATGAACTAGGCACCCAAGCTTAGATAGATGTTTTGCATATTATGACAACTATAAGAGGTGTAAGAGAATGTTGTTGAAATGTCTGAATCGTGCCTATGGTGTGAAATATTGTTGCCACATGGGTTTGGATTCTTAATCTCTTCTAGAAGCTTCTTCAAGCTTGTATCTTCTATAAATAAGATTCCTTGCATTGTAGAATGCATAGTTTGTTTCCAGGTATCAAAGTGTTGTTGGATTTCCTCCAAAAGAGCAAGATGTAGTCTACATGTTAAGGCTACGAGCCTGCAAGTGTATTGTTACCTTATTGTTGTAGATTAATACATAGGTTTGATGCTTTGGAGTGTGGGGTTTTTTACCTGAAAGGGTTTTCCCCACGTATATTGTGTCTTCTTCTATTTTGTCTATCTTTATTCTATTATTTGTGTTATCATTCTTGAAATGTTAATTTACATGTTGTTATGCTGCTAATTTTTTTCTAGATTTGAAACTACATCAACTTTACTCTAAGGGTTAATGCATGGGAAATTAAACTATGTCTGTTTCCAATTTAAGGCATAGTAGTATGTGCTTGTATCAAGATGATTAAAATCTGATTTTTTTAAAGAAGCATAAGATACTGAAGGTGCATACTAGATCTTGGAAGGCTTTTTGAGTTATTCATTTCCCTTTTAGATTCATTCAAGCATTCAAGGCATTGTTTCAAATCAAGTTTCAAGATCAAGATCCGCATCTATTGAAGTCATTTCATGCTAGTTGTAGACCTATATTCTAAGGTTCATTCAAGGGTATGGTGAGTTGTGACATAGATTTGTTCATTCATCATTCCTTTCATGCAATTTTATTTCATTTCAAGGTTTGATTACCAAAATGGGGTTTGACTAAGGTAACCCCCAATCACCAAAAATAAAAAAAATTTCCCTTTTGATTTGTGTTTATAGATTTAGGTGGAAGATATCTTGAAGATCTCTTGAAGAGAAAAATTGGAGAACTTTGCAAAGTTACAAAAGTTGTCATAAAAGTTATCATCTCACATAAAATCAATTACAAAATTTATTTTTGGCTTTCATAACTTGAAACTAAGGAAAATTGAAGGATTTATATATGTTATAGAGGCTCCCAAAATTTTTAGACAAACGCTAAACCAAGACCCATTCGCCTCTGGGTGAATGAATCCCAATTCAGATTAAAAAAATGCATTTTTTGCGACTGGTACACATCATATTACATCTCTTTGATCTACAATATGACTTCTGGTTCCATAAGTATTGAGCTTAATCTTCAAGATCCAAGTTGTAGATTGCATTTTTGGTTTGAATTTCTATTTTTGATCTTTCCCCCCAAATTATTGTTTCATCAAGACCCCCATCCTTGCAAAAAAAGGAAATTAGTAGATTCACACTTTGACTTGACTCACCTCAAGGTTGATATTCCTTTCATTATGTGGATCTCATTTCCTAATGAAGTAGAAGACAAATAGATCCTAATTATTTCATCAACCTCATGTTGATTTTCCCCCAACCTATTTTTCTGTGTTTCAGTTCTTGATTATTTTCTTGTACTTCATGAAGTAATTTGAGTTTACTAAGAGGTGATGTTGGCCTAAGTAAAACATTGTAACTTGTAAATTTGACATTTTGGAAATGAATATAAATTATTTGTTTTTGACATATGGTGCTATGACATAAAATAGCTAATTAACTATGTCTTTAATTTATTATTCATAATGTCATTTTTTTTTTTGAGTGTTATTTATGTATGACACATTAAAATCTCCCTTTGGGATTTGATTCAACATCACCTACTTATCATGGGGTAAACCCACAAAACAAGTTTACAATTCCAATGACGAAGGAAAATTACAAAAAATGCCCCCATGCAAAAAAAATTAGTTTTTGGGGGTTCAAATAAATATTTGGTTTGACTAAAACCAACCTTCGCTAGAACCCCTTTTCAAGCGAACCCATTAAATGTTGGGTCCCAAATTGTTTAGGAAAAAAATAAAAGGAAAGGGTTGTAGAAAGGGGGTTTGCTCAAACCCTGGTTTGAGCGAAAATCCAAGGGGGCTTCACTTGAACCAGGGTTTTCTCAAACCCCCTTTTTCCCCGCTTCTTCCCCTCTGGCACCAAAAAACTCCATAATTTATCCCTTCGAAGCTCGAGTTGAGGATGAAAATGGAGGAGACTTCTATAGACCCAACTGGATGATGGTAGTCCTCGAATGAGCTATCCAACCAATATGATTTTAATATGTTTTGGTTTTATTATGTATTTTTTAAAGTTTTATTAAACATAGTTTTTCACTAAAAATGAAGCTCTTCATTCTGCACATGTCAAAAAATAGCAAATGGGTATGTGCAGAATCATGATGGGCCAAAAAGTGGCGATATGATGGGTATGTGTAGGGTATGTGTCTGATGACTTTTTTTTACCCAAAATTGATGAAATGAAAAGGGTTTTTAAAGGATATTCTTAGCTTCCCACCAATATAAATTATGCTTTACTTTGAATTTAATAAATAATTATTATTCATTTTCTATTTGAATTATGACTAAAGTCCTGATTGATAGGCTGATTGAAAAATATCTATAGCTTTCCAATGGTATCACATATTTTGAATCCAAAACATGTGTCACATTCTATGCTTCACATACTGTAGGATTAAAAAAAATGAATTTTATGAAGTTTTGATCAAGTTAAGGTGGTCAGACATATGAGTTTTTATATTTTTTAAAAAATTTAATAAAAAAATCATAATTAATTATATACTTGGAAAAAAGTTACAAAAAAATATGCATCACATCAGATCATGAGTCCTCTACTTATATCTAAAATCTTATTAATTTTTTTTATCATTTTACTGTGGTGAGGGTCATCAGACAAACACCTACTTCTTATTGTTCCCTAAAATTTAAGTACTATTGCATTGAAATTTCAAAATTTCACCAAATAGATTTTTTTTTGAAATAAACCTAGTAGTTTAGAAACTACATTAAATTAGCTATAGATTCCATTCTTACATATTTTTAAAATAATATAGATAATTTATTTAAATTTTTATGTCAAGTTGCCTAACTCTGATTGTTTTGAATTTTTCACCACTTAAGGGCCTATTTTTTCCATGATGATCCTACACATACCCAAATTATCAAAAAAAAAAATGAAAAATATCAATGCACTAGATATTGATGTCCTTAATCCAAAAAAAAATAAAAAATTCGATATCCATATAAAAAAAATTATGTTGCAAATGGTTCTCCTATGTTTGAATTGTAATTGGTTTGACTTCGAAACTTGATTAAGGAAAAAATATTCAATAAAACACTATAAAACCAATTGGAAGCACTAGATATCATAGTTACAAATCTAAATCTGAAAAAAAAAAAAAGAATTTTATCCTTCATAGAAAAAAAACTGTTGTATACGGTGAGCATCACTCCTTAAAAATGGTGTTTACTGAAAAACTAGTTTTCGAAAGAGATGGAAAAAGAAGTGCAATTTGATTCCAAAATTTTTGGAAAAAATATATTTAGAATCTACAGACAAAATTTCACAAATCACTAGTTTGTATCATCTTCAAATTCCTTACGATTTAGTTGCTATAGGTGCCTAAAAGTGAAGATTTAGTTAGAAAAAATCATTTTAGTGTCCAATTTGGCCAAAAAGTGTAAACCAATATTGTGGGATCACCCCATGGCATGTTTCCAAACACTTTATAAAAAAAATTTATCCATCTTGGTGTGCAACCAAATGATGTGGCCACATTGATTAAGAATATAAATTCACCAAGTATAGATGTTGTCTTTCATCAAAGTGAATTACCTCCTTTAGAAATACAAAATAAAAATGACGGTTTGATGATATTAGCTATTATTAACAAGGCTGGGACTAGGCATACCCTTTTTGACAATGGTTTAGGGCTTAATGTTTGTAGTGTGAACCTTTCAGATAGAATTGGAGTAGATAATACTAAAATTCAACTAGATGATTTGTCCATCCATGGTTTTTATAATATGGGAAAACAATCACTTGGTGTGATAACATTACTTGTTAAAGTTGGCAAGGTTACATTACAAACTCCTAACCATTTCTTGGCCCATGACCTTTCATATAATCTTCTTTTGGGTGGACCATGGATTCATGAAATGAATGGACTTCCATAAATGCTACATCGTCTAATCAAATATAATTACAAAAATAAGGTTTTCATTATAAAAGTTTATTCTAAATCTAAAAATTGCTTATCAATTGAAATAAGAATGAAGAATCCTCTTAGAACATTGAAACCAACTACAAAAGTGGAACCTTTAGACAAAAATGAGTGTCTTTCATCAGTGACAAAGTTCTTAGATGTTGATTGTGGATCATTAGATTTCACACCTACATTCATTGGGTAGTACAAGATTATACAACCAAAATCAAGAAAAGATAAAGAAGCTACCATGATATCAACACAATCTATCACTGAGTTGTCAAAAGCATTTGAGTCAAAATTTAGTGAAGAAGAGGAAAACACAAATTATACATCAACATATTAGGTGAATAATCATGAAAAAACACCTTCTTTGAAAGAAATGGAAGTTATTAATGGAAGAGGTTATAAACTATTGAAACAATGTGGCTATAAGGGAAAAGGATGTGGTGTAAGAGAATAATGTATTTGTGTCCCTGTAGAACATAATACACAAGAAACAACAAGAGGTTTTGGAAATTGTCCTTAAAACATCAAAAAGAAATTCACTTAATCAATAGAATTAGTTTTTTCTCCTTGTCATGTTGTATTTACATATTATCATAACATATTCACTACTATGCATGGGGGTATAAACTTCACTCTATGATTTCATTTCAAAAGGAGCAACATATTATCATACATATAGGATCATCTTTGTCCCTACACTTGGGGGTAAGGGGTTAGGTAGCCTTGTCTAAGGAATATTCCTCTTAGCAAGGGACCCCTCTTATCTCCTTAAAACATTAGTTAGCAAGTACACTAACATTTTATGTGGGGCATATAATCCCTTGCTCATTTTTTGCATAGGAATAGTCCCTTATTAGCGATGATAGAATACATATCCTAGGAAGTTGGACCTTTTTAATAAAAGGGTGGACTTCTTGATCAATGTGAGTGATTATTTTATGGTGATATTGGGGTAGATATCCCTCAAGAGTGTGACCTTTCTTGGCATATGGCATTCCCATTGGTGGTAATACTATGGCTAGTATTCAATAAGGTGTGAATTTTTTTCCATGGCTTGTCCTCCCTTGGTGGTGATCTCACAAGTGATATCGCCTAAGGTGTGACCTTTCAAGTATTGAGTAAAATAACTTTGTTACTCTTATCATCTATTGTGGTAGCATTGGTATTGATGTAATCTACAAAATATTGTCACATTTTAAATATTGGGCTGGTATCTGAAGGCTTAGGGTTTTGCTTGTCATCACTGTTGAAGGGTTTTTGTGTTATCTTGGAATACTTCCTTAAGAAACCTTTCACTCTAAATTCTTGCAAGGTTCTAATTTTTTGTTTACCTCATGTTTCCCATTCTTGGTCATATTAAAACATCTTATGTCATTGGCAATCGTGGAGCAACCGGTCCATCATGCTTAGGTCTCAGTTTCTTATTTTTTATAAGGATTGAGTAAAGAGACTTTTTGGTCTTTATATCCTTTGTATTTTATGACTTAGGAAATTTTGAGCCCCTTTTTTCGTGTCATCCTAGAGTGTCCCCTTCATTAGAACAGCTTGTGGAAATGTGCTTAAATTTTTTCACTTAAGTCTCATCGGCTACATCTCTTTATCGCTCATCGTAGATTGCTTATGGAGTGTATGTTTTGAATCACCGATAAGTGATGAGTGGTATTGTTTTAGCTTCACTCATCACAGATAGCTTTGAGAGCTCTTAATATGAAATAGTGATCGGTGATGCTCTTGCCTCTCCTTATGGTGATTGATTTTTCACTTATTGCTAATGGCTTTTGAGCCTTGAATATTGTATTAGCAATTAGTGATAGCCTCCAAGCCTATTGTTTTTCCTTCATCACTCTTCATGGATGGTGATATAATGGTAAGTTTTCAAATATAAATGAGTGATATGTGGTATCTCATGTGTTTTGTGCAATGTGGATGGGTTTTGAATGTTTAAGTTCTATATTAGCTATATGTGACGCAAGTGTTCAATGTAATCATAGGGATCTCTCAATCGCTAATTACTTGCAAACTATATGAGGAGAATTAGTGATGAGAGATGGCCCTGGTGCTTTTCTATTTTCCTTTATCACTCTTCGTGGATTCATTCCAATGCTTAAGGTACAAAATAGCGATGAGGATGGAGTTATTTGTTCAAGTTTCTTTCACTGATTTGAATAGATTTTATGTGCAATGTCTTTTGAATCGTTGATTCTCATGCAAGTGCATGCGTCTTCATCTCACTTAATCGTTGTATCTCTTGTTGCTGATGAGATTCAAAGTTTGAAGTATGAATTATTGATGCGTGATGGGAAAATGAATGTGATCAAGGATGGATCATAAATTCAAGGGTTGCAATTTCATTGCATAGATGCTTGCATCGCTGATAGAATTGGTGAAGGATGAGATGTATCAACGATAGGTAACAACTATCGATTGAAAAGGAAATGTGGCAATATCCTAATGACATCATAGAAAGCAAAGAAGAAAGTAGTCGAATGAGTGGACAACCGTTGATGTGGTTTTAAAGCAATATGATCCAATGGGCTGAAGTTCATCACAACAATACTCTCATCATTGATTGAACCCTATAATTTGGGGTGGATCCGCGATGAGCGATAGAATGTATAAGGGACTATTCTCTTCAAATGTCATTTTTGTGTACTTTTTCGATATTAATGAATGAGCATGGATTGAGTTGGTGATGCATGCTAATTTTCAGATCACATATGATTAATGAAGATTAAGGTAAAATGTGGCAGCATTTGATGTGGCATTGTTGTTTTCTCAGAACAAGTTGCTAAAGGCCAAAAAATGATGCTCATGATTGCCATGGATGAAGTTTTAAATCTTCAAAGATCAACAACCCAGATTCAAAGTTGAGCTACTAAGTTATCAACTCGCTCATGTGAGGAGTTCTTAAATCATTAAATTTTGCATGCTCCAAATCATCTATTTAATGTAGATTACTTGATGTTTGTTTTCACCATTTTCAATCTACAGAGAATGTGAGGTGTGGGTTATTGAAGAAGTGTGCAAGTGTTAATTTTCCCTAAGCTGAAAGGTGAATGTTCTTGTTCTAGGTGAGTTAGTTTTCAATTGGGCTCTTTGTCATTCATGCTCTATTTCACCTAGGAATTCCTTTTTCTGGGATTAGTTGTGATTTCTAGGGTTTGTGGGTGTGCTTCCCTACATATTTGATTCAGAGGTTTTTAAGTTGTTAGTTTCTACTTAATTTAGACTTGCTAGTTTTCATCCTTTGTTCTATGAGATGGGAAAGTCTAGTATGCCAATTTAGCCAGCTAGGAGGTCTAGCCGGCTTAATGTGTTTGAATGTTATGAGGATGTGTCTATAGTTGAACAACAAGTCCTTATGGCTTTTGAGGTTTCAAAGGGTAAGAGGAGGGCCCGTGATCATAAGAAGAAAACAATTTTCTAGAGTACTTACAACTTAAGGAACAAGACTGTTTCAAAAGAATTAGTCAAGTTTAAGGGAAAGCAGCCGACTAAGCCTACAAAGAAGGCCAGGAAAAAAGACAAGATTCATAAGGCCTTCTAGGAAAACATAATTCTCTGATTGTGCTCTTTGATAGCCCTTCGAATGTTGGAGGAGATACTGACTTAGGATATGTGTGATCCCACAATAGTGGTTTACAATTTTTGGCCAAACTGGACACTAAAATAATTTTTTTAACTAAATCTTCACTTTTTGAGCACCTATGGCGACTAAACCATGAGGAATTTGAAGATGATGCAAACTAGAGTTTTGTGAAATTTGTTCTGTAGATTCTAAATATATTTTTTTCAAAATTTTTGGAATAAAATTGCACTTATTTTCCCATCTCCCTTGAAAACTAGTTTTTTTAAGAAAACAACATTTTTAAAAAGTGATGCTCACCGTATAACACATAATTTTTTTTCCATGAAGGATAAAATTCTAATTCTTTCGAATTTAAATTTATAACTCCGATATCTAGTGCTTCCACTTGGTTAGATAGTTTTTTATTGAATATTTTTCTTTAATCAATTTTTGAAGTCAAACCAATTACAATTTAGACATGGGGTGACAGATAACACATAAATTTTTATATGTACAAAATACAAAAAAAAAATTGATAATATTCTATTTTTCCACGTGTAGAACAGAGAGCTTCATTTTCAGTGAAAAACCTACATTCACAAGAAATAAAAAATAAATATAATAATCAAATTAAATTAAATTAAATTATACTTTTTTGAAAGCTTATAATAAGGACTACATACTTACAAAAAAAAACTTTAAATGAATTCATTTGATCCCCCAAAAGGTAAATCAAAAGTAGTTTTTTATCAACATTTTGATAGGTGTAAAGGAGACTCTGTTATAGGTATGGTTTAAAACTAGTAGGGTTCTATTCAAGGGGGCTTAGTCTAAAGTGGCTTGATCAAACACTATTCAATTGGAATCCTTTAAATGGAACTTTTCAGGGATTAAATCATTATGTTTTCTAAAAATATGTGATTTCAGCAAAAAATAGGATCTCCCAGAAAGTGTAAACCACTATTGTGGTAGCACCCATATGGTAAGTATTTTCACTCTCTGGTGCCATATGAAAGCCCTAATGAGGATGTGATGATGGTTCCTCCAATTTTTCCACAAATAAGGAGTGGTCAAGCATACTTTGATGTTGATGACTAGGAATAGATTCTTCTCCTTATTTTTGTTTTTGATGATACCATGGTCTTTACATAGGAGGTGCTCTTTTCAACGTGTTCATGGTTTTGGTCTTTTACTCTTTCATGTTGATGTGGAAGTCCTCTAGCTAGTATGATACATAATCTTTTGTTCGACATGGATGTGGCGGCAACAACTAATGGTACCCTATGCATGAGTTGTCTTTTTCCTTCCACTACTTTCAAATGATTTCATAAAACCACTTAAGGAGTTTCTTGAAATTGGTTGAAATTAGGTTTTGAAATGAAATGAAATGTCCTTGTAACTTAGCTGGATGGTTGTTGCTCCCATGTTTATAAAGTGTATTTCATGGCTGAAAGAAGAAAGTTAAAAAAAAATTGAGTCTAAGAAAGGTCTAGGTAAAGGTTATGCTCATAGAGCAGTAGAATGTAAATAGATAAGTTGAAAAACAAATCATAAGCAAGTCTATGGAATGATTCATAATGTATGTTGCTCCTCAAATGCTTTTACAAAGTAATATCAATAATGAAAGAAAATACTAGTTCTAAAATATGTGCTCTCCTTTGTATTTTCCCTGCAAATTATGAATGAAATTGTTAATTATAATCTCATTCAAGTCTTCTTTCATTTGCACTGAATGTGATGGAACCCTAAAAAAAAATTTCCTTGTTCCATGTTAAAACCCTTATTATATTGGGATATAGGGTTGCTATCTACAAAATCTTATAATATTCTATTAGGCCATTGACTTCCTATTACCCATTGCCAGTTGTTTTAATGTATCTTTAGTCATTCATTGTCACCTGGTAACTAGCCCTTTCTAGCCTAGGTTCAGACCTTTCTATTTTATAAAATTGGGTAAGGATCTTTGAGCCCTTATGCTCTTTATATTTAATAACTTAGAGGTTTTCGAGTTAATTACTATCCTAGGGAGTCCCCTTCATAAGAACAAACTAATGAGCACATGCTTAAAAGGTTCCCACTTACGACCCGATGGCCTTCAATGCTATATCACTCATTGCTGATTTTTCATTGATTCACAAATTGTAATAGTGATGAGCAATGGATTGATGTTTTCCTTTTAATATCGCTCATCGCTCATGGCTTTTAAGTTTTTGAAATTATAATAGTGATGAGCGATACTTCTATCTTTATGTTCTCATCACTGATCACTAATGATTGTAAAAAAGATAAACTTGGAATGGTGATGAATGATGTGATCACTTGATTGCATATACGTTTTGAATGTAAATTCTCACATCAACGATACACAATGGACATCAAAAGTTGTAAATCTTCTCATCGCTAATTTCTTGAAAAATATATGAGGAGAATTAGCAATGAATGAGGACCTTATGTTATAACATCATCACTCATCACTAATTTTTTTTAGAACTTGAGTTCTAAATTGGTGATAAGTGATGGATGTTCTCTAAATGGATTTTTCTCGCTAAAATCATATGATCCTATGAGCTATTTATTTTGTGATGTCGGGTTTATGTAGGTTGTACAAGTCCAAAGCTGGTGCCATCACAACATCTCCTGTCGCAAATAGAAGCATCAGTACAAGGTTCAAATTAGCGATACACAATAGGAGGATGAATGTAACCAAGGGCTAAACATAGAACTAGGGGCTAGAAAGCATTGATGGGATGTTTACAAATTTGATGGAGCTGGGAAAAGACAAATTAGATTAGCAAGGAGCGATGGTCACTAGATAGAATGACCTACATGGAAAAATCCTGAAGATTTAGCATAAAGAAAAAAAGGAAAGTAGAGAGAAGAATGAGGAACTATTGATAAATTTTTCTTTTAGTAGGATAACCCAATGGAATGAGAATCATAGCATAAATGTTTTTATCAAAAATTAGGATCAACGATGAAGCGATGAAGTGTATAAATAAAGTTTCCCTCTAAGAAAAACTTGTTTTGTGTACATCACTGATATTAATGAAAGCATAGATTAGATTGGTGATACATGTTGATTAACAGATCAAAACATTTGAGCTACAATTGTTGTTTTCCATGGATGAAGTTTTAAGTGCTTTAAAAGCAATGACTTAGATTCAATCTTGAGCTATAAGTTATCAACTTGTTCGCATAAGGATATTTTGAGCCATTAATCTTGTGTGCTTCAAATTGCCTATTTAATGCAGATTACTTGAGTGATTTTACATGTCATAATTCATTTTGTAGTGAATGAGGGTCGAAGGATGATAAAGAAGTGTGTGGGAATTGAATTCTCCTAAGAACTGTGTAGAAATTCTAATCAAGTAGGTCTGTCATGATGATTCGAGAGTCTGAGGGGCTGAGTTTTTTTGAGCCTAAGGAAGGTATTGAGAATAAAAATGGAATACATGGAGCTCCTGATATGCCAAAAAGAAGAGTAGGATTAGAGAAATTCAAGGAGTATAGTACCAAGGAAAATTACCATCCAAGAGAGCAGATAATTTTAGAAGAATTAGTCAAACATAGAGAGAAGAGGATGGTAAAATATGAAAATAGGGCATGGATGGAGAGTGGACATTATAAGGCCTATCCAAAGGAATGTAATTCTCCATGTGAGGTTCTTAATAACCCTTCAGACAATAGGGTGACATTGAATCAGAGGGTGATTATTATCCCCTCCCTGGTACTATCGAGGAATCCTAATAAAGAGTCGGTGATAGTTTCTCCTATCCCACCACAAGTAAAATGTGGGCGAATATCCTTTGAGGTTGATGACTCAGAGTGATGATTGTGCCCTTTTTTTGTTTTTGATGATACCATTCCCTTTCTGTTAGGATTGTCCTATTTCAGCATTCATGTGATTTCTTGTTTCATGTGCTGAGGTGGAAAGTTTTTGGGCTGGTATGTATGAGAAGTGCCAAACTAGTTAACCTTGGCAATGCATATGTCGTTGATAGGTGATATACAAGTTTGTGTTGGAGCTACTATTGGAGAACCTTCTTTGGTGAACAAGAATGAGGATTCAATACGGTTACAACAAACTCTACTTTTCAAGGAGCTGGTGTGTCTTCATTTAGGGAATGTGTATTGTGGTCTTTTACTCTTCCATTTTCCTCAAATGATTGCATGTAACAAACTAAGAATATCTTGAGTTCTGGTGAAAATGAAATGAAATGTAAATGTAATTAAGCCTGATGCTTGTTGCTCCCTTATCCTATAAAAGGGGATTTCAGGGCTTATTACAGAGGTCAGATTCTAAACTCTTAAGAGAGTTCTAGGTAAAAGCTAAGTTCAGAAACGACACTTAAAATAAAATTTTGAAGTAGGCCAGTAGTTTGTCTTGGAGAAAAAGTCATGTATGTAATGATCTTAAATGAGTTTTATAGAAATTACTGATATCGAAAAAAATATCAGTCAAGAAATTTATACTCTCCTATGTATGTTCATTATATAGTTATGAATGAGAAATACCAAATGTGTTATCATTTGTCTTCAAATATTTCATTTGAATAAATTACTTTGTTTTTAGATTTAATTCAAGGAATTAATTAAAATGCTTGAATAGGGTTATAAAATTTGTAAGGAATGGCTTATGATTACTAAGAAGTGAATGTTTCTTGAACATAAAATTTTCATAACGCAACTTAGCAATATGAAAATAGTCTGTTTCTCCCTTAAAAAAGTAATTTGTAAATTGTTGATCCTCTTGTGTACTTGACTTTGTTTCTCCAATTGATTAGACACTGGTCATTCTATAAGAAAATCTTGCACAAGATGAACATATAGTGTTCCTAGCTCTAGACTTATGAGAAGAACAATACTCAAAATAGAAAATCTCTCCAAGGGTAGTAGAAGTGGAATTAATCTTAATTCCTAGCAGATAGCTAGTCCTTCATTTGAAAATCTTCCAAATTTTCAATAAAAGTGATTTCATCTGCCACAAAAAGGAATTAATGTGTATAAATGTGTTACTTAATTGATTATATTGGTTACTAATTGATTATATTGCATGAAGACACAATTAGGACTACCCTCCTAGGTTTCACAGAGCCTAAAGTGAAGGAGTACAGACTTTAAAATCCTATGCTCATTGTGTTGGCCACTAACCTAATAGTTCTTCATCATGGGAGTTGGCTACTTCTTAGATGATTGTTCGGTTCTGCTAGAAAAATCACCAACATAAATGGCAACTTTGCTGGGGACATACTATGAATCCCTGGTTATACATTATCAGAGTCAGGAAATTGGTGAATTTGAACATCTAGTTCAGATACTGAGGAATTACTAAACTTGGAAATGTTCCTGTTGAGAAAGTTTCAAAAGATATATATGTCTCTATTGTGGGAGAAAATCCAAAAGGACATTCATCTTTGAAGGAGCTTCATACTGCTTGAAGTTCATTCCTCTAAAAAGAGGTGGCGACTCTATTAAATAACCTGATGAAGATGTGAAGATCATTTCATATTTGCAAGAATTTCTAGTCAAGAAGGAGAACCCTTTGCTGCAACAAATCCAGGTATTCTTCAGTTTTTGGTTTTTAGGAAAGAGAAATTTGTATATGAAAACCATAGTTATAGTCTTGTAATAATTTGGTTCCCTATTAAGTGATTAAGCACTAAGGAGGGGAAATAGTAGTAGGCTTGCATACTTCTATATTAATAAATGACATATTTATTTATGAAGTTATGTATGCAATGAATTCATTTAGAAGATCTTAAGCAAGTTAAGATAGAATTTTACATTATAAAAGCTTAAGGTCATATTGTAAAAGAAGTCTAAGTTGCCTTGTGTAACTACAAAGTTGATACAAAGGGCCTACAACGATTTAAGAAAATGTATCATCAACCAATGCATCCCTATGTGGACTCAAATGTAACAATGCATAGTGCTCAAGCCTTGTCATGTAATAAAATAAGCTTCAACATCAAAAGGTATATGGCCATAAATTTTGATGGCATTTCTGGTTACCCAAATATTATTCCAACTGAAATCATAAATGAGCTACCAAAGTTTAGTGGTACAAAGAGTTAATCAACAAGTAAGAATTTGCAAGAATTCAGTAATTTAATGGATGACTATGAGATAGATCATGAGGATGTGATCATGAGATTATTTGTTCAGTCCCTAAAGGGACATTCAAGAGATTGGTTCTTTGATTTACCAACTTACTATGTCTATTCTTGGAATGAGTTCAAAGTAGTCTTCATGGAGCAGTTCAGTGAAAGAATCAGTGTTGGTTATTTACTCAATAAATTTATGAACATTGAGAAATAAGATGATGAGCTAGTCCCAACATTTAATCAAAAAATTTCTAAAACATTAAGGGATATTCCTGATGTTTTGGATCTAAGTGATGCAATATGTTTGGTTGTTTATTTGGGAGCTTTTGATAAAAAAAATGAGCTATCTAGTGAGAGATAAAGATCCCAAAACCTTACATCAGGCATATGGGATAGCCATGAATATTGAAAACAACTTGAAATATGGGATGCAAAAGAATCACTTGGATACACATGTTTACTACCAGAAAATGACTAATATTTGTGAATGGTGTAAACCAGAAGTCCAAAATGAATGTAAAAACATTTGTAGGTCCTTAGTGTTTTAGCTTGCAAAACATTATGCAATACTGATCTCATAAAGTCCCAAACACATCATCAAGAGACCATCATGTCTTCAAATTACAATGATAATAATTTTGCTACTCTGTATGAATCAAGTAGTGAGATATCAAATGATGAGGAAGATAGTAGAGCAAAGGCTGAAGATATATACTTCAATGAGGAAAATGAAGGGTGTGGTTCCAGTTCTGTTGAAGAGTCCTCTTCTTGTAGTAATGATGATGACATTAAGTATGATAAATTTTTTGTGGATTGTAATTATCCTCATGAAGAAGAGATAGAGTCATTTGCTGCAAATGAGAAATGTGTTGATAATGTTGTAAGTGCATTAGAAAATGTGTTTGTTTTCTCTTCTAATGATTACAATGATTTTGGATGTTGTAATGACTTGGAGCAATTAGACATCCATGTTGAGAAAATTGAGGCTCTTATGTCAGCAATAAGTTTAATGGAAATTCCATTATATGATGAGCCTCCATTTTCACCAGAGATAATAAATAATGATCCTTATTTGTGTAGATATAATCCACTCTTTGTTGACGATTCTAATGATGCATCTGATACAGGGTTAGAATATGGTCTTGAGCATACAAAGCAACACATTGATGTGCTCCATGAGGGAATCATTTATGAACATACTACCTTTTATACAAGTTTTGAAGATAAAGTCAAGTATCAAGGTGTCAATTACTTGGGGGAGTATGAATGTTTTCAGTTTCTAGTTCAGTGGGAAGGAATTTTGATGAAGCATGACAATGGGATGAATAAAAAGAAATTTTATTTTCAATATGAACATAACATATATATGTCATGTAATGATGAAAATTTGCATATTTTTCCTAACTCTACACTGCAGGATGATGAAAGTTACACTAACAGATTTATACTCAGAAAGGTTATGAGAAATGGTGATAACAAAAATTATAATTAGATAGACTCTCACTTGTTGAAAATATGCCTAACATTTGTTCTGGTAGGATTGAAATTGTTCTTACTTTAGTGGTACAATAAGGAAAAATGTGAATGGAAAAACATCAGCTCCTTTATAAGGTTGGTTTTTTACAGAGGCAAAAGCTTATTCAGCATTTTTGTGGCTTAGTGCCTCCAATCAGGAGGGTAAAACCTAGTTGAACTGAGGGATGCATAACATAGTTTGCATCTTTGAAATTTTTGTATTGGTTGGGTGGAGATTGGATCTCCCTTTTCAGATCTTCTTTGCCTATGTAAATTTTGTGCATATTTTTTTTCTTTCATTTTTTTTTTGTGCCTGGTTTGCTTCACCTGAAATTCTAAGATCTCACCATGCTTGCAAGAGGCATGTGTCCCCACTCAAAGCCACTGATGGAAACCTCAAAACAAATTTCCTTTTTCAATGTTAAAACCCTTATTGTAATGGGATATAGGGTTGATATTTGCAAAATCTTATAATAGTCTATTAGGCCATTGACTTCCTATTACCCATTGCCTGTTGTTTTAATGTATCTTTAGTCATTCATTGTCACCTGGTAACCGGCCCTTTCTAGCCTAGGTTCAGACCTTTCTATTTTATAAAATTTGGTAAGGATCTTTGAGCCCTTACACTCTTTATATTTTATAACTTAGAGGTTTTCAAGTTAATTACTGTCCTAGGGAGTCCCCCTCATAAGAAAAAACTAATGAGCATGTGAAAGTAAAAGGTTCCCACTTACAACCCGATGGCCTTCAATGAGATATTGCTCATCGCTGATTTTTCATTGATTCACAAATTGTAATAGCGATGAGCAATGGATTGATGTTTTCCTTTTCATATCTATCATCGCTAATGGATTTTAAGTTTTTGAAATTATAATAGCGATGAGTGATACTTCTATCTTTATATTCTCATTGCTCATCACTAATGATCATAAAAAAGATAAACTTGGAATGGCGATGAGAGATGTGATCACTTGATCATGGATACATTTTGAATGTAAAATCCTGCATCAGTGATACATGATGGAAAACAAAAGTTGTAAATCTTCTCATTGATAATTGCTTGGAAAATATATGAGGAGAACTAGCGATGAACGAGGACCTTATGTTATAACTTCATCGCTTATCGCTGATTTGTTTTAGAACTTGAGTTCTAAACTGGCAATAAGCAATGGATGTTCTCTAAAAGGATTTTTCTCACTAAAATCATATGATCCTATGAGAAATGTCTTTTGTGAAGTTGGGTTTATGTAGGTTGTACGTGTCCAAAGCTGGTGCCATCATAACATTTTTTTTTGTAGATAGAAGCATCAGTACAAGGTTCGAATTAGCAATACACAATAGGAGGATGAATGTAACCAAGGGTTAAACAATGGAACCAGGTGCTAGACAACATTGCTAGGATGTTTGCATCACTAATGGAGTTGAGCGAAGACAAATTAGAAGGGCGAAGAGCAATGGTCACTGCATGGAACAGGCTATGTGGAAACATCTTGAAGGTTTAGCATAAAGCAAAATTGGAAAGCAGCGAGAAGACTGAGGAACCATTGATAAAGTTTTTTTTTAGCAGGATAACCCAATGAACTGAGAATCATCACATAAATTCTTTCATCAAAAATTAGGATCAACGATGAAGCGATGAAGTGTATAAAGAAAGTTTCCCTCTAAGAAAACTTGTTTTGTGTACTTCGCTGATATTAATGAAAGCACATATTAGGTTGGTGATACATGCTGATGGACAAATCAGAACACTTTACCTGGAATTGTTGTTTTCCATGGATGAAGTTTTAAGTGCTTTAAAAGCAATGACTTAGATTCAATCTTGAGCTGTAAGTTACCAACTTGCTCGCATAAGGAGATTTCGAGTCATTAATCTTTCATGCTTCAAATTTCCTATTTAATGCAGATTAGTTAAGTGATTTTCCATGTCATAATTCATTTTTCAATGAATGAGGGTCAAAGGCTAATAAAGAAGTTTGTAGGAATTGAATTCTCTTGAGAAGTGTGTAGACATTCGAAGCAAGTAGGTTAGTCATGATGATTTGAGAGTCTAAGGGGTTGAGTTTGTTTGAGCCTAAGGGAGGTCTTGAGAATTAAAATGGAATACATGGAGCTCCTGATACACCAGAAAGAAGAGTAGGATTAGGTAAATTCAAGGGGTATAGTACCAAGTAAAATTACCATCCAAGAGAGCATCTAGTTTCAGAAGAACTAGTCAAACACAGAGAGAAGAGGATGGTAAAATATGAAAAGAGGGCATGGATGGAGAGTGAACATTATAAGGCCTATCAAAAGGAATACAATTCTCCATGTGAAGTTCTTAATAACCCTTCAGACAATGAGGGTGACATTGAATCAAAGGGTGATTATTATCCCCTCTCCTTGGTACTATCAAGGAATCTTGATAAATAGGTGGTGATAGTTTCTACAGTCCCACCACGAGTAAAATGTGGGCGAATATCCTCTAAGGTTGATGACTTAGAGTGATGATTGCACCCTATTTTTTTTTTTTATGATACTATGCCCTTTCTGTTAGGATTGTCCTATTCAACATTCATGTGATTTCTTGTTTCATGTGCTAAGGTGGAAAGTTTTCAGGCTGGTATGTAGAAGTTCTAGACTAGTTAACCTTGGTGATTCATATGTCATTTACAGGCAATATACAAGTTTGTGCTGGAGCTACTATTGGAGAATCTTCTTTGGTCAACAAGGATGAGGATTCAACACGGTTACAACAAAATCTGCTTTGCAAGGAGCTGGCGTGCCTTCATTTAGGGAATGTGGAATGTGGTCTTTTACTCTTCCATTTTCCTCAAATAATTGCATGTAACAAACTAAGAATATCTTGAATTATAGTACAAGTGAAATGAAATGTAAATGTAATTAAGCCTGATGCTTGTTGCTCCATTATCCTATAAAAGGGGATTTCAGGGCTTATTACAGAGGTCAGATTCTGAAGCCTTAAGAGAGTTCTAGGTAAAAGCTAAGTTCATAAAGGGCACTTAAAATAGAATTTTGAAGTAGGCTAGTAGTTTGTCTTGGAGAAAAGGTCATGTATGTAACGATCTTAAATGAGTTTTATAGAAATTACTGATATCGAAACAAATATTAGTCAATAAATTTATACTCTCCTATGTATGTTCATTATGGAGTTATGAATGAGAAATACCAAATGTGTTATCATCTATCTTCAAATATTTCATTTGAATGTATTACTCTATTTTTAGCTTTTATTCAAGGAATTAATTAAAATGCTTGGATAGGGTTATAACCTTTTAAGGAATGGCTTAGGATTACTAAGAAGTGAATGTTTCTTGAATAGTAAATTTTCATAATTTAAAGCGATATGAAAATAGTCTATTTCTCCCTTAAAAAAGTAATTTGTAAATTACTGATCCTCTTGTGTACTTGACTCCATTGCTCCAACTGATTAGACACTGGTCGTTCTATAAGAAAATATTGCATAAGATGAATAGATAGTGTTCCTAGCTCTAGACTTATGAGAATAACTATACTCAAAATAGAAAATCTCTCCAAGGGTAGTAGAAGTGGAATTAATCTTAATTCCTAGTAGATAGCTAGTCCTTCATTTGAAAATCTGCCAAATTTTCAATAAAAGTGATTTCATGTGCCACAAAAAGGAATTAATCTATGTATAAATGTGTTACTAATTGATTATATTGCACATAAATGCAATTAGGATTACCCTCCTAGGTTTCACAAAGCCTAAAGTGAAGGAGTACAGACTTTTAAATCCTATGCTCATTGTGTTGGCCAGTAACCTAACAGTTCTTTATCATGGGAGTTGGCTACTTCTTAGAGGATTGTTTGGTTCTACTAGAAAAATCACCAATAGAATGAATGGGTTTTTTTAATGCTTCAATTCAATGAGTTGATTTAATGCTAAAATAAGGTCATTGGTTTGTGGGAAAAGGATATAGGATTTGGTAAGGAAGTAGTGTTTTAAAATGTAGTGAGTTGGATGCCACAAAGTAGCATGACAATAGTCCCCTAATTACTAATTTTAGATTGTAGTTGTATTACTGATTGATTGCAAAGTATGACTCCAATGTTCCCTTAGACTAGGCACTAGTCTTTCGGTTAGCTTATCTTGTGATTGACTGAGCTAATGTTGAACCTTTCCAAAGATTTAGAATGGGAATGAATTCATAAAATATTTTAAAGTTACACCATACCAACCTTTAGTAGTATTGTATTCCCTGCAATAAATAGCAATTTCATAAGAGATCTGCCAAGCCTTTGATGATATTTGTTCATTTGTGTTTCCTATGGAATACATCTATGTATGGAAATGCTATTGATCAAGTAGGGATATTATGAGCATAAATAAGATTATCGCCCTAGGTTTCATAGAGCCTAAAGAGAAGAAGTGGGGCTTTTAATGCTTCACTTAGTTGTTGGCCAATCCTCACCCTTACTAATAATTGAGTTCTAGCAGATTCATAGGTAAGGGATGAGATCAACTTTGGTTAATAAAAAAATAACCAATAGAAATGGAAAATATATTGGGTAATTATTTAAGGAAACATTTCAGTACATCATTTTACTTTGATAGATTCATGAAGGTTCTAAGTTAAAGTGCTCACTAAAAGTGGGTGGCGACTTTGAAGAACTCTATACTAGTGAAAATTGTTTGAAGAAGAATAAGATTAAATTGAAATTAATTGGTGAAAGAAACTTCATATCTATTGAAGTTTGGTCCTCTACAAAGGAGGTGGTGACTCCATGTAAAGAACCTAATAAAGCATTATATCTACAAATATATCTAGGTATTTTCCCCTATTTTGATTTGTAAGAAGAACTACATTGTATGAAAGCCATTCTTTGAGATATGGAATAAATACTTTATTACCAATTAAGTGAGTTAAAGCACTAGGTAGAGGAATAGTGACGGTCATTTTACATACTTCTGAGCTGAAATTTGTAGTATCTAAATGGGATGGAAGAACTATGCTTACTTCTGTAATTTTCCTTTTAGAAAATTTAAGACATGAGTATAATTGAGTTGTGCAGCTTTATAATCATGGTGAGGTAGTTAATATTTGAAGAATGAATAAAGATACAAGATAAATGTACCATTCCCCTACATTTTCTGGTAAAGCATCATGTAAAAGTATGCCAGGTATGCGACTCCTAGAGTACCCTTACAAGAAGTTCTCTATTGAGAGATATAAACCATTAAGTTTTGGTGGTATTAGAGGTTTCCCTAATAAGATCCTTGATAATATTAGGAAACATTTACAAAAATTTATAGGGAAAAAATATGAGTCAGTTTCTAAACACTTGACTGCATTCATAGATTTCATGGGTGATTTTGAAATAGGCCATGAGGATGTTTTCATGAAACTTTTTGCTCAGTCTTTGAAGGAAAATGCTAGAGATTGGTTTTCATATTTACCAATTTGTTCTGTAGCTTCATGGAATGGTTTCATGGTTGCATTTATGGAGCAAATTGGTGAAAGGGTTAATCCTATCTTGTTAAGGAAAAGAGTTATGGAAATCCAAAAGGATGAAGATGAGTTGGTTCCTGCTTTCAACCTTAGATTTGAACAAGCGGTAAGAGATATTCATGAATACCTAAGACCTAGTGATGCAAAATGTTTGATTATGTATTTAGGAGAATTTGATAATGGAATGAGTTAATTGATGATGGATAAAGAACCCACAACACTGTGGTAGGCTTGTCACATTACTATGGATATTGAAAACATTGTGAAATATTTGATGATGAAAGGACATGCGGCAGCAAGTGTTTCTTGTCCTGGTTCACATCAAGTGAGTGGATCTCCTAAAGATACAAGAATTGATCAAGGTGATAATGCTTTAGGTATCACACCTTGTTCACTAGCACAACATGTTAATTAGGGATTGATTTAGGATAAATTTCCACAAGTTTCAATTAATAATGATAAAATGTTGTTAGTCCAAAGACTCTTTGACATGAAGAGATATGAGAATGAGTCTCCCTATGAGTTGTTAGCAAGGTTCTTAGATACCCTACTAGAAATCCCTAAAAGGTTACAACCTGAGGATTCAATTTGCATTGACCTATTTTGTGACATTTATGAGCCAGGGCTTAGTACCTTTCCCAATGACTTGAAGCCTCAGAATTTTGATTAGATAATTGATTGGATTAGAAACACCAAGGAAAAAAAGCATGACTATGAACAAAAAATGGGGTCTCAAAATGGAAAAAGTACTAGCCTTATTGAAAAAGTCCAAGAGTTTACTCAAAAATGGATAAGGATGTTTCTGAAAATGAATATTTGCATAATAGTATGAATGATGATATCGTCATACTTGCTAATACTATTGATGTAATTTTAAATGTTGATAACCAAGGTAATGAAGATGAAAATTTTAATTACCCTCATAAGGAATACAAACCTTTTTGTGAGGAAAAATTGAAAGCACCTGTCTTGCTCGAGGAATTTGACTGTGTCATTACTCATGAAATTTTGCCTTCACCAATAGATAAACATATTACATGTGATAGACTCTTGCAAAGCAATTCAACTACTTCAAAATTAGAGCATCCTGATGATATGATTGGTGCTAAATTTATAGACAAGAATATCTATATTCAGACTTTGG
Organism: Sequoia sempervirens; assembly: GCA_007258455.2. Classification (NCBI taxonomy): domain Eukaryota; kingdom Viridiplantae; phylum Streptophyta; class Pinopsida; order Cupressales; family Cupressaceae; genus Sequoia; species Sequoia sempervirens. The sequence goes on from VDFB02000017.1 coordinate 409,417,859, forward strand.
AACCTGATTTTAATGATGGGATGGGTGATGCCATTCAACAAGGTCTTGTTTCTAAATGTTTGCATGAAGCAGAAGTAGGGTGTATATATTTTATGAAAGAGATAGACATGGTTGTTCTTGAAAAAAGCTCTATTGAGAAAGAAAATGAAAAATTCTACTTGGAGGAACAAAAGATATGTCCAAGTTATCATCAGTCCTATGAGTTAGTAAACTTATCATTTGATAATGCAGTTGAATATCCTACTACTGATCATATTAAGTTTGAGCTAGTTGATCCATTTTTTGACAAAAAAAAAATTCTAGTTGAAAGATGATAACTAGAAAGGAGAATCAAATTGCAATAGTGATCCTGAAACAAAAAGTATCTCTGATATCTAGGATAATATGAATGATGCCCTCTAGGAGAAAGATCTTGCTCTATGTAAAAGTGAAAATTCCATGGATTATGAGAAACTGATTTTTCAAGGTAATAAAGCATTTGGAAACATAGCTGGTTTATATTGTTCTGATCAATATGAGCACAAATTTGAAATGAAACATGTGTATGAACATTTCTTGTTCATCACAAAGAGTGGATGTGTACCCCTGAATGAGAGTCTTGGAAGGAGTGTATGTGAGGATTTCCAGCTTAATGAGCAGAATGAATTTGATATCAGTCAAATGGATTATGAATGTTTCACTTTCCTAGACCAGTTAGATGGGAATTTGGTGGAATATAATGATAATCTGAGTCAGATAGGGTGCTACACTAATCATATATTCCAGTTAACACCTAATTACTATGCATAGATGGACATGAATATAAGAGATAATTGTAGGATCAGGCACATGTCTATAATGGTTGAATGCAGTGACTACAACATGATCAGTTGGTGGACCCTTCATGATAGTGTTTTCAGCCTAGGCATGGTGCAAATAGTGGAAAACAAGATTTTTGACAAAATTTAGCACCATTTTTAATGTTGGTTTGGCCCTGTAATTTGTGTAAATATTGTACTTATGTTGTTTGTTTGGGTTTGGTTCTCTTGCTTCTTTTGTGGTTTTGCCTCTCTTTGCTTGGTCCGCTTCACCTAAGATTCTAGGATCTTTCCATGCCTACGAGAGGCATGCATCCCCAGTCAAAGCCACTGATGGAACCTACACAATTTTTATTTTCCATCTCAAAATATTGTCACATTTTGAATATTGGGTTGGTATCTAAAGGCTTAGGGTTCTGCTTTTCATCACTATTGAAGCGTTTTTGTGTTAGCTTGGAATCCTTCCTTAAGAAACTCTTAGCTCTAAATGCTTGCAAGGTTCTAATTTTTCATTGACCTCCTATTCCTTGTTTTCGGTCATATTAAAACATCTTATGGACCATTGACAATTGTGGAGTAACTGGTTCCTCATGCTTGGGTCTTAGTTTCTTATTTTTTTATAAGGATTGAGTAAAGAGCCATTTTGGCCTTTACATCCTTTGCATTTTATGACTTAGGAAATTTTGAGCCCCTTTTCTCATGTTAGGTTCCCTTCATTAGAACAACTTGTGGGAACATTCTTAAAATTTTTCACTTAAGTTTTATCAACCACATCTCTTTATTGCTTATTGCAGATTGCTTCTAGAGTGTATGTTTTGAATCATTGATAAGCGATGAGTGGCATTGTTTTAGTTGCACTCATCGCGGATAGCTTTGAGAGTTCTTAATATGAAATTACAATGGGCGATGCTCTTGCCTCTCCTTATAGTGATTGATTTTTCACTTATCGCTAATGGCTTTTGAGCCTTGAATATTGTATTAGAAATTATCGATGATTTATGGGCCTATTATTTTTCCTTCATCACTCATCGTGGATGGTGATATAATGGTAAGTTTTCAAATAGCGATGAGTGATATGTGGTATATCATGTGTTTCACACATCATTGATGAGTTTTGAATGTTTAAGTTTTGTATTAGTGATACACATTGCAAGTGTTCAATGTAATCATGGGGATCTCTCAATCGCTAATTGCTTACAAACTGTATGAAGAAAATTAGTGATGAGTGATGGCCCTAGTGCCTTTATATTTTATTTTATCACTCACTGCAGATTCATTCCAAAGCTTAAGTTACAAAATAGTGATTAGCGATGCAATTATCTGTTCAAGATTCTTTCACTGATTTGAATAGATCTTATGTGTGATATGTTTTGTATCATTGATTCTCATGTAGGTGCACATGTCTTCATCTTGCTTCATTACAGTATCTCTCCTCGCTGATTAGATTCAAAGTTCAAAGTATGAATTAGTGATGCATGATGGGAAAATCAACGTGATCAAGGATGGGTCATAAATTCAAGGGCTAAGATTTCATCATGCACATTCTTGCATCATTGATAGAAATAGTGAAGGATGAGATGTATCAGTGATAGGTAATGGCTATTGATTGAAAAGGAAACCTGGTAGTATCTTGAGGATATCGTAGAAAGCAAAGAAGAACACAGCCGAATGAGTGGAGAACCATTGATGCAATTTTAAAGTAAGATGATCCAACAGGATGAAGTTCATCGCGACAATCCTCTCATCACTAATTGAACACTAGAATTTGGGGCAGATCTGTGATGAGAAATAGAGTGTATAAGGGATTGTTCTCTTCAAACATCGACTTTGTGTACGTTGTCGATATTAATGAATGAGCATGGATTAAGTTGGTGATGCATGCTAATTGTTAGATCAAGTATGATTAATGAAGATTAAGGGAAAACATGGTAGCATTTGAGGTGGCATCGTTGTTTTCTAGGAACAAGTTACTAAAGGTTGAAAATGATGCTCATGATCGCCATGGATGAAGTTTTAAATCCTCAAAGATCGACGACCCAGATTCAAAGTTGAGCTACTAATTTATCAACTCACTTGGGAAAGGAGTTCTTAAATCATTAATTGCTACATGCTCCAAATTGTCTATTTAATGTAGATTGCTTGTTGTTCATTTTCACCATTTTCAATTTGTAGAGAATGTGAGGTGTTTGTTATTGAACAAGTGTGCAAGTGCTAAATTTCCCTAAGCTTAAAGTTGAACATTCTTGTTCTATGTGAGTTAGTTTTCAATTGGGATCTCTATCATTCATGTTCTAGTTCACCTAGGAATTTCATTTTCTAGGACTGGTTATGATTGTTAGGGTTTGTGGGTGTGCTTCACTGTAAATTTGATTAAGATGTTTTTAAGTTGTAATTTTTTTCTCAATTTAGACTTGCTAGTTTTCACCCCTTGTTCAGTGATATGGGAAATTTTGGTATGCTAATTCAGCCAATTAGGAGGTCTAGCCAGCTTAATGTGTTTGAATGTTATGAGGATATGTCTGTAGCTGAGCAAGAAGTCCTAGTGACTTTTGAGGTTTCAAATGGTAAGAGGAGGGCTCATGGTCATAAGAAGAAAACAATTGTATAGAGTACTTACAACTTAAGGAGCAAGACCATTTTAGAAGAATTAGTCAAGTTTAAGGGAAAGGAGCTAGCTAAGCTTGTGAAGAAGGCTAGGAAAAGAGAAAAGAGTCAAAAGGCCTACCTAGGAAAACACAATTCTCCCATTGTGCTCTCTGATAGTCCTTTAGATATTGGAGGAGACACTGACTCAGGATCTAGCTAGTATATTCACTCTCTGGTGCCATATGAAAGCTTTGATGAGGATGTTGTGATGGTTCCTCCAATTTCATCATGAACAATGACTATTCGAGCATACTCTCATGTTGACAATGCAGAATAGAGTCTTCTCCTTGTTTTTGGTTTTGATGATACCATGGTCTTTGCATAGGAGGTGCTCTTTTCATCATGTCTGTGGTTTTGTCCATTTACTCTTTCATGTTGATGTGGAAGTCCTCTGGCTAATACGATACATAATATTTTGTTCGACGAGGATGTGGTGGCAACAACTAACGATACCCTGTGCATGAGTTTTGTCTTTATCCTTCCCCTACTTTCAAATGATTACATAAAACCATTTGGGGAGTTTCTTGAAATCAATTGAGATTAGGTTGTGAAATGAAATGAAATGTGATTGTAACTCAGCTAGATGCTTGTTGCTCCCTTATTTATAAAGGGGATTTCATGGCTAAAAGAAGAGAGTAAATTTTTTTTTGAGTCTAAGAAAGGTCTAGGTAAAGGCTATGCTCAGAGAGTAGTAGAATATAAATAGATAAGTTGATAAATATATCAGAAGTAAGTCTATGGAGTGAGTCATAATGTATGTTGATCCTAAAATGGTTTTACAAAGTAATATCAGTAATGAAAGAAAATACTAGTTCTAAAATATGTGCTCTCCTGTGTATTTTCCTTGCAAATTATGAATGAAATTGTTAATTATAATTTAATTTTTCTTCTATCGTTTGAACTGAATGAATGGGTTTGTTGAATGCTTCAATTAAATGAGTTGATTTAATGATAAAATAAGGTCATTGGTTTGTGGGAAAAGGATATAGGATTTGGTAAGGAAGTAGTGTTTTAAAATGCAGTGAGTTGGATGCCACAAAGTATCATGCCAATAGTCCCCTAATTAGTGATTTTATATTGTAGTTGTATTACTAATTGATTGTAAAGTATGACTCTTATGTTCCCTTAGACTAGGCACTAGTCTTTCAATTAGCTTATCTTGTGATTGACTGAGCTAGTGTTGAACCTTGCTAGAGATTTGCAATGGGAATGAATTCATAAAATATTTTAAAGTTACACCATACTAACCTTCAGTAGTACTGTATTCCTTGCAATAAATAGCAATTTCGTAAGAGGTCTACCAAGCCTTTGATGATATTTGTTTATTTGTGCTACCTAAGGAATACATAGGTAAGGGATGAGATTGAGTTTGGTTCATAAAAAAATAACCAATAGATATAACATCCCTTGACTTTTAATCTATATCCTAGTGTTGTTTATCTGTAGTCCCTGAGGTGAGTTTTTTTTTCACCCACTAAGGTGATTCTTGTTTGCACCCCCTGAGGTGAGTTTCTTTTTGCATCCCCTGAGGTCAGGTTTATTTACACCCCCTAAGGGGATTTTTTTTGCAACCCCTAAGGTGAGTTTTATTTTCACCCCATGAGGTGAGTTTGGAATTTTTTCTCCACTTTTTTCATAGGAGTTAAACTTGGTGTAGCATTGGCATAATAGCTTGTGGTACCTTATAAAGGTTATCTAGGAGAATAACTCTAGGTATGGTTGTTGTGGACACACCTTGTAGACCTAGTGTGTTTTTTCCACTTTTACACCTTGTTATAGGAACACATTGTAGATCTAGTGTGTGTGTCTCTCATTTTACCTTATCTCTAGGGCTCACCTAGTGAATATCAAACCTCACTAACCTGTGTGTCTCCTGCTTTTTGATTCACCTAGAAAATATCAAACTTTGGTATTGTGTTTCATGAACACCTTTTAACATGGACACCTAGCATAATACAACTTGCTTGCCAGTGGAGCCATATGGCCTATGAGTGATGTGTATGACTTCAATCCTCATGGGAGCATTTCTCCATTCGATGGATAATGTTTAGTATTTAAGATAATTTAAGAATAAGGTCTCTTTTCCTTATTGACTCTAATATTTTAATACTAACCTTGTGTTTTTTGTGTTTCTTTTGTGTGTCCTCATCGATTCAATACAAGATCATGGGGGTCAAAACTAGGCCCTTAAGTGGTAATGAAAATTAATAAAAACAGAGCTAGGCAACTTGACATAAAATTTTGAATAAGTTATTAACATTATTTGAAAAATATGTAAGAATATAATTTGTATCAAATTAAATATAGTTTCTAAGATACCATTGGTTTTTTGGAAAAAATTCAATCTATTTGGTGAAAATTTTAAATTTCATTGTAGTAGTACTAAATTTTTAGGAAAAATAGGTGTATGTCTAACCAACCTAAGTACACAAAAAAAAAAATATATTTATTTGAAACTTTCAATATAAGTAGAGGACACATGCTTGAATGTTCTTTTTTTGAATTGTTTTTGCAAATAAATAATTAGTTATGATTTTTTTATTAATTTAAAAAAAAATTAAAAGTTGTTTATTTGACCATCATAACTTGGTCAAAAATTTATGAAATTTGATTTATTTGTTTATCCTATATTACAGGAAGCATAGAATAAGTTGCATATTTTGGATTCAAAAAATATGAAATTGTTCAAGAATTATAGATGTTTTTTAATCAGCCTATCAATAAAGAATTTAGTCAAAATGTACATATAAAATCAATAATAATTGTCTATTTAACTCCAAATAAGGAATATCTTTTTTTTTTGGAAAGTTAACATTTTTTTCAATAAACCCTTTTCGTTTCATCAAATTTGGATAAAAAAGAAGTCGTCAACCACCTTTTCTGTCATATCACAAATTGTTGGACCCCCATGGTCTTGCACTCACCCCATCTTGTTTACATCATTTCTATTTTTATTTTGTTATTATTTTTATGCTCCATCACCTCATGTGTTTTCATCATTTATACTTTTTGTTTGTTGACATATATGTTTGTCTATGTTGTCTTATTGCATATTACACATGCAAGTGTTCCTTTACGATTATGTTTCTTTAACATGGGATGTTGGATATTGGGGGCTTGCACAACACCCTTGACCCTTAGTCATCTTATCTCTTTAACTTTTGGACATTCAGACCTCTCATGACATATTTTTCTACTTTAGTGTGAGTCTGGGCATAAGTTCATACTCTCACTAAAGTGGGGGCTAAAAGTAGTGTAGAAAATTGCATACATTAAAAATTTCACATTATTCCCCCCTATATTATTGAGCTTATTTTACCCCCAAATTTCCTAAAATTATGTATTTTGGAGCTCATTTGTATCCCTTTTCAATAAATCACAAGCATTGAATAAATGCATCCACCTCATACGTTACCCCCTACATTGAGTATCTTAGAAGTTAGGGATAAGGAGGGTTGTCCCCCTTCATAGCCAGGAACCATTTTTGGACATGTCATAGTGGGAATTGTAACATTCAAAACCCCACCTACAAATGTTGGCTATTAGGATCTAATTTTTAAGAAATTAAATAAATGCCTATGAATACCTAGTTATTGCATCATTTGAGATCTATCTAGCAAGAGGTGAACATTGAGAGATTCAAGATCAAGTCAAGAGTAGTCGTATTAGAGTTTCATTATAGTAATTCAAGATCCAAGCATCATGTCAAAGTGTTTGTGAGTTTATGTTATCATGCTTTCATTATTTTGTGAAGGCTAACATCTTTTTGTAGGTGTCTAAAGCATTCAAGTATTCAAGAAATTCAGATCCAAATCCTTGAGGATATGTGTATGATTTCAATCCTTCAAGGAAAACATTAAAGGGTGTTGAGTTACAACACATTATGATTTCATCATTCCTTAATTTCTATTGTCATTTATTGATTAACATTTTCCATTGTGGAAGTAGGAAGGGTATGTGCAAGATCATCATGGAAAAAACAGGCCCTTAAGTGGCAAAAAAATCAGAAAAATTAGAGTTAGGCAACATTACGTAAAAATTTGAATAAGTTATCTATATTATTTTAAAAATATGTAAGAATATAATTTGTAGCAAATTGAATGTAGTTTATAAACTACTAGGTTTTTTTAAAAAAGAAAAAAATCTATTTGGTGAAAATTTGAAATTTCAATGCATTAGTACACTTAAATTTCAGTGAAAAAATAAGAAGTGGGTGTTTGTCTGACCACCCTAACCACAATAAAATGATAATATTTTTATAATATTTTACATATAAGTAGAGGACTCATGTCTTGATGTGATGAATATTTTTTGTAATTTTTTTTCCATGTAAATAATTAATTATGATTTTTTTATTACAATTTTTAAAAAATATAAAAATTGTATGTCCGACCACCTTAACTTGGTCAAAACTTTATGAAATTCAATTTTTTATTTTTTTAATCCTATAGTATGTGAAGCATAGAATGTGACACATGTTTTGGATTCAAAAATGTGATACCGTTTGAAAGCTATAAATGCTTTTCAATCAGTCTATCAATCAGGGCATTAGTCATAATTTGAATAGAAAATGAATAATAATTACTTATTAAATTCAAAGTAAAGCATAATTTATATTAGTGGAAAGCTAAGAATATTCTTTAAAAACCCTTTTCGGTTCATCAATTTTGGGTTAAAAATTCGTCAGCCACATACCCATCATATTGCCACTTTATGGCCCATCATGATCCTGCACATACCCGGAACACTTACCTAAGTTTTGACTGGGGTAAGCCCAGGTATATGGCACAACATGTTTCCTCTCTTTGGATGTGTAGGTTATAGGTTTGAATAGGATCAAAGGAAAAATGAAGGTGAATTGTCCATTGTCACATTTAATTTTGTACATCTTCCCATGCCACATAAACTCAATTATAGAAATATTTGATAGTGTTTCAATAGATTTTTAGGTGGGAGTTTGAAGATCATATCTGACATTAGAGGACCCCAAAATTTTTATCAAGAAACCCCTACAAAGATCCATTCATCCAAGGGTGGCTCATTCCTCCTATACTGCTTTAAACCAACTTTTTTGGGTTGGTAAATATCATTATAGACTTCCCAAATCCACTTGCAAATTATTGTTTATGTCTATCAGTTTTCAAGACCTTGCAATTTACATATTAGGGCATATAGTCTAATTAGTTTAATCATTCTAAATCATTTCCAATTTATTCCCATCCTTAATTAGATGTATATTGAGGTCTAATTAGATCACCTTCATGGTTGATAGTCAATCTATTCACCTTGTTGATCTACATCCTAATGAATCTTGGATAAAGGCCACTATTGTATCCTAGGCTCTTTTCATTTAGGATCTACGATCCATTCATTTTTATGTTTCACAATAATTTGTTGATGCATATTATGCAAGTGACTTTGATGGTCAAAGGTCCACTTTTTGGAGTTATGGGCAGACACTGAGAGGGGGAGGTGAATCAGTGTAAAAAACTTTTTCAACTTTGAGCAAGATGTTTAATTATGATTTCCTTTTCTTTCAACAATAGAGTAGAGTAATCACTTTTGAAAGCACAAAGATATGATAACATTAACTCAGTCTATTTGAAAACTTATGAAAATATGATTTGAGTGAGATATCTTGCATTTTCCAAAACATAGCTTAGATTTTATCTCAATATTACTCTGATTAATGCATTCATGAGTTGAATGTAATCATTCATAAATAGAATTGAGAACAGTAATAATCCCAACAGTGAACTGAACCAACAACAACATAGAAAAGTAGAGAGCATACAGATGAACAAAGAGACAAAATCTCTTGCCGAGTGGAAAACCCTCCTGGGGTATAAAAACCACTCCTAAACTGCCTTACTGGCTTAATCTTTAAAACCACTATTAACAATGCCTTATAGGCTAATTTCTGAGCACCAACTCAAGGAGCACCAACCCCTTACTCAGATTTCAGAATTACAATAATAATATCAGGGGATCTCTCTATTTTATAGTAATCTCATAACTCTTTGTTTTTTAGATTTTAATACAGAGTATTTCAATACATCTCTTGATACGGCCAAAATAACTATCTCTCAGAATTACTGGCCAGCAGCACCTCCATTGTTTTCAACACTGGTTTTTATATACATTTCAAGTATGTTTGTTATCAAGAAATCTTCAACAAGCATTTTTTACATGATTTTGAAACTCTCTTGCTATTATTAGAATATGAAGCTGATTCATAATGATCTGTAGATGATGGTAAAAAACAATAGTAACGTTTATCTAGAGAACTGGAAATCATCCATTATTTCAAAAATGTAATTGCTCAAAAAGGAAACTCAATGAATATTCTGCCATGTAATGGTTCTGAGATTCGATGCCAATCCAAAGAAGTCAGCATGCAACTATACTTAGAAAAATCCATGTCGGCCACAGTGTATGAGTTTTCAAAAATCATTTGCTGAGACACTAGTCGCCATGTGTTCTATTCTTTCCAATCGCTGAGACATCCAGACAAGTATGCCGAAGGCAGTTATAACATTGATCGTTCCTTTGTCCCTGTGTGTCACCATGACCTTCTACCGTCGGGGAGAAACCATATCAAAGATATTTTATGTTTCCCCGAGATCACATTTTTGTTATATTTGTTTCAGTCGCTGAGACACAAGAGTCTTTCTCACAGAGATGCCCTTTTGTTCCATTCACTATCGCTATAGCCTTTTGATATCAGAGAGATATCTTGTAGACAAATCTTTGTTTTGCTGAGAGCCCTCGTGATCAACATGTCGACGTAACAATTCAATACCTATGTCGAAAGCAACTTTATCACTGTTAGTCATCCCTCTATTTGTTGCTGTAACCTTCAACAGTTGGGGAGACATTATATAGAATACCTTTTGTTTTACCGAAACCCCACTTGATACACATTAGTCGTCATGACACATGGTTTTTCTTATCGATGAGACCATCTATCCCAAGGGGGTCGCTATAACATGCCGACATCGGGGAGACCTCCTGTAGATTATATTGTCTCATACTGAAACAACCCGAACACCTTAGATCACCAAGAGAATTCAATTCTCATACCGACAGAGACTATTTGTATTCCATCGGTGAGACATATCAATGTCGGGGAGACCTCTCGTAGAATGCTTAAGTCATACCAAAAGTCATCATTTCATCTAGTGTCATTAAGACAATCGAGATCTTATACCGATGAAGTCCCTTTATGTTCCATCGGCGAGACCGAAGGTCACTCGCTGAGACCTCTCGCCGAAAACCCTAGCTCTTACCAAAGAGACTACCTTTATGTTTTCGGTCGGTGTAACAAATCAAATTCGCCAAGACCTTTCCTCGATGCAAAAACTCTTACCGAGATGCATACCTTTACGTTGTTAGTCGGCAAGATAGGAAAACCTCACCAAGACATTATATTGATAGCCATTAGTTTTACTGATAAGTCTCCATATGCATACGGTCGGTGAGACACACTTGAATTCACTGAGATACTAAACCAAATACTCCAAGTCTGGTCGAAGTGAAACTTTTAATGTGCCCATCGGTGAGACCAAAAGAGTTTTATATGACCATATAATGATGCCACAACTCTTGCCGATAGACTTCCACATGCACTAGTCAGGGAGATATTTCAAGTTCAATGAGACACTACCTCGATAACAAAACTCCTGCCAATAAGTTCATCTTCCTTCAGTCGGTGAGACAATATGTCTTCGCTGAGACATCATTCTGACAGGTATAACTTATGCTGATATGAACTTTGTTGTGCTGGTCACCAAGACACAAAGTGCTCAATGGAACAACATGCCGATAGGGATTTCTTACACTGATGAACCACCTCATGTATTAGTCAGTGAGACCCGACTCATTCGGTAAGACCTCTCAGTAGTGAAAGATACTCATGCTAAAAGAATTTTCTTCAGTTGCCAAGACCACGATTAATGTCACGCCGAAAACTACCTGTATGTAAAATCAAATCGTTATGACATCATAAATGTCTTGCTGATAGGAAACATAGACATTTATTAGAGAAATGGATTGGGGAGACCCAAGCATTCTCACGCCGATATGTTCTTTCTTATCACCGAAACAATGTACAAATAAGATAACCTGTGACTACACGAAGCTTAAACTGATCAATACCATAAGATATTAAAATTCTGAATGTAGACTTTCCACTGAATGCCAAGGCATGTAAACCATATAGACAAAACTGTACCACCAAGATAAAGCATGAGAAACCAAACTGAAACTGTCAACAAGTAGAGTCAACTGAAAGGGATTTTATCATCAAGGACAAACCATATGATCACAACTAAGATCCAACAAACTCCCCCTTTGTCCTTAATGGAAAAACACAAATGACTCTCCCCCTTTTTTCCTCAATGACAAAGGATAGAAGAGAAGAATGTGCAATGCCAGGAAACACAACTGAGAAGCCAACAAAATACCATAAGAACCGGCTGCAAATAGAGCAATAGTGCAACAGACATATTGAATAATTTCACATCACCAATGCAAGATAGAGCATCATACTGTAACAACACAACTTCACTCACTTCAAATTTACAAAAATTATCAAAGAAATCAGTAGTATCACCCCGTGCAATAACTCCCACTTTAAAATTAGAAACTTAATAACATCATGCAGATAATCTATCTTCAAGGCAACACACCAAAGCTCTCACCTTTTGTTTCTATCAAATCATGAATTCAAGCAACTTTCATATATATAACATGCACTCACTTTCACACATAGCAATCAATTTCAAAGTTCAAAAATAAGTCCCAGCCATACTCGATGAGGTTAATACTACCAGTCACCTTCCTCCATCGAAACACAAACATCAGAGCATATCCCATGAACATACACAGTTCTCAAGACTGTTGTAGCAACCTACTTAGATCACTGTACCATACTCAGAAGACCAAAACACTCAATTCCTTCAAAACAGCTTGCAAAAGACATTGTAAGTATCTTCATTCAGCACACAATCTTACCTCAGCTTCTTTATGCATGAAAGTCTCGATACTCTTCTCCCATACAAAAAAAATAACTTGAAAGCATGTGAACTGCATAATTCATCGTCAATTTGTTCTTTGTACACTCATCCTCGGTACATATGATAATTTCTATTACCACACCAAGAACAATGAAAAAATACCAAAGATAATTAATCTCAGCCCTCACACAACACCGAATAATATCATCACAGAAATAACTCATAACATCAAACATGTTTTTCAATCACTATTCTCCAAAGATAAATACATCGACATCACTTCAAAACAAAGGCTTTCTTATCTTTAATATATCGAGGAACTCATCTATATGTCTCCACACTGCTCAAAGATGTCATCAGGACATACCATTATTTCCAAAACCCAAGCATCCAAAAAGTTCATCTAAAAACAAAGTGCACTGTCATTTCAAAAACTTCTGAAAACTGTCAACCACTAGACCAAGCAAAAACATTCCTTAACATCTTATACCACCAAAAGCAAATGCAAGATGTCATACCTCATTCTAGACTCCATAGGGGTAAAATATATTACCATAATAGACTCCCCCTGAGTCTTTGCTTATTCTCAAGACTTGGAAGGCAACACTTGTGCAAGGAGTGCACAAGGAGTTTTCTCATAAGCATCTTTATTGCTCTTCTTGTCATCTTGATCACTCTTTCTTCTCCACTCCAATGAAGACTTTTTCACTCGTTTGCTTAAAGTACTTGTCTTTTTTGTTGAATCTACATTGTTGTACTTTGTGTCCAATGTTATTACATCTTAAACAAATAACTTTGTGATTGTTCTGAGAAATAGATGACTTCCTACAAACATTTCCAGCATTGTTCCCTACATTATTCTCACTTGTATTTATTCTACAGTCTCTTCTCAAGTGACCAAAATTGTTATAGTTGTAGCACACCACATCCTCATTTCTAGGGATATTAGAATGATTCTTATTTGACCATTTTATGTAATCAATTTCCTTATGACCATAGTCATTACAAACATAACAATATCCTTGGAAAGAATGATTATACTTGAATGAATGATCATGCCAAGGATGTGAAGATCTGAAGACATTTTTCCTTTCTCTATGAATACCTTTAGATTGTCTTCTAGTGTTAATGTTATCCTTTGATGCAGCAATATTGTAACCAAGATCAACCTTCATCCTTGGTGTTTTGTTGGCTATAAACTTCTTTCCATCTGAAGTAGTAAACATTGTTTCATGTTTAGATTTGTCTGCAGAGCCTTGTCCAACCTCATATCCCACTCTTGTAGGGTATTTAGAATGCTTTTGCCTACTCAACATCTCATTTAATATATTAGTACTATGATCAAATTTCTGAATTTTACCAGATTGAGCATTGATACTTTCAAGCTCTTTTCTTAAAGCAACTACTTCTTCAAGTTTTAGACAAACAATCTTTTTAATCTCCAAATCAGAACTCACAACATCTGCAATCCTCTTATATTCTTCAATTTCAATTTTCTGACTAATAATCATATCATCCTTAAGAGTTAGTTCTTTTAACAAGGAATCATTCTCTGAATATTTCTTTAAAGAATCAATCTCATTTTCTAGTTTATTACAAAACTCATCCTTGTCTTTTAACTTGACTTCCAGACTCTCTTTTTGCTAAAGTTGTCTTGTTAAAAACTGGTTTTCTTTTCTAAGCTACTTAATAGTATCTAAGGCACATAGGAGTTGACCTTCCAAATCAACCTCACTTTCTAATTCGTCATATTCCTGTTCAGAGTTAACTTCACCCAAAGATTGATCTACTTTTACTCAAGTTTCTTGATCATTTAAATATTCATTAATGATCTCCTTGTACTTCTTTTCATAACTATGAAGGTTTACACTTTCTTCACTCTTAGATGTTTCACAACTTATTTCAGTATCCAAAGATATCTCATCTTGTAACTCACTATACTGATTCATTTTAGTCAACTTGTCCCAAACATCCTTAGCACTACTATAATGAATGACTTTTGTAATGAGTTTATTTGGCAAGTTATTAAAAATAGCATTTATAGCTCTAGTATTGGATTCAAGTGCTTTCTTCTCCTCAAGAGAGGAAGGAGATGTTGCAGATGTAGTACAACCCTTTTCAACTACTACCCATACTTCAGATCCTAAAGAAAGTATGTATGTTTCCATCCTATGTTTCCCTATAATAAAGTTTGTTTCTTCGAACTGAGGAGTTCCAGATCTAGGATACTCTACCATTTTAGAGCTATTGTTTATGAACTCTTCCTCGTTATTCCTTATAATAGATTCAGGTTGAACATGATGAATAGCATTTTGCTGAGAACATCTTTTTCCCTTATTCCTTCTGTTCTTTCCCATATTAACCAAAGTACTCCAAGAAACTAGGAACAATCCTAGGTGGTTTAGACCTATCAGAGGACCCTACGCTCTAATACCAATTTTTGGAGTTATGGGAAGACACTGAGAGAGGGGGGGTTGAATCAGTGTCAAAAACTTTTTCAACTTCGAACAAGATGATTAATTCTAATTTCCTTTTCTTTCAACAATAGAGTAGAGTAATCACTTTTGAAAGCACAAAGATATGATAACATTAACTCAGTCTATTTGAAAACTTATGAAAATTTGATTTGAGTGAGATATCTTGCATTTGCCAAAACATAGCTCATATTTGATCTCAATATTACTCTGATTAATGCATTCATGAGTTGAATGTAATCATTCATAAATAGAATTGAGAACAGTAATAATCCCAATAGTGAACTGAACCAACAACAACACAGAAAAGCAGAGAGCATACAGATGAACAAAGAGACAAAAGCTTTTGCTGAGTGGAAAACCCTCCTGGGGTATAAAAACCACTCCTAAACTACCTTACTGGCTTAATCTTTAAAACTACTATTAACAATGCCTTATAGGCTAATTTCTGAGCACCAACTCAAGGAGCACCAACCCCTTACTCAGATTTCAGAATTACAATAATAATATCAGAGGATCTCTCTATTTTATAGTAAGCTCATAACTCTCTATTTTTTAGATTTTAATACAGAGTATTTCAATACATCTCTTGATACGGCCAAAATAACTATCTCTCAGAATTACTGGCCAGCAGCACCTCCACTGTTTTCAACACTAGTTTTTATATACATTTCAAGTATGTCTGTTATCAATAAATCTTCAACAAGCATTTTTTACATGATTTTGAAACTCTCTTGCTATTATTATAATATGAAGTTGATTCATAATGATCTGTAGATGATGGTAAAAAAACAATAGTAATGTTTATCCAAAGAACTGCAAATCATCCATTATTTCAAAAATGTAACTGCTCAAAAAGGAAACTCAATGAATATTCTGCCATGTAACAGTTCTGAGATTCGATGCCAATCCAAAGAAGTCGGCATGTAACTATACTTAGAAAAATCCATGTCGGCCATAGTGTATGAGTTTTCAAAAATCATTTGCTGAGACAACAGTTGCCATGTGTTCTGCTCTTTCCAATCGCTGAGACATCCAGACAAGTATGCTGAAGGAAATTATAATGTTGATCGTTCCTTTGTCCCTGTGTGTCGCCATGACCTTCTGCCGTCAGGGAGAAACCATATCGAAGATCTTTTATGTTTCCCTGAGATCACATTTTTGTTATATTTGTTTCAGTCACTGAGACATAAGAGTCTTTCTCACCGAGATGCCCTTTTGTTCCATTCACTATCACTATAGCCTTTTGATATCAGAGAGATATCTTGTAGATAAATCTTTGTTTTTCTGAGAGCCCTCGTGATCAACATGTCACCATAACAATTCAATACCTACGCCGAAAGCAACTTTATCACTGTCAGTCATCCCTCTATTTGTCGCTATAACCTTCAACAGTCGGGGAGACGTTATATAGAATACCTTTTGTTTTACCGAAACCCCACTTAATACACATTAGTCTTCGTGACACATGGTTTTTCTTGCCGATGAGACCATCTGTCCCAAGAGGGTCGCTATAACATGCCAACATCGGGGAGAACTCCAGTAGATTATATTGTCTCATACTAAAACAACCCAAACACCTTAGATTGCCAAGAGAATTCAATTCTCATACCGACAGAGACTATTTGTATTCCATCGGCGAGACATATCAATGTCAGGGAGACCTCTCATAGAATTCTTGAGTCATAAAAAAATTCATCCTTTCATCCGGTGTTGTTGAGACAATCCAGATCTTATGCCGATGAAGTCCCTTTATGTTCCATCAGCGAGACCGAAGGTCACTCACCGAGACCTCTTGCCGAAAACCCTAGCTCTTACCAAAGAGACTACCTTTATGTTTTCGGTCGGTGTAACAAATCAAATTCACCAAGACCTTTCTTCAATGCACAAACTCTTACCGAGATGCATACCTTTACGTTGTCAGTTGGCAAGATAGGAAAAGCTCTCCAAGACATTATATCGATAGCCATTAGTTTTACCGATAAGTCTCCATATGCATACGGTCAGTGAGACACACTTGAATTCGCTGAGATACTAAACTAAATACTCCAAGTCTGGCTGAAGTGAAACTTTTAATGCACCCGTTGGTGAGACCAAAAGAGTTTTCTATGACCATATAATGATGCCACAACTCTCGCCGATAGACTTCCACATGCACTAGTCAGGGAGACATTTCAAGTTCGATGAGACACTACCTCGATAACAAAACTCCTACCAATAAGTTCATCTTCCTTCAGTCGGTGAGACAATATGTCTTCGCTAAGACATCATTCCAACGGGTATAACTTATGCCGATATGAACTTTGTTGTGCCGGTCTCCAAGACACAAAGTGCTCGATGAAACAACATGCCGATAGGGATTTCTTACGCTGATGAACCACCTCATGTATTAGTCGGTGAGACCCGACTCATTTGGTAAGACCTCTCAGCGGTGAAAGATACTCATGCCGAAAGACTTTTCTTCAGTCACCAAGACCACGATCAATGTCACTCTGAAAACTGCCTGTATGTAAAATCAAATCATTATGACATTAGAAACGTCTTGCCGATAGGCAACACAGACGTTTATCAGAGAAATGGATTAGGGAGACCCAAGCATTCTCACGCCGATATGTTCTTTCTTATCACCGAAACAATGTACAAATAAGATAACCTGTGACTGCACGAAGCTCAAACTGATCAGTACCATAAGATATGAAAATTTTGAATGTAGACTGTCCACTGAATGCCAAGGCATGTAAACCATATAGACAAAACTGTACCACCAAGATAAAGCATGAGAAACCAAACTGAAACTATCAATAAGTAGAGTCAACTGAAAGGGATTTTGTCATCAAGGACAAACCATATGATCACAATTGAGATCCAACACCACTAGTGGGTATTTGTGGACTTTGTCTAGGGAAGCTATAAGTTAGATGAATAAGAGGCTATTGGATGTTGTGGTTGTCATTGATGTCAATACTATTAGAATAAATGCATTTGAAGTTGTATATGCCTAGGATATTGAGAAAATTGTAAAGAAATAAGTTCCAAGTTGTCAGTGGTAAAGTGAAGTTTAGTCTGTCGGTATTTTTTGTACGTTGATGATAAGAGGTTGTGGACCAAAGTGTTTATTTCTGAGTGTATCTAGTTTATCCACGTCGAGATTTAGAGATCCGCATGAAGATTTGATCGAGTTATGAAGATTTCCATTTAGACAGTTTTTCTATTTCTTCAGTCGGTGTTCCTAATTGAGGATGATACTATTTCAGTTAGTTTAGTTGTTGCAAATGCTTCTCTAGTGATTCATGTTGCTTGTGGATGTTTCTATATTGTGCTCTATCTTTGTTGCACGTCTACATTGATCATTGTGATCATGGTTGGTGATTTTCTCTTGTGTGTTCATGTTTTTCTTATCCTTGGCCGACATGGTGTTGAAGTGTGTTGTGGATCTTTGAAGAGTAATTAATTGAATTGTTTTCATGTTGGAAATATTGTTTTGGGTCCTCACTAAGTTGTGGCTGAATTTGGTTAATTCGCATTGATAATCTTTAATGATTTGGGCTATCAAATTATATTCATTTTATTATTTCTTTGTGGTTGAATTGTAGCAATGAAATCTCATGTTTCAGATAAATAAGAGAGATTGTTTATCCAAATTGAAGTGTGTTAATGTATGCTAGTTGATGTCAAGTGTGTGTGTATGTGTGAATATCATTCAAAGGAAGAGTAGAGTGTGAAGAAGGGTGAAGAAGTGTGAAGAAGAGTGAAGAAGAGTGAAGAAGTGTTCATGTACTTAATTGGAACTATAATCAGGCATTAGCAGATGCTATTTTCTCAATTCAAAATCTGGATGGCTTTAATCTGAATTTCTTTATAAGACAGTGTGTCTTCCTTTGTAATTGAGTAGTGAGCTTTATGCAGTGTGCCTGAATGCATGTGCATTCCCCATATTTCATTTTCATTATACTTCTAATAGGGTATAATCTTATGGAATGACCTTCACCATGGTTTTTCCCCTAACAGGGTTTCCATGTAAAAAATCCTCATGTTATGTGTGTTTTTGATTCATACTTTCATGGTTAATTATCTATTCTAAGAATAAGGTTAATAAGTTGAATAAGTTTTGAATTTCTATGACAACTGATTCACCCCCCCTCTCAGTTGTCTGCCCTTGTATTGCCAACAATTGGTATCAGAGCAGGTTCCTTGGAACAAGTCTAACAACTTAAGGTGATCCGGGATGGCAAGTTACAAGAAGGATAGTCTGCGATTTGATGGAACAAATTATTCTTTGTGGAAGACTCAAATGGAATGCCATCTGAGATGCATTGGTGAACCCTACTAGAGAATTACAAGTAATAGGTATGTTATCCCACCGAATAGTACAATTGCTAAGTATAATATCCAAGCTAAGGAAGCTTTGTTGAGTGCTTTGACCGACTATGAGATGACAAATGTTATGGATCTAAAGACTGCTTATGAGATTTGGAAAAATTTGGAAACCTTATATGAAGGTGATGCTAATGTGAAGATTGCTAAGTTGCAGAGTTTGAAAGGAAAATATGAAAGGTTGAGAATGGCTAATGATGAGAACATTAATACTTTCGCGCAAAGAATGAATGAACTTGTGTGTGGTATTAGATGTGTTGGTGGAAAGATAGATGAATCTGAGATTGTTGCTAAAGTGCTTAGATCTCTACTTGATTCTTACTTAGTCAAAGCTAGTGCTATTGAAGAGCTCCAGACTATAACAACCATAACCAAAGATACATTGGTTGGTAAGCTGAATAATTTTGAGTTGAGCGAATTTGGTGATGCCCTTCCTAAGGTTGAATGTACATTTAAGGCTACTACTTCCAAGAGAGATAGACAGAGATATGATTTGGGTGAGAGTTCATCTAGAAAGACATTCAAGTATGAGGATGAAATCAGATAGATTGAAGAAGAAGAAAGAGAGCTAGAAGAGTTGGAAGCACTTATTGTCAAAAGAGTACCGAGAGGAAAAGCTAAGTATGAAGTAAAATTGTCTCTTAAATGATTTTCTTGTAATAAGATAGGTCATTTTGCATCAAGGTTTCCGGAAAGAGGTTCTAAACCAAGAAATAACAAGCCTAGATTTTAGAAGAAGTGTTACTATGTTGTTGATGAAGGCATGACAGATGATGAATATGATAAAGGAAATAGAAGTGATGATGAATGGGTATTTATTGCTATCAAGGAAAATAGTCTTGTATCTACTAAATCTGCTAGTTGTACTAATATGGAAAAATCCCTAGCTACTCGAGTTGAGGAAAAAGATGAATGGGTGATTGACAGTGGATGTTCACATCATATGATAGGAGACAAAAGTAAGTTTGTAAGCTTGGAAAAGTATGATGGTGGCGTTGTGAGATTTGGTGATAATACAACTGGTGTGATCTGTGGAAGAGGTTGCATTTCTCTGATGGTAAGCATAATACTGATGATGTTCTATATGTAGAAGGATTGAAGCATAATCTTTTGAGTGTTGGTAAAATGGTTGATAAGGAATACAATCATCATTTCAAGGATGGAAAGTGCAGAATATTGAGTTCCTAAAATGAAATTGCGTCAAGTAAAAAGACAAAAGGTAATATATTTCACTTGAGTGTTGCTAGTAAAATTTGTTTGATTGCTCAAGTTGATGAAAGTTGGTTATGGCATAGGAGGTTGTGTCATGTTAACTTTGATAATATTGTCAAGATAAGTTCCACTAAGGCTGTGAGAGATCTACCTAAGTTGGTGAAACCTACTAATGCAATATGCAAGGAATGTCAATTGGGAAAGCAAACCAAAATTTCATTTCAGAGTAAAAAGCATTGTTCAAATGAATTTCTAGAGCTTGTGCATACTAATCTATGTGGTCCCTCTAAGGTAAAAAGTTTTCAAGGTTATACACATTTTATGTTACTCATTGATGATTATTCTAGAATGGTATGGGTTACTTTCTTAAGGGAGAAATCTGAAGCACTAGAAAAGTTCAAGATCTTTAAAGCTATGGTTGAGATAGAGTCAGGTTGGAAGATTAAATGTTTGAGATTAGATAGAGGTGGTGAATTCACTTCATGTGAATTTAATTCTTTTTGTGAAGAGCATGGAATAAAGAGAAAATTATCTGCACTGCAGACCCCTCAACTAAATGGAGTTGTGGAAAGGAAGAACAAAAAAATTGCAGATGTTGCTAGAAGGAAATGTTCCCCATATCTATTGGAGAGAAGTTGTGAGTACTACTGTGCACACACTTAATTGGGTAAAAATCAAAGGTGATACTGGTAAGACCCCTTTTGAGCTATGGACTAGTCAAAATCCTACTATTAAATACTTCAAGATATTTGGAAGCAAATATTATATTAAGAGAGATGAAGACATAGGAAAGTTTGATGCTAGGAGTGGGTATGTGCAGGATCATGATGGGCCAAAAAATGGCAATATGATGGGTATGTGGCTGATGAATTTTTTTTACCCAAAATTGATGAAACGAAAAGGGTTTTTAAAGGAGATTCTCATCTTTCCACAATATAAATTATGCTTTACTTTGAATTTAATAAGTAATTATTATTCATTTTCTATTCAAATTATGACTAAAGTCTTCATTGATAGACTGATTGAAAAGAATCTATAACTTTCAAACGATATCACATTTTTTGAATCCAAAATATGCATCACATTCTATGATTTGCATACTATAGGATTAAAAACAAAAAAATTGAATTTCATGAAGTTTTGACCAAGTTAAGGTGGTCAGACATGTGAGTTTTTTATATTTTTTAAAAGTTGTAATAAAAAATTCATAATTAATTGTTTACTTGGAAAAAAATTACAAAAAATATGCATCACATTGAGACATGAGTCCTCTACTTATATCTAAAATCTTATAAAAAATATTATCATTTTATTGTGGTTAGGGTGGTCAGACAGGACACCTACTTCTTATTTTCCCTAAAATTTAAGTACTACTACATTGAAATTTCAAAATTTCACCAAATATATTTTTAGTTTTTAAACAAACCTAGTAGTTTAGAAACTACATTCAGTTTTCTACAGATTATATTCTTACATATTTTTGAAATAATATAGATAACTTGTTCAAATTTTTACGTCAAGTTGCCTAACTCTAATTTTTTTGATTTTTTCACCACTTAAGGGCCTGATTTTTCCATGATTATTCTGCACATACCCAGTGATGAAGGTATCTTTTTGGTTATTCTACTAAAATCAAGGCCTACCGATGTTACAATAAAAGAATAAATAAAATGGTTGAAAGTGCAAATGTTAGGGTTGATGAAGACTTAGGTTCACCATCCAAAACCTATGGATATGACTCTAATGATTAGGATGATAGTACAAATGAAGGAAAGCAAGTTTAAACTATAAATCAAGTGCAAATCAATCTGGTAAATCAAGAGAATGAAGAAGAAGGAGAAACTGGTGAAAGAGAAGATGAGAGATCAAAAGAGCCTAAATTTGAAGAAAATCCTAAGAAGACTCTGAGGTATGTAAGAGTGAATCATTCAGAATATTAGATTATTGGTGATAAGAATAAAGGTGTCTAGACTAGGAGAAAGATTGCAAAAGAATATTGCTTGACTTCAAAAACTGAGCCTACTAGTGTGAATGAAGCATGTAAAGATGAGCATTGGATTGAAGCAATGAAAGAAGAGTTAAAACAAATTGAAAAGAATTATACATAGATTCTTGTTCCTAGACCTAAGGATAGGAATGTAATTGGAACTAAATGGGTCTTTAGAAACAAACTGAATGAGCAAGGTGAAGTGGTTAGAAACAAATCAAGACTGGTATGTAAAGGATATTCACATATGGAAGGAATTGATTTTGAAGAGGTCTTTTCCCCTGTTGCTAGAATTGAAGTTGTAAGATTATTTCTTGCCTATGTTGCTCACAAGAACTACAAATTTTATCAGATGGATATCAAATCAACTTTTCTAAATGGTGAATTGGAAGAAGAAGTGTATGTTGAGAAACGTGATGGATTCTAGTTGACTAATAAAGAAGATATGGTGTATCAGTTGAAGAAAGCATTGTATGAACTCAAGCAAGTCCCTATAGCATGGTATGCAAGATTAGACAAGTATTTGCTGAAGCTTGGATTTAACAAAGGTACTGCTAATAGTAATATGTATTTCAAGATTGATCATGATAAAGATTTGATTGTTGAAGTCTTTGTTGATGATATTATTTTTGGAGGAGATGATGAGATTTGTGCATGAATTTTTCTAATGAGATGCATAATGAATTTGAGATGTCTATGATTGGTAGATGAATTATTTTTGGGATATCAAATTACTTAGTTAGATAAAGGGATTTTTATATCTCAGTCCACGTATGTGAAGGAATTGCTGAAGAAGTTTGGTATGGAAGATTCAAAGCCAGTTGGTACACCCATGGTGATTGGATGCAATTTGACAACAAAAGATGATTCTCCAAAAGAAAATGAGACAAAATACAGATTAATGATTAGTGGATTGTTGTATTTAACTCAAACTAGGCCTGATATCATGAATGTTGTGTGTATTGTTACAAGATTTCAAGCTAATCCGAAATAATCTCATGTGACTGTTGTGAAGAGAATTTTTAGATACTTGAACAAACTATTGATCTTGGCCCATGGTATCCTAAAGATGATGATCTTACTTTGAGTGCCTTTACTGATGTTGACTAGGTAGGAGATGTGAATGATAGAAAAAGTACTAGTGGTGGAGCATTTTTCTTGGGTAAGAAGTTAATTTCATGGTTAAGCAAGAAGCAAAATTCCATTTCCTTGTCTACTACAGAGGGCGAATACATTGTTGTTGCTAGTAATTGTACTCAAGTCCTATGGATGAAGTAGATGCTGAAGGATATTAGAGTTGCATATGATGAGGCTATCACTAAATTCTGTGAAAAATCAAGTGCTATTAACATTTCCAAGAATCTAGTGTTCCATTCAAAAACAAAACATATATCTATCAAGTTTCAATTTTTCACAGAAAAGGTAAGTGAAAAGGAAGTGAGATTGGAGTATGTGCCTACTAAGGAGTAGATTGTAGACATCTTTACCAATCTATTTCCCAAGGATACTTTTGAGTATCTCAAAGGGAAATTAGGGGTGATTACCCCTCCTAATCAAAACTAGGATGCAATGCAATGTGTGCATTTCATAGTCATATCTTGTTTCAAATTTATGTTGTGGTAGTTGCTACTCAAGGGGAGTAGACTTCAGATGTTCAGAAATTTAGATATATGGTTCAGAGCTTAGAATTTTTTTTTATTGATTTCAAAGGGGGAGAAGAGTCATGTGAAAAATTGGTGAAAATTGGTGACTATCTGAGGAGAAGAGCCTTATGGGGTGAAAGATAATGTGAAAGTGTTTAGGAGAAGATGAGTCAAAACCTAAGTAGGAGTTAGTTGTGTTGATCGTGTTTTTCACATCATGTGTTACCATTAATGCCAAAGGGGAAGATTTTTGGATGTTGTGGTTTTTTTGTTGATATGTGTTTGTCATTGATGTCAACACTATTAGCCTAAATGCATTTGAAGCTATATATGTCAAGGATATTGAGAAAATTGTAAAGAAAGAAGTTGTAGGTTGTTAGTTGTAAAGTGAAGTTCAGTTTGTCGGTATGTTCTATAAGTTAATAATCAGAGGTTGTGGACTAAAAATTTTGTTGTTTAGTGTATCTAGTTTATCCATGTCAAGTTTTAGAGATCTAGATGAAGATTTGAAGGAGTTATGAAGATTTCCATTCAGACAGTTTTTTTGTTTCTTCAGTCAGTGTTCCTGATTGAGGATGATACTATTTAAGTTAGTTTAGTTGCTACAGATGTTTCTCTAGTGATTCATGTTTCTTGTGGATGTTTCTAGATTGTTCTCTTTCTTTTTTACACATCCGTATTGATCGTTGTGATTGTGGTTGGCGATTTTCTCTTGTGTGTTCATGTTTTTCTTGTCCTTGGCTGGCATGTTGTTGAAGCATATTGTGAATCTTCGATGGAGATATTTTTTTGGGTCCTCACTAATTTGTGGCCAACTTTGGTTGATTCACATTGATAATCTTTAATGATTTGGGCCAACATTTTATGTTCATTTTATTATTTCTTTGTGGCTGACTTGTAGCAATGAAATATCATGTTGCAGATATATAAGAGCAATATTTTATTCAAATTGAAGTGCGAGAATGTATGCCAGTGGATGCTGAGTGTTTTTGTATGTGTGAATATCATTCGAAGGCAGAGCAAAGTGTGAAGAATTGTGAAGAAGTGTGAAGAAGAGTGAAGAAGAGTGAAGAAGTGTTCATGTGCTTAATTGGAATTATAATCAAGCATTAGCATATGCTATTTTCTTAGTTCAAAATCTGGATGGCTTTAATCTGAATCTCTCTGTAAGATAGTGTGTCCTCCTTTGTTAGGTAGTGTGCCTAAATGAATGTGCATTCCCCATATTTCATTTTCATTATACTTCTAACAGGGTATAATCTTGTGGACTGACCTCCACCATAGTTTTTTCCCTAATAGGGTTTCCACGTAAAAAATCCTCGTGTTATGTGTGTTTCTGATGTGTTGTTGATTCATGCTTTCATGGTTAATTATCATATATGAGAATAAGGTTAATAAGTTGAATAAGTTTTGAATTTCTGTGACAACTGATTCACCCCCCCTCTCAATTGTCTTCCCTTGTATTTCTGTGACAACTAATTCACCCCCCCTCTCAATTGTCTTCCCTTGAATTGCCAACAGAGGCAACCTATGGTTGCTTTATCCACTACTAAAGTAGAGTATATTGCTACTACACATGTTTCTAAGGAGGCAATATTGTTACAAAGGTTGTGTGAAACTATTGGTTTTGATTGTAGGATAGTTCAAATTTGTTATCATAGCCAAAGTGCGAGTCATTTAGCCAAGAATCACATGTACCATTCTCATAGAAAGCATGTGGATGTACAATAACATTTTGTTCAAGAAATGATTGCTAATGGACAAATTGAGTTGAAGAAAATTGAAACTAAGGTGAATGTTGTAGATTATTTTACCAAACCTATGAGCACAAATAAGTTCATTTGGTGTAGGTAGGCTACATGCCTTGTTTCTTATGGGTATGTCCAGGATCATGATGGGCCAAAAAGTGGCAATATTATGGGTATTTGTAGGGTATGTGGCTGATGACTTTTTTACCCAAAATTGATGAAACGAAAAGGGTTTTAGAGGAGATTCTCAGCTTTCCACCAATATAAATTATTATTTAATTTGAATTTAATAAATAATTATTATTTATTTTCTATTAGAATTACTTAAAAGTCCTAATCGATAGGCTGATTGAAAAACATCTATAACTTTCAAACGGTATCATATTTTTTGAATCAAAAACATGTGTCACATTCTATGCTTCACATACTATAGGATTAAAAATAAATTAAAAAATTCATGAAGTTTTGACCAAGTTAAGGTGGACCGCATGACTTTTATATTTTTAAAAGTTGTAATAAAAATTCATAATTAATTATTTTCTTCAAAAAATTTATAAAAAATATGGATCACATCCGGACATGAGCCCTCTACTTATGTATAAAATATTATAAAAAATATTATCATTTTATTATGATTAGGGGTGGACGGTGACACCTACTTCTTATTTTTTCCCTAAATTTAAGTACTATTGCATTAAAATTTCAAATTTTCACCAAATAGATTTTATTTATTTTAAATAAACCTAGTAGTTTAGAAACTAAATTCAATTTTCTATAGATTCTATTCTTACATATTTTTGAAATAATATAGATAACTTATTCAATTTTTTACATCAAGTTGCCTAACACTGATTTTTCTGATTTTTTTGCCACTTAAGGGCCTATTTTTTCCATGATGATCCTGCACATACCCTTCTACCTATTTGATTCCATTATAGTGTGTTTCCCCTAGCTCTTGCAAGGTATTTGACAAGTGGGAGAATGTTGGGAATCAAGGTATCTCAACCTTGGCAATTCCTAAGTTACTTATTCATTCTTATTTTAAATTTTCCCATGGATAAATACAATTATGTTATTAAATAATTCTGCTCCATCAAAAGGGGCTTCATATTTTGAGTTTGCAATTTTTCCACATGTCAGTGCCCTAAAAAAAAGTTACTAGTTGTCAAAAGATGCCCATTTAGTGGTCTAACATGGAAAGCCCATTTTTAAGGATGTTATGATGGATTTTATGACAACTATAAGGGCTAAAAGAGGGGTATATCATTTTGGATGTGGGAACCATTTATCACATGTGTACAAGAATATTTGCATAATTCATTGACGTTCTATGATGCATGTGAGATCATCTCCTATTTTATAGGGATTCTTATGACAACTTGTAGGAGGGTGTAATGTCATGTAAGAGACCATTTTAGAATGGAAGGGGTCATATGGATTTTTTACCATGGTATTTTTGAACATTATTTTGGCCCATGATAATGTTTTATGGTGGTATTTTAATTGATGGGTTGAGATGGAGACACTATGATATGTTTTACAGGTATATAGATGAGATATTAGATTGGAGTCAAGATTGAGGAAATTTTATGTATTGCAATCTATTTGAAGAATAATATAGATTTTCCCTCGTTTCTTGGTGGATTTTTTACTCGAAAGGGTTTTCTCCACGTAAAACCTTGTTATGTGTATATATCTTGAGTTGTGTGATTTATTTGTAGTTTAAATGATGAGGGCACTCCCCTTACAAAATGATACACACACAACTAAACAAGATAGATAAATACAAAACATAGAAAGAAACACTTGCTTTCTATTAGCTTGATGAAGTGAAATTACAATACTCAGAAAATAACATAATACAACCACACGGGCCTTCTCATTATAAAAATATACAAGCCAAAAACCATAATATATGCTACCAAAGCTCCATTCTATAACCTGTGTTCTCCCCCTTTATCCCAGAAGTGTAACTACCTTAGAATATTATGGAAGGTGTAACCTGATTTTAGTGCCAAAAATTTCACTTTCTATTTCCTTCTCTAGAATATTTTTATTTATTTTATATTTATATATTTACAACTTCTTAGGGTCATAACTTCCTATCTAACCATGATATTTCCAGTTTTAAACTTCATTGGAGAAATTACTCAGGATGAAAATCTAATATCTTCCAAACAATATAGGATTTTGAGATGATTCTTTCACCAAAAATCTTATTTTTCAGTTTCACTCCTAGGGCTCAATTTTCATGTCCATAGGTACCTGAATAGGATGACTTACTAAAAATAGTAGGTGACAATTTTTTGCTATTTAAAACTTCTATCCCAAAGACTACATGATTCACCATGGGCCCCAAAAGAACTAAGGAAACTATAAACAAAATGAAAATAAAATATTTTTGGGTGATGCAATATTTCCCTTACACCACCAGATGCTCTTGCATCATTAAATCATTTCTCCATTAATTTCTACAAGTTTATATTTCATATTTGCAAGTTAAATCAGATTTTCATATTGTAGTGGTTGCCTTCATTTCTAACAATTTCAAATACAAACACTCAATGGAAATTATCAACCTTTTTAAAATCCATAAAAAACAACCACCTAGTGTCAAATGTCAAGTTGTAGAATTACCCAATAGAAAAATAAGAATTTATTCTAAATTTTTGGATGAAGCTAAGTCACAACTAGATTATTTGAATTACTATAAGAGTGTTATTTGTAAGTAGAAATGGATAAATATGCAAACAACCTATTATTATATATAAAAAGAGAGGCAAAGCTTCTATTTTAAAGATGTTGCTCAAGCATTCTAAAGATGAGAGATTTGTTGGTGGGAATTTATATAAATTAATATATTATATTTAAATATTTTAGTGGGACATTTGAAGTTGAAGGGCATTATATTAGGTGGAAAATAGTGGTTTGTATGATTGATGCATGAATTTACCACTATGAACTTGATAAAATTCACAAAAAAATTTACCTCAATTAAAAAAATAAAATTATGAAAAATAATAAATAATAATTCTAAGGCTTTAAATGTGAGTTTTGGACTTGTGTTTTCATGATGGAAGGACTAATTTGTTTTGAAAATTTTAGTTTCCTTGACTAGATTGAATCATTCTTAGAGTGGGGTGAGTCATGGATACACATAGCTATATTATACCAAGAGAAGGAATATGAAATCCAATTATGCATTTTAGATAACCTTGAATGAAAACCATTTTTTTCATCAATATTAAGAAACTCAATTCAACATAATGTTGTTTACATCTTTTCTGCAAATTATAATTAAATAAGAATGTCAAATTTGAAATATATTACAAATCATAAGCTAAATATGTGCAACTTTAAAATTATATTGTGTCCATTTCAATGTAAAAATTTTCATACAAATCAAATCTAATAGCCATAAATTTTCTATAGAAAGCAACATGTGAAGAAAGGGGTAAACCAACAAAAGTGGTTTACAATTTGAATGAGGAAGGAAAACTTGTAAAAATTGACCCCATGGCAAAATTTTATATTCTAGGGGTTCGAACGAACTAGATGGTTCGAACAAACCAAAAAAGGGTTCGCTCAAACCAAGGTTTGAGCAAACCCATTAAATGCTTGCACAAACAAAATTTAAATGAAAAAAATTTTATGGGAGGGGGTTTGAATGAACCAGGGTTCGAATGAACCTTGGTTCTCTTGAACCCCCCATTTCCCAGGTTTTTGACCTTCTTCACAAAAAAAACCTTAATTTTTGCACTTCAATGCTCGGTTTGAACATGAATATGGTGGATACTTCACAGACCCAACTAGAATCAGGTCATCCTCAGAATGAGCTATCCAATGAATATAATTTTAATATGTTTTGGTTTTATTCTGTATTTGTTTTTTTAGTTTTATTAAACATAGGTTTTTCACCAAAAATTAAGCTCTCTATTCTACATGTGAAAAAATAGCAGATTATAAAAAAAAAAATTAAAATATGAGTGCACCAGATATTCAAGTCGTTGATCCAACAAAAAAAAAGAATTTCGATACATACAAAAAAGTTACATGTTATACGGTCACGCTATGTCTGAATTGTAATTGGTTTGAATTTGAAACTTGATTAAAGGAAAAATATTCAATAAAAAACTATCTAACCAGGTGGAAGCACTAGATATCGGAGTTACAAATCTAAATTTGAAAGAATTATAATTTTATCCTTCATGGAAAAAAAGTTATGCATTATACACTGAGTGTCACTTTTTAAAAATGTTGTTTTCTAAAAAAAACTAGTTTTCGAGGGAGATGGAAAAAGAAGTGCAATCTGATTCCAAAAGTTTTGAAAAATATATATTTAGAATATACAAACAAAATGTCATCAAACTCTAGTTTCCATTATCTTCAAATTCCTCATGGTTTAGCTGCTATAGGTGATCGAAAGTGAAGATTTAGTTAAAAAAAATTATTTCAGTGTCCAATTTGGCCAAAAACTATAAACCACCATTGGATCACCCTATGAATTATGTAATATGAAGGTTACCCTATTCCTTAAAGTGCGAGTTAAAAAATAACATATTTTTAAAACCTCTTATTTGTTATAACGCATTCATAACTATACATATCTCTATCTACATTCGACATAACAATAGAATTTGAAAAATATTCTTTTGGTATGAGAAATTGTTGGTTTAAAAACATTTTTTTGGTATATTTTATTTGACACCTTATCTAAAACATACCATGACTTGTATCCTCTATCATGGAGAAGCATATTGTATTTTCCTAATAACAACAATAATGATGTTGTTGGTATTATGATCATAGATCTAAATATACAGAGATTAGAAACAAAGGGGTTGACAACATTGTGAGTTGCAAATTAAACATGTAGTATGTTTTGTACCATACAATTTGTTATATTAGGCAATGTGTGCAATTAGAAGTGTGTACTCTAAAGGTTTCCCTATGCCATAATGTATAGGTTAAAAATTACATGTTTTGAAACATCCTATTGTTTTTAATACATTCATAACTATACACATCTTTGTCTACATTTGAAATAAAAATACAATTTGACAACTATGTGTTTGGGTATGAAAAATTATAGGTTTCAAAAGATGCCATGTTTTCTAACCTACATTTGTCAATGTATCTAAAACACACCATGTTTTATATCATCTACCATGGAGAGGTGCATCATGTTTTCCTTATAACAATAATATTGTTTTTTTGCTAATTTGATTATAGACCTCGATATACATAAATCAAATCCAAACTAGTTGGTAATGTTGTGAAGTGTAAGTTAAACATGCAAAATGTTTTACCAAGTGTGTACTCAAAAGATTGTATTAGGTGAATAAAAACATGTTTTGAAGCCTCATATTTTTTATAAGACATTCTTAACTATACATATCTTTATCTACATTTTGAAGTAACAACATTTTGACAACTGTGTATTGGGTATGAAAAATTGTGCATTTAAAAAAATGTCATTTCATATAACTTGAATTTCAAAGGCTATCCAAAACACACCATGAGTTCTATCCTCTAATGTGGAGATTTTTATTTTATTTCTTGATAATAGCAATAATGATTTTGTTGCTATTTGAATTCTATACCTAGATATATAGAGATTAGAACCACAAGGGTTTAAATCATTGTATAGTGTAGGTTAAAACATGTAGTGTGTTTTGCTGCCTACAATTTGTTATAGAAATTATCATGTGAAGTTAGAAGTGTGTACTCTAAATGGTTACACTATCCCATAAAGTGGGTTAGTTCAGGATCATGGGGGTCCAAAATAGGCCCTTAAGTGGCAATGAAATTCAGAAAAATAGAATTAGGCAGCTTGACATAAAAATTTGAATAAGTATTAACATAATTTGAAAAATATGTAAGAAAAAACTTTGTACAAAATTGAATGTAGTTTCTAATATAGTAGTCCTTTTTTGGAAAAAAGTTAATCTATTTGGTGAAATGTTAAAATTTTAATGCAGTAGTACTAAATTTTCAGGAAAAAATAAAAAAGCGGGTGTATGTCTAACTAGCCTAAGTACAAGCAATTTTTTTTTTTTTTGAAACTTTGAATATAAGTAAAGGAAACATGCTTGGATGTGCCACATTATTTTTTGTAATTTTTTGTGAGAAAAAAATTAGTTATGAATATTTTATTAAAACTTTGTAAAAATATTAAAACTTGTTTGTCTGACAACCTTAACTTGGTCAAAATTTTATGAAATTCAATTTTTATTTATTTATATTCTATAATATGGGAAGCATAGAATGTTCTAGTTCTTTTGTATTAAAAAAATGTTAAATCTTTTAAGAATTATAGATATTTTTCAATCAAACTATCAATCAGGACTTTAGTCAGAATGCATGTTGAAAATCAATAACAATTATCTATTTAATTCAAAAGAAGGCATATAGTATATT
The DNA here is from genome assembly GCA_007258455.2 of Sequoia sempervirens. Classification (NCBI taxonomy): domain Eukaryota; kingdom Viridiplantae; phylum Streptophyta; class Pinopsida; order Cupressales; family Cupressaceae; genus Sequoia; species Sequoia sempervirens. The sequence continues at coordinate 409,450,177 of VDFB02000017.1, forward strand.
GGTGAAAAGTTGACAATTTTCTCAATAAACCCTTTCTGTTTCATCAAATTTGGATAAAAAAGGGTTGTTAGCCACTTTTTTGTCATATCACCACTTTTTGGACCCCCATGATCCTGCACTCACCCAAGCAAAATTTAATAAAGAAAATATTTTGAAATCTCTTTCTTGTTGTAAGAAATTCATAACTATACATATCTTCATCCACATTTGAAAAAACAAAATCATTTTAGAACTTGTTGGTTATTTTTTAAGAACCAAACTTAATCTCAGTCCTTACCTATGAATTTTCCACAACTCAATTATCAACAAGGTTGAGGATTGGCCAACACTTAAGTAAAGTAATTATTACTTCACTTCTTGTCTTTGGCCTTTGTGAGACCCAAGAGGGTAATCCTATGCATACTCATAATATCTCTCATTAGTTCAAGAGTATTTCCACACACCTCATCAAAGGCTTGGCATACCTCAGATAGAAGTGTTACTCGTTTCAAGGAATGCACTTATATACTTAAAGTTGGGGCAATGTAGTTTAGGGTATTTTATAAATCTTTCTTCATCTTGAATCCTAGACCAAATTTATTACTAGCTCAACTGACCACAAGATAAACTTAATAAAATAATCAGTGCCTCATCTAAGGGAGGAATAGAGTCATAACTTGTAACCAATTGGTAATACAATTCTAACTGAATGTCAAAAATTAATGGACTATTAGAGTGCCACTTTGTAACATCTAACTCACTATGTTTCAAAATATCACTTCCTTACTAAATCCTATATCCTTTTCTCGTAGACTAATGACCTCATTTTAGCATTTAATCAACTCACTAAACTGAAGCATAAAAAAAGTTCATCCATTCACTACAAATGACAGAAGACAAACAAAATTATAATTAACAAGTTCATTCATAACTTGGAAGAAAATAAATAGGAAAGCAACATTTTAGAACTAAAATTCTTTTTCATTTCTGGTATTGCTTTGTAAAAACATATTTATGATTTGTATACAATATGACTTTCACCTTAGATTTGTTTTTGATATATCTATTAAAGTATCTATTTACATTCTATCTGCTTTGAGAGCATAGTATTCACTATGACCTCT
>VDFB02000017.1:409451379-409714288 GCA_007258455.2 Sequoia sempervirens
GAAAGTTCCGCAATTTGATCTCACCCAAATTTGTTCTTGATTTTGATCTTGACTCACTTGAGATAGTTTGACGGCTTTTCTGCAAGAGGATTTGGGATGTCATTTAAGTATTTTGAATGGGATTATGGGAAAATTGACTTTGGATAATGTTTGGGATGATGTTCAGATTTGGCATGATAGGATGAATATTGTTGGTATTGGGAATCATTTTTCCAAAGTTTTCCGAGTTAGGATTCATGTTTCGAAAACTTGCACTTGGTACATCCACATTTGGTTTGTAGGGATTTGGTGGAATGACATTGTTCGTTTCAAGGCTCATGCATTGATTATTCAATTGGTGGATTTGTAGGTTTGGACTTAGATCTATCATTGGGAAATGTGTTCCAAACTTTGACTTGGGCATACTCACACTTGTTGTACCATTGACATTTGTCGAAGGCAATGATCCTATGCATGGACTTTGATAATTGATAGGAAATGCAAGGCTTTGAGGATTCAATTATTTAGATTACTCAAGATGTATGGATCAAGTGTATATTCCATGTTCCTCTTGTGTTTTGACCTTGTTGCAAAATTGAACTCTAAGGTTCTTAGGACCTATGATGAGATGGAGGATGAAAGATGAACGATATGAGTGTTGAACGTTTAGGGATTTTGTATCAATGCTAGACTTAGGGATTTTGATTTTGATTGTTTGATGTGGATGATGAACTTGTAAACCCTAAGATCTTGGATGTGATCTTAGGATGAAATTGTTCAAAGGATGGTTGATTTAATTAAATGTATGAGAAAGGATGCATTCCCACACACCTAATTAAACAAATGACTTTGATTTGATTTAAGGATGATACCCAAGTCTAGAATGATGTTTTCAAAAGCTCTAAAGTTGTTTTGGATGGATGAAATGTGTGAGATGGATGAAGTGTTTGATTTGATCCTAAGAGACTTAGAGAGACTTTGTTTACTAGGCCAAGGTATTGAAGAACACACTTTTCTCTAAGAGCAATCGAAAGACCAATATGACCAAAAGATATCAAGCACATGTGTGGGGTCCAATTTGTTATCTTTGCTTAATGAGTACTTTTTACCACAAACACACTCTTTGATTAAAGTTTCAAACTAAGATGTCCAATGTCTTAATTTCTTTAAACCCCACAAGATATTTTATGTGGAAATTCAATGAACTTAAGGCAAGGGTTTTCCTATTATTTACTCAAGAAGACAAATTGAGGTATAATCCAATGCTTAGGAACCTCTACGGACGTGAATCCGTAGGGAAAGCAGTAACATATGGATTGAGCCAATGATATTTGTCCTCAAGAGGGTTTGAAATTTTAAGAATCATGTTGAATGTTTGTTTGCAAAATGTTTTCGATCACAACATCGTGTTTTTAAACATGTAAACAATTCATGTCCAGTGGATGTGTGATAATATTTGTTGATTCCCCACTTGGACAAGTCCAGCTACGCTTATCTTTAGCAAATGGTTAGATGCTTGACCCCACTGTCTCCCCTCCACGACTCATTAACGTTATTCAGGGTAGACAAGCATCAACACCCATGAAACCCAAGTGGCATGCTTTCCATCTCTACTATAAGACCATAAGAGTGTGGGGTGGCTTTAGAATGACTGTTCTTGCACCAACAAGTAGATTAAGGATTTTGGCAAATTCTAGCACATGGGTTCTAATAAGGACTTTCCATTCGTGGAGATTGACCCATTGGGCAAGAGTCCCCTTCGGATCCATCCCGCCGAGCCAACTGCAGACATGGCGCTTAATAAAACCCCACATTTATATCTCAGCTGGAAATACTCTTGGCTTTAGAGTGTTACCGGTTGAGTCGTTCCCTTGGGTGAGTACTTTTTCCCCAAGGCAGGCCCTCTAAGATAAACAAAAGTAAGCAAAGACACAATCTGTAACTCGATCAATCTTTGATGGCACAAAGAAAGAGAATGAGCACCTCTACTCACACACTGCATGAAGATGTCTAATTGGGTTTCCAAATTGTAAGTGTTTAGCACAAAATGTATTTTATAGTTTCTGCACCCTAGATCGCATCGGCAAGGGGAGGATATGCACCAAAGAGAAACCACAATCGCTGCTAATTGAAATTGTTCTGTTTTATAGCCTCTGTGCTAAATTGTGAGTCTGCTTTTAAGCACCAAATGAGATGTGAGTTTTGATTGTTCAATTTAAACTCAAACAAAATCTAGTGCATTTGTCCAACATCTATTTAAGCCCTTTGCAAAATAAATAACCATTTTAATCTAAACGAAAATTAGTGTTCTAAAACGAAAAGATAAACAACTTCATGAAGTAGTGTTGATCAAACACTTAAAGTGTTAAAAAACACATTGTGTTTTCAAAAAATAAAAAATAAAAAAATTTCCCCTCCTTTCGTTTTCATTTGATAGCCTTCTCTTTCGCTTTGTACCTTTTTGCCTTTGCTTTTCCTTCGTTTGTACCTGCAATAAGAATACAAAAAAAAAATGAGTGGATTAAATGCTCAAGAAGAAACCTAAAGATATGCAAATTATTTATCCCTATATTCCAAAGTTTTGAAGTTTGATAAAAAGAATAGACTTTAAGTTTTATCCAATGTATTAATGGGAATTCATTTCAAAAAGACTTTACATAAGATATTGCCCCAACCAGCCTCAAACTCAATTAAATCTCCATTTAGTGATTCTTTTACTTTTGAAATCTATCAACAATAAAAGTGTCTTCTAAGTCAAATCAATCACCAAGCCCCCACGCAACCACAATTAAGAAGATTGCAAGACAGCGGCATATCAAATTATTTCAGTCAGTTTGAAAAACATGAATGCATTAATTATAATTCTTATCACAGTGAGTTGGGTATCAAATCACAGTCCTTCCCTTTGTATGAATAGATTTCTGAGATAATGCCAATATTTTGAACCAAGTCATCAATTTTGCTTCTATCCATTGCTTTTATTGGTGGGAAAATGGTTAAGCAATGATCACCCCTGTCAGCACTGAAGATTTGACTTGTCTCAAGACTGATTTATGTCTGCAAATATCGTACAGATGGAACAACAAGAACTGCGCCTTCATGCTCCTAAGAAGTCACTTCTTTTGTTACAGTCCAACATTGACCATGTCTGGTGACAAGTTGGCGCGTAGCTACCTGGAGCATCCTATATCCTGGGAAAATCATTTTCTTTTATAAACAACTATCGGATTCTGATCACGGATGAGCATTAGTTACCATAATCTTTCACTGCACAGGCCCATTGTTTTACTTGTTCATCATAACTAACAGCTTCCTTAGATTCTTCCTTGCAAAAATTCTCTCGCCACTCACATTCAAATCATTAATATGTGACAGGTAGGCATTATGTATGTATTGTACACCAAGACGGGGCCCTTAGAGATGACCACGAGACTAATTCTCCCTCGAACTAAAGAGAAATAGCTTTATGGAAGATCTTATCAGATTGGCGAAAGTGGAGTAGCATTTATTTTTTGAATAAATGCCTTTGACTGATAACAGAAAAAAAAATCGCGCCTAAAACACTTGAGTATTTTCAAATGAATGCAAGAGGCAGGTAGATAGGGAACCCATCAAAACACGCCTTTTTTTCTTTAATCAATGTCCGCAAGAATAGGTAAGGAACAGGTAAAGATGTGATGGCGTACGTGGACAAAGAAAGAATGCAGGTCAAAGTGTTAAATATTCTAAACGTATTAGATGAATTGGAAGATGCAAAGCCACTTTAATGATTGAAGGATCTGCGCAAGGTTCTTTTACAAAAGGGTTCGCTAACTGTCCATTCCTGTGCTAAGAAAAGGCGTTCATGATGTTCAAAAGGATTTTGTCAGACATTATAAGAATCAGTATTTGAAATTGAATACAGAGAAGCAGCCCAACCTTACAAATCCCTATAGCTGATATGTGCAGGAAAAAGTTTGAATTTTGTGATTCGAGTGATGTGCCTTTAAAAAAGGACTGGTTAAAAAAAACTTCAGAGACTTTCAAGCTAATATAGTTTGCAGACATAAAGCCGCACCCCAGGACTTTCAAACCAAACGCTATTGATATGTTTAAATCTGAGCTCTATAATTATAAGAAGACTTTAAAGCTAAATGCAGGTCATGTGAAACAACAAGTAAAGACTTTTAAGTCTGATCCATATTCCACAGCAAACACATACAACAATGTCAAATGCTCAACTTGCAGGAGTAAATGGTGAATCCAAAGGGATACGCTGCACAATCTCCATTAGCTAGAGAAGGTAGACAAAGTGTGGCAAACAAAGATAGCAATATTAATGAAAGAAACAACGTATTTCCTTGCCTATGCCAAAATGAAAGCATGCAAATCGAAGATAAAAAGTTATGCAGATTACTCAAACAAAGATTCAATAAAGAGTTTTCTTGTTTCCTTCAATGTTTCAATATATATATGCATGTTAAATATATAAGAAGTGCCCTCCTTCTAGCACCATATTGTAGACCCTAAATCTACATTTTGCTCAAAAACAAACAAGCATGACTATTGTTAGTTAAATCAAGAAAATCAGATATAGAATCCATATGAAATATTGAATCATGCTTCATAATGCAATCCAAACAACAAAATATCAACTAAACTAAGTGAAAGCACAAGGAAGCAAGGATCCAACTCTATCTCATATTGGATTGGTGTCACATGTGCTAGTGACCCTTTCCCAATCCTTGATTGATAAGCTTAGATGATGATGATGCAATAGAAATGATGAGCAAATTAGTTCTCAAGGAGAGTAAATTTGCATATGCTTTTTGGATGAAATTGTGGAGGATTTGCTTGAGGATGAAGCCTCTCATTTATAGATTATCAAGTTGAAAGAATGCATATGAGAGAGCAATGTGGGATCAAAAACAAGCCAATGAGTTGAGGACACTTGTCATCATGTGAGTGGTTGATGCATGTGCAAGATTTGGGAAGAGTGCCCATGAGAGGGAAAATTTGAATTCAAATTTGCAATAAATGTTGAGTTTGACCTTTGGAAGGGGACATGTAAGAGACATGTAAGGCCTCATAAATGCTCTATTTGGTGTACATGTCCACTTGGGGGGAAATTCAAACTTGGAGAATATTCTTCCTTTATGCCAAGTTGAAAATAAGTAATTTGATAAATCAATTAAATGCAATTTCATGTGCAAGTGGCCAAATCTAGAGAGTGCAAGTGGGTGAGTATTTAATCAGGGTTAGATTAAATAGATGATGATTATGCTGATTTAATGTTGATTAGATGATTTTGACTTTTATGACTTAAATACTTTTTTTATTTAAATCAAAAAAGGATGGAAGATGCATGTTTGAGATTTTAATTAAATAAAGCTTGATTTATTTAATTAAACTATGATTGAGCTTTTGATGATAAGAACCTGATTTACTAGGTGAATGGATGTGATCCATTTGATTTATTTATTGAGCAGATGAATATGCATAATGCTAATTTGACGTGTCTACACTTGCCAACCGGCATCAAAAGATTCATACATCGGTAATCAGAAATCATATACGGGTGTCTATCGCCAAGACATCATTCATGGTCTTGGCGACTTTGGGGTTTCTTCTATCACCATAAGGTTCTCTCCCCGCCAAGAAGTCTCGGTGAGGAAAGAAAGTCTCACTGACTAGCAAAAGGATCAAACACTTTAGTGGGAGTCTTTTCTTCAGTATATGGTCATGGCGAAGTCTTTTGGTCTTGTCGAAAGGTGACAGGGAGAAGGATTCGGTGGGAAATATTGAATTCGGGATGAAGTCTTGCTGAGAGCATAATGTCTCACCAACCTATGCAAAGGGATTCTATCAGCGCTCTTCGGCGATAGAATCGGTGCGTCTCAGTGACAAAAAGGGGGGTAAACTTTTAAGGCCTATCGACAAGAAAAGAGGTGTCTATAGGAGATCTCGCCGATCGGAGAAAGTCTTGGGGACACAGAGAAATTATCGCCATAGGTCTTGCCGGGGGGTTAGTCTTCGGTATAACACGGGGAGATCGGGGAAGGGTCTTGCCAATAAGGAAAGTCTCAGTGAAAGGAAATAAGCTCGGTGAGAGTGAAGGAAATCAGTGAAAGGTCTTGCCGATACAAAAGAGTCTCGGTGACATGCAAAGGAGTCGCCATATGTCTTACTGACAAAGGTTCCCCAAACGAAATCGGGGAAGATTTAGACTCTCATGGAGATGTCCTGGAGAAGGGACTTAGTCACACCGAAGCAGGAGGAGCCTTAGCCTGGAGGATAAGAATGAGATCGGGGAGACTCCAAAAGAAAACAAATGTCTCGCCGACCGCCAACAAAGCAGATACGATTCAGCAGGACTCAACTGCATCAGGGATGCCTCTCACCGAGTGCTTCCAGTCACACCAACATAGTGCAAAGGGGGGTCTATCAGGTGTCTTCAGTGAGAGAATCAGTATGTTACAGCAACAAAGTGATGAGCTAGTAAAGCTTTCACCAAGGCATGGGGTGTGTATAGGACGTCTTCTCGATAAGGGGAGGTTATAGCGAAACGCATACAACAAAAGATTTCATTTCGGTGTGACTAGGAGAGGGTCTTAGTACACCAAAATTCGGCGAAAGGAAATGAATATGGCAGGAGGTCTCGTCGATGACAAGGATCGACAGAAGGTTGTGATGTCAGTATAGGGTCCCAGCAAAGAAAATAAGTCTCCCCGACATAGAACAAAGCAGCATCGGCAAAGGGTTATGCTTTCACCACAGGGTCTTGGCGATGAGTGAAGGTCACACCGAAAGAATGAAGTGAGCCCGTCGAGAAGGAAAAGGAACTCGGGGAGACTTTAAGCAAATAAAAGGCTTCACTGTGGGGTCACGGTGACGAGTGATGGTCTCACCAGCGGCAAGGAGAGCTCGATCCCCAGGGAGTAAGAGTTAGCTAGGGGAATAAAAGGATTTTTCCATGATGTCCTACCGAGTAGCGATAATCATGCTAGTCATCTTTTGTGAGCTTGATATAACTTCTGAGCCCGCTGAGATGTCTCACCGGCTGTCTCGTGTCTTGTGGATAGCTGCTTGATGGATGAAGTCGCATCAAGGAGACACTGATGGTGTCTCACCGACATGCGATGGCCAAGTGAACCACTTTTGACCGCCAAAGAATCCTACATGGCCTATGATCATCCAGTGAGGGAGCCAAAGGACTGACTCATTGGTCCCTTTGACCAATTGACCGCCCTTGTGTAAGAAGATCGACAGGATACAAACTAGATGGAATCCTTCTAAGAACATATGACGATAGACTAATTCAGGCGTTGATGTTCAGATCTGCAAGCGGGCCCAAGGATGTTTTCCAGGAGAATGGTCAATATACAAAGAAGTCTAGGACGTGAGGGAAGCTGAAAGAAAGATGAAAGATCAATTACTCACAGGGACAGCTGTGGCCACTGCTAATAGGAGGTAGGCCAATATTAATAGGGATATTTTGAACATTCAAGATAGATTGTAGAGGGATTTCGAAGATGGACACCGAGACAGAGGAGTAAATGCAGTAGCTGCAAAAAGCTCAAAAGGACTTCTCCTGAGGATAGAAATCCTTTGTGAGCATGGACAGCAGGGCTTCCACATTAAATGCACAACTGAATGTTTTCAAAAGATCTGAAGGCCGACTCTCCTATAGTCTGCAGATATTTGTAAACCCTAATACAAGGGGACAACGCATTCTTTTGATGCATTATGTATATAAGGCATTCTTCCCTCTTTGTAAAGGTTAGAGAGTTTTTACGGTTAGAACTTTTAGATCAATAGCTTATTAGAGTTAGAACTGTTAGGAGTTAGTGAGTTAACAGAAGAAGATAGAGTTGTATCTCGATTCTCAGTAATGGGAGCTTCTCTTGTCTTCTTGGTTAGCAGTTAGATTTCAGTACAGATTGTAATGTATTTTCTGAGTTATCTTAGTGTAGTTGGAAACAATCTGGAGCCATAGATTCTCTGTACACTGGTGATTGGGCCAGCTTTGTAAACATTGTTTATCTCTTTTAATAACAGTAAAAGCAATCAAAGTTTAATCTACTTCATGTTGTGTTCCTAAATGATATTTGTCTTAATTGATCATTTGATTTGTGAAGTCTTCAAGGGATGAGATATTGTTTTGTGTTTTATTTGAATAATGATTAAGAATCTGTTATACGAATTAGCACTGTGAATGAAAGAGGTTGTGTGTCAATCACAAGCTCATATTATTCTATAGTTTTGGTTTACAAATTCCTTGAAGTTAACAAGTCTGGTTAAGATTGGATGAACTGTTGTTCTTTTCTGTTTCAAAACCCTGATCTATCTTTTGTTGTTTTTTTAAAACCCCTGTTAAAGTAGGTTTTATTTCATGCTTGATCTTAGAACAATCCAGAAGCTCAACACCAGCAGGCCCCTTGAATATTACTATTGCATTGACCACTGAGTAACATCAGCACAGTTGAGACCCAACTACAAGGACCTTAGGAGCTAAGGCATCGATGTGTTTCCTTTCTCTTTCAGGAGAAACAAAATAGCAATATTTTGTTTGCATTGTTGTGGTGCCAAAACTACCATCAACAAGAACTAGCACTAGAAGGAGGGCCAAGAAGAGAAAACTGGAGAATACTCGGTCTTTCTCATCAGAGAAGTCCCACAGAGTTCTTCGATCAGCAGAGAATCCATCACCTTTCATAGAACTCAAGACCCCAACAAGACACAAGAATTATAAGACTAGGGCAACAATCATACCACCCTTATCAACTCCGCTCACTCCACCAGGCTTCTCACCAATACCCCAGTGGATACCTATCAATCCACCATCACATCCATCTCAATTTTCATCACAGCTGATTCAACCCATACAACAGTTGGCTCAACCACCACCACCACCAATGGCATTCTTCCAGAATAATCCCTCTCCATTGGGGACTATTCCTAGAGGTTTTCACATCCTACCTAAGAACCCTGAGAAATTCTGCCCTAAGTATTTTCATGGTGAATCATGGAGTGTTGAGGAGCACATACAGGCTTTCAAGGATGCTTGTACTAGAGTTCAGGTAGCTCACCATGATGTAGTATGTTGGTTATTCCCTTACTCTTTAGGGGATATGGCCTACAATTGGTACCTTAATCTATCTCAAGGTTCCATCCTAACCTGGAAACATTTAGAAAATGCCTTTATCAACCAGTTCAGGGTTTATGTGGACCTGACTCTTTTATATCATCAATTTGCTACCATCAGGAAGGAGTCAAGTGAGTCCTTGCCCTTATTCAATACCAGATTCCTGCGAATGTATAGGAGATTGCAAGATCCCTATCTAGTCACTGAGGATAGTGCTATTCTAGCTTACTTTAGAGTTATAGACCCCCTGCTTGGCTTGTTCTTGCAAAGAACTTACCAACTAGCTAAAATTGATTCTCTATCCAAAGTTTATCATTTAGCTATCAAGTTGTAGCAACAAGTCAGTTCTCAACAAGGAGGCTTGGGAGGAGGTTTCCCTTCGATAGGATATCAGATGCATAGCCCAACTCCTTTATTTAATATTGTCCCAGAAATGTATCCTTCCCACTACGGGCCTATATCTGAATTGCAAACTCAACCACCTATCCCATTCTTTGCTATTGGAACTTCTAATCCCTTTCAGCAATTACAGCTTCCTCAAAGTTCCTAGGGTCATCATAACCAAGCTGGAACACCAAGTCATGGCGGTCGGCCACCTGCTGCTAAGAATGTGGAGAGTGAGAAGACAGTCCAGCTTACAAATGAGGTAGAAACATTGAAGAAAATGTTGTCCCAAGTTACAAACGACATGGCTTAGCTTCGGTTGAACCCTTTCCAAAACAATCAGTGTAGCTATTAGAATCATAATAACTACAACCAAAGGGGTTATCAGGGCCAAAACTCCTCTACCCAAGGGTACCAAAACAAAAACAGAGGATATAATCAAAGGCCTAACAACAACAAGCAATGGAATACAGGGCCCAATAATGGGGGAGTTTCTCATGACTATCAAGCAAATCAGGAGAGGTCACATACTGTAAACGTGGCCAACCTCAACTTCATGACCAATTGGTGCAGGCTACATAATACAACAACCCATTCTGAAGTGAACTGCCCTGAACTAGAGAAGATGGTCAAAATGGCACAGGAAGATGCCCAAACATTCCAAGGGAACCCTCATAAGGGAGGTGGCTCAGTAGATGCCGCAATGACATATGATATCTTTGAAGAAGAGCCCTCATTCCCAAATCAAAGTGAGAATGAACTAGAAGGAGATTCATATGATGCCCAAGCCTTCCAGACGAAAGGGGGACACTTCCTAAGAAATCAAAGTAAAGGCCCATTCACTACCTCAACACCTCCTGATCACATGGTGCCTCCAAATCAAAGTGCGGATAACAATCCTCCCCCACCAAAAGGCCCACTTGATTTCCATAGCAAGGGTAATTCCTTTTGTGTTTCCAAAGGTACTGCCAGTTCTAATCTGGAATTTGATATTGTTTATGAGATGCAGAGATAGAAAACTTCTTTGTCATTCTTTGACATCTTGAAGTGGTGCCCTGCTTAAAGGGAGATAGTGCTGAAAGCTCTAGAACAAGATGATAAGTCAAGAGGAAAGAGCAAGGTGGCACCTGCTGGGGATGTGAATGCAACCTTATACAAAAATAAGGTAGGTACTCCACCTTTCCTTTTGAGCTTAAGAATTTCTAGCAAGAACCTACACAACTATCTGTTGGATTCAGGAGCTTCAGGAAATGTCATGCCATTTTCCATATGCAAGAAGTTAGGATTAAACCCCATTCAAACCAATAAGAAGGTCATTCAACTTGACAAGATGGAGGTTAATGTGGTAGGAGAATTAAGAGACATACACGTTCAAGTAGGATCAAATCCCAGGATCCTAACCAACATAGATATTCAAGTGGCAGATATTCTCGAGACCTATGGTATGCTGCTAAGCTAAGATTTGATGAAAAATTTAGGGGGATATATTGCCCTTGACTTTTCACATATGTGGCTATCATGGAAAGGGATTCCTAATCAAATTAGGATTGAAAGTGAGCCTCGCCTCAAGCATATTATCACTGAGTATGATTGTCTCAATGAGGTGGCTTACTTTGAGACTGAGATGGGGGTTTATAAACAAGAGGAAATCCTAACCTTCTCAGTTCTTAGTGTTGAAGACATGTCAAAACAAAAAAAAACTAACCCCACCATTGGTGAAAATCAACAGGCCTTGGTTAGAAAGCTGTAACAAGACCAATTGGTCTTAGGGGTAGATATAGACCTGCAAAGTCTCCTGCTCCCTAACTGGTGCAAGGTACATTATCAAAGTCATTCTGAATTGACTTATCAACCTTGCAGGGACATTTTAAATCATGTTTCCCAAGCTAAGGAAGCTGGCACAGGTTGCCATGAGACCATTGCAGACTGCTTCTCATTTGAGGCCAAGGAAGAAACCATGTTAACCAGGGATACAATACTTTCAAAAGAAATCCCTCCTCAGATCAAGCCTACTCTAGACACACTTCCAAATCAACATGTTTTTGAAGAACAACCCCAAGATGCAAGCGAATGTCCAGAGGATAACTGTGGGTCACATAATATATCTATGTAGGAATTGGAAATTATACTAAAGGAACTGATTGAATACATGTCCCTTATACCTGATGCAAAGGATCAAGGAGCCCCACCCCTAGTTAATCCTATCCAAATACCTACAAAATCTACAAAAGAATCAACTCCAACCCCTGATCAGTTGTGGACCCTTACCTTTGATAGATCTAAATCTAAGATAGGCAATGGTGTTGGAATTGTACTAACCAGCCCGAAAGGGAAAACCTTATTTGCTTCTTACAGGTTGCAATTTGGATGCATAAACAACGTGGCAAAATATGAGGCCCTAGCTTGAGGACTAATGTTTGCATACAAGAAGTTCACTGCCTTGATGGTCAAGGGAGATTCGGAAGTTGTTATCAAGCAAGTGCACAGCCAGTACACCTGCCACAAGAAAAGGCTGGTAGCATATAGAAACAGGGTATGGAATCTGATCGAAGACTTTGATACATTTGGGATTAGCTTAATCCCTAGAGAAGAAAATCAGGTAGCTAACTCATTGGTTGTGGCTGCAAGCACCTTGGAACCTATGCAAGGCTCCAAATTCAAAAGATTCTCAGTGGAACTGATGTCCACCCCAGCTGTTCCTAACAATATCAAGAATTTCCAGGTCTTTGATGATGATTGACATATCCTTGCTTTCCTAGCAAGTTCTAATATTTTTGAAGGGCAAATCATTGATGAGTTCAACAGAGACCAAGGGGATTGGAGCCCTGAGTAATTTGATACAGAGGGAGTTCTTAATCTAAAAACTAATAACATTCCCAAGGGAATGGTTGCTCTAGAAATAATTTTTGACTCAGATCCAAGGGCTCAAAAGAAAATATCAACTGAAGAAAAGGGAGGTGAATATGAAATAGTTAACTTGTCCAATGCTGGCCCTGAAAGGAATGTCTATATAGGGAAGGCATGACGAGAAGCAATTAGAGAAGACATACTAAGGGCGCTTAAAAATGATATTGTTGCAATTTCCTGGGGGTATGAAGACCTCCAGACATTTGATGCTTCTGTTATGACTCACACTATCCCCTTGAAGCCTGAGGTTAAGCCTTTTCGACAGAAGTAGCGCCCTGTCAATGCCTTGATTGAACCATTGATCTATAAAGAAGTCCATAAATTACTCTCTGCCAGGATAATCTTCCCTATACGCCATTCAACCTGGGTGGCTAACTTAGTCCTAGTTCATAAGAAAAATGGGGAGATCAGGTTGTGTGTCGACTTTAGAAATCTCAATAGAACCTCATAAAAGGATAACTACCCGCTCCCTTCTCTGGATGAAGTGTTGCAGACATTCAATGGATCTCAGATGATATCCTTTCTGGATGGTTACTCTGGCTACAATCAGGTAATGGTCGACTATGAAGATAGAATGACAATAGCCTTCACAATGAAATGGGGAGTTTTTGCATATAGGAGGATGCCATTCGGTCTGATAAATTCTGGAGCAACTTTCCAGCGTGCCATAGATATAACTACAAGGACCTTGGGAGCTAAGGCATTCATGTGTTACCTTTCTCTTTCAGGAGAAACAAAATAGCAATATTTTGTTTGCATTGTTGTGGTGCCAAAACCACCATCAACAAGAACTGGCGCTAGAAGGAGGAATTTTGAAGGAGTGTACTTGAGATGCCTTGATCATCAAGAGGCCAAGCAGGTGATTTGCGAGTTTCATGGAAACATGGCACAGGTCATGGGTTTGCAAATTCTTTGGCACACCAGATCCTCTGATTTGGTTATTACTGGCCTTGTGTGTTCAAAGATACCCATCAGCATGTGAGGACATGTCACATCTGTCAATTTTTTGCACCAAGGGAACACCATGCAACCATGCCACTACAGCCCGTCTACGAGGTGAGGCCATTTGCCCAGTGGTCACTAGATTTTATTGGAGTGATTAACCCGAACTCTTTTGCAGGACATAAATTCATTTTGACTACTACTGACTACTACACAAGGTGGATAGGGGCCATACCCTACAAGAACAGCACCATAGAGGTAGTGATCAAGTTCCTCACCGAATGCATCACTACAAGGTTTGGGGTACCTTTTGCTCTGGTATGTGATAATGGTTCCACCTTTTCTTTTACTGAATTTATTTCTTGGGCATATAATCATAAGATTGTCTTGAAATATTCTTCAAATTATTACCCACAAGGCAATGGAGTTGCATAGTCTACCAATAAGAATCTCTTAGGGGTGATTAAGAAACTGTTAGAACATAACCCCAGAGACTGGCATACCCAGCAGAGATTCGCATTGTGGGAAGATAAGACTAGGATTAAGGCTGCCTTAAACACCTCACCATTCAAGATAGTATACGGCCAAGAGCCTGTCCTTCCTATCCATCTGCAAATACCTATCCTGGAGTTCATGCAGAAATTCTACTCCAGTGATAATAGGATAGAGGTCAGGTTAGCTACTTTGTTAAAATTGGAAGAGCAGAGAGATGTGGCCTTACAATAATTCTTTAGGCATTAGGTTGTTGTCAAATGATGGTTTGACAAAAGAGCCAAGATAAAAGCTTTTAGGATATCTGACCTAGTGCTGTTATGGGATAAGACCAGTGAAAAGAAGGGAAGCCACCAAAAGTTTGACAAACTCTGGCTAGGTCCTTATCAAATTGCTGAGATCCTAGGGGAAAATGCTTTCAGATTGAATAGCCTAACTGGAGAACCTATTCCATTGCCTATTAATGGGTAGTTCCTTAAGCACTATTTTGAATCTTGAGGCTTGCTAATTTTGGTTCTGTATATAAGTAGTGTGTTCTTTTCTTTATGTAAATAATTTGCGGTTGTGTATATAACTTTTGTCTCCTATTTGTAAATAACTCTTTCCTTTATGTAAATAGGCTCCTGCTCTTTGTGTAAATAATGTGGCTTTTGTCTATAAATAGCTTCCTGTTTGTATGTTTGCCCCTGTCCCCTTTGGTTTTCTTTGTTGTTTAGTCTTTGTTTTGTTTTGTTCTTTAGGGGTTTACCTGTCCTTTCTATCTTAAAATGTTGGTTGTTATCTCAAGCATACTTTGGTCATTTGGAGAAGAATGGTTTAGATATTTTCAGGCTTTCTGTTCAAGTGATTTTGTCCTAAACTCTTTGTTTCATGCCCATCATCCAATAAGAGTTGTGGAACATCTTGAAAACAAGGTGCAAAGTAAGTAACCTTCATTAGCTCCCTTTGAATGTGTCACAAATCAATAAGATCATCTCCTCTTGTAATGGTATATTTGTCCTAAGATGGCAATGTTGTAAGACTTGAGTGAAAAATATGATTTTCCAAGTGCTGTCATGAGGTCCATGGTAGTTTTCAACCCATATCAGATGTTAAACATTTGACATATTGAAAAGGAATTAAATGAAATATCTGAAACTTCAAAAGAAAAAGGGAAGAATTATAAAAATAAAAAAAGGCTCAATATGAATGGGTGATTCCAGTATCTCTATCAGGGATATGGACGCCTGACTAGCAGTAGAGCAATGCTATGAGAAAACTAGAGGTATCTTTTTTGGGGCTATGGACACCTGACTGGCAGCAGAGCAATGCCCAGGATATCATTGCATGACAGCTAAAGGAGGTCAAATCATGTAGCTCAAATCTTACACATGTTGTCCAAAAGATGAAGAAAACTTCATAAGAGATGCGATACACAATCAAGAACACACATTGATTCAGGGGGTAGCCATTGATTGACTTAAATTTGAGATTCTAGCTCAGCCTTGCTTGCTAAAACTGACCCAACTGGAGTTGTGATGCTTATGAACTAGGAGTTCTGGGTAGCTGAATCCTTCAGATTCTTGAAAATGGTTAAACCATTTTCCCAGCCGAGTCACCATTTGTTATGCCTTGCATAACCACCACATTTTGAGTTGGAACAAAATGGGTCCCCCTTTCTTTTCCTTTCTTTGCCTTTGGTTTTTAGTTTTTCCTTAGTTGGAATTCGGGTTTTCTCTTGGGTTCAGGATTTTCCACCCCATCTAGATTTTCCTGGATCCCGCTCAAACTCCAGCTAGGCACTATCTTTTTCACGGATTTCCTTTGGGACCGGATTTTCCCAAAATCTGTTGTTCCTTGTTTGTTCCAAGTTTGCCAAAATGTCTTCTTTTTTGCAGTTTTCTACCTCCTTCATATTTTCCCAAAATCTGTCGTCCCCTATTTTTTCGCATTTTCTAGAATGTTCTCTTCTCGCAGAAATCCAGCCTATGCAGATTTCTCCGGAGTCTGAGGAAGTGTGGAGAAGTTTGCAATAACAAGACTTGCTAATGAATAATGATGCATTTTATGTTTCCTTTATGCTATTTTTGAGGATCTCACGTACTGTTCTAGGTTTGATAATAATCAGATTGGGTTTCTAACAGGTGTTTCATGTCTATTTCACTGGAATCCACCTGACTCAGAATTCTCTAGGATTCCTCCCTGGCTTTGATTTCGCGGGCCGACCTGAAACTCAAATTGCTTATGATCATTTTGTTTCAAAATTTAACGGCACCCTACTGGCATGGGATTCATTTCAATGGTGTTCTTTTTATTATTTAACTTCTATCCTTGTGATCTTCATTATGGTTTTCTTCATTGAATGTAGGATTAAATCACATGCAAGGTGGTATTTGTCAAGAGAGCTTAGCTGGAATGCATTCCCCAGTCCAGTTGGTCATGGAAATCAGCTAAGGCAATAGTCGGCAAGACCCCGGAGATGTCACAGTGAGTGGAATTTACATACAGGCATCTATCGGCAGAACTAAGGTCATCGTCCTGGCAAAAAGGAATTTTCTATCGGCATGAGTTTTCCCTTTAGGGGGTGGTCTTCACGAAATCTCAAAGTCTTGCCGATCGGCTTCAAAAGATTCATACATAGGCAATCAGAAATCATATACGGGAATCTATCACCAAGACATCATTCATGGTCTTGGTGACTTTGGGGTTTCCTCTATCGCCATAAGGTTCTCTCCCTGCCAAGAAGTCTTGGCGAGGAAAGAAAGTCTCACTGACTAGAAAAAGGATCAAACACTTCGGTGGGAGTCTTTTCTTTGGTATATGGTCATGGTGAAGTCTTTTGGTCTTGCCGACCGGTGACAGGGAGAAGGCTTCAGCAGGACATATTGAATTCGGGATGAAGTCTTACTGAGAGCCTAATGTCTCACCAACCTATGCAAAGGGATTCTATCGGCGCTCTTCGGCTACAAAATCAGTGTGTCTCAGTGACAAAAAGGGGGGTAAACTTTTAAGGCCTATCAGAAAGACATGAGGTGTCTATAGGAGATCTCGCTGACTAGAGAAAGTCTTGGGGACACGGAGAAACTATCGCCATAGGTCTTGCCAGGGGGTCAATCTTCGATATAACACAGGGAGATCGGGGAAGGGTCTCGTCGATAAGGAAAGTCTCAGCAAAAGGAAATAAGCTCCATGAGAGTGAAGGAAATCGGCAAAAGGTCCTATCGATACAAAAGAGTCTCAGCGACATGCAAAGGAGTCGCCATAAGTCTTTCCAACAAAGGTTCCCCAAAGGAAATCAGGGAAGATTTAGACTCTTGCAGAGATGTCTTGGTGAAGGGACTTAGTCACACCAAAGTAGGAGGAGCCCGAGCTTGGAGGATAAGAATGAGATCAGGGAGACTCCAAAAGAAAACAAATGTCTCGCTGATGAAAGGTCTCGACGAAAGTTCGAGTCTCACTGACCACCAACAAAGCAGATACGCTTCGGCAAGACTCAACTACATCGGGGTAGCCTCTCACCGATTGCCTCTGGTCATACCGACACAGTGCAAAGGGGGGTCTATCGGGTGTCCTCAGTGAGAGAATCACTATGTTACAGCGACAAAGGGATGAGCTAGTAAAGCTTTCGCCAAGGCATGGGGTGTCTATAGGACGTCTTCCCGATAAGGGGAGGTTACAGCGAAACACATACAACAAAAGATTTCATTTTGGTATGACTACGAGAGGGTCTTGGCGACAGTAGAATTCGGTGAAAGGAAATGATTGCGACAGGAGGTCTCGCCGATGACAAGGATCGACAGAAGGTTGTGATGTTGGTATAGGGTCCCGGCGAAGAAAATAAGTCTCCCCGACATAGAACGAAGTGCCATCAGCGAAGGGTTATGCTTTTGCCACAGGGTCTTGGTGATGAGTGAAGGTCACATCGAAAGAACGAAGTGAGCCCGCCGAGAAGGAAAAGGAACTAGGGGAGACTTCAAGCGAATAAAAGGCTTCGTTGTGGGGTCACGGCGATGAGTGATGGTCTCGCCGGCGGCAAGGAGAGCTTGATGCCCGGAGAGTAAGAGTGAACTAGGGGGGAATAAGAGGATTTCACCATGATGTCCTACCGACTAGCTATAATCATGCCAGTCATCTTTTGTGAGCTCGATATAACTTCTGAGCCCACCGAGATGTCTCACCGACTATCTCATGTCTTGCCGACAGCTGCCCGATGGATGAAGTTGCATCGGGGAGACACCGATGGTGTCTCACCGACATGCAATGGCCAAGTGAACCACTTTTGACCACCAAAGAATCCTATGTGGCCTGTGATCGTTTAGTGAGGGAGCCAAAGGAATGACTCATTGGTCCCTTTGACCAATTGACCGCCCCTGTGTAAGAAGATTGACAAGATACAAACCAGATGAAATCCTTCTAAGAACAAATGACAATAGACTAATTCGGGCGATGATGTTCATATCTGCAAGCGGGCCCGAGGACGTTTTCCAAGAGAATGGTCAATATACAGAGAAGTCCAGGATGTGAGGGAAGCTGAAAGAAAGATGAAAGATTAATGACTCATAGGGACAGCTGTGGCCACTGCTAACAGGAGGTAGGCCAATATTAATAGGGATTTTTTGAGCATTCAGGATAGATTGCAGAGCTACTTCAAAGATGGACACCAAGACAGAGGAGTAAATGCAGCAGCTGCAAAAAGCTCAAAAGGACTTCTCCTGAGGATAGAAATCATTTGTGAGCATGGACAGCAGGGCTTCCACATTGAATGCACAACCGACTCTTATCAAAAGATCTGAAGGCCGACTCTGCTACAATCTGCAGATATTTGTAAACCCTAATACAAGGGGACAACGCATTCTTTTGATGCATTATGTATATAAGGCATTCTTGCCTCTTTGTAAAGGTTAGAGAGTTTTTACAATTAGAACTTTTAGATCAATAGCTTTCAGAGTTAGAACTGTTAGGAGTTAGTGAGTTAACAAAAGAAGATAGAGTTGTATCTCAATTCTCAGTAATGGGAGCTTCTCTTGTATTTTCTTGGTGATTGGGCCAGCTTTGTAAACATTTTTTTATCTATTTTAATAACAGTAGAAGCAATCAGAGTTTAATCTACTTCATGTTGTATTCCTGAATGATATTTATCTTAATTGATCATTTGATTTGTGAAGTCTTCAAGGGATGAGATATTGTTTTGTGTTTTATTTGAATAATAATTAAGAATATGTTATGCGAATTAGCACTGTGAATGAAAGAGGTTGTGTGTCAATCACAAGCTCATCTTGTTCTATAGTTTTGGTTTACAAATTCCTTGAAGTTAACAAGTCTGGTTAAGATTGGATGAACTGTTGTTCTTTTTTGTTTCAAAACCCTAATCTATCTTTCGTTGTTTCTTTAAAACCCCAGTTAAAGTAGGGTTTGTTGTGCAGCTTTTGCACACACGCCCCACTTGGAGTTGGGAACCTCTTTTTTTGGTGTCTTGACCTTTGGTTCTGTCGGATTTATTATTTTAGGGTCTTGAGATGTTGGTCTTGCCTGCTTGGACCCTCCCTTGAGGTTGGAATTGAATGAAATTAGGTTTTTGCCCAGGTCCAGGTTTTCACCTGGATCTGGGATTTTCCGCCAGCTTCCGGGCTCTGGTTCCTTGTCCATTTCTGGCTAGATTCTCATATTTCAGGTTTCTGCCTGACTTCGGGATTTTTCGGCCCTCTCTGATTTTCTCGGATTCTGCCAAATCCCAATCTTCCTGATTTCCCCGATTTCTGCATTTCCGCGGAATCCGTGTTTCCACACATTTTGGGATTTTCCAAAATTCTGCTTAGGGCTCGGGTTTCCGGACTTGTTAGAAATGTCTTGTCGCGCATTAATGGTTGAGGTACCTTTGCTCAGGCGGGTATAAGGTCAAATTTAGGGAATTTTGAGCATCATTCTGAGTGCACCTATTCACTTGATTTTCTCTGGCGATTTGGAATTTTCATTTGAGGCTTTGAGAATTGACCCTGGGTTGTTTGCGCAAGGATTGCTTGAGTGTTGGTGCTAGTATTTCTATTGCTTGGACGTGTTTGCCGCGTGGTCGATTTTCTGAGCTTGAATTATGTTCGCTTGGATCCATGGTATGTATTCATTGCCCTTCCGTTTGCTTGCATGGTGATTGGGGGTTTCTTTCCTTGGGTATCGTTGGATTTGGGTCGGCCCTTCATTTGATTTCGATTTCATATTTATAGAGTCGTGGTCTGATCCGTTTTGTTATGGAACCTCCCTTTTTCTGTGCCTTGTGAACTCCATTTGTCTGTGAGATGATATACTTTAGATAGGGTTCTGGGTCAAATTACTTGCTTATTCCGGGCACGAAATTTGTCATTGTGACGAACTAGGGTTTCCTTTGGTGTTTGACCCAGAACGAAGATTTTATTGTGCTTGAGCGGCCCTTGCCCCGTACCATGTTGGTGGCTTTAGGTAAATCCTTAGCTATTATCTTTACACCTTAAAGTTTGTTCTGGTTTTAATGGCGGGTGGTTTGGCCATTCGGAGTAGGGCATCTTTATTATGATGTGGAGATTCATCCTTTGCGTGCTTTCGAGGGGTCTAAATCCTTTGCGCCATGGGTTTTGTTGCTTATCGTCGGTTTTGGGGATCATTCGAGCTCGGGTTGGGAGGATCCTGTGATCATTCGAGTTTTGATTCACATCCATCATTTTTTGGGTTTCTGAGGTCGTCGCGAAATTTCCTCGCTCCTGGATTTTCCCGGTTTGGGTTTATTCCGTGGGTTGGGGTTATTTCCGGTGCATTTTGAGTTGTCCACAAAAATCCATTCCATCCGGATTTTTCTAAATTTCCTATCTGGTTGTGTGCTTTGCGATATTTTGATGATAGGATTGGTGGAATGATTGTCTAATGATTATTTCTTGTTGCTAATGAGTGAATTTAACGATTATCCTTTGATTTTTCCATTTACACTAATTATCTATATGATTTATGATGCTTTGTCAGCAAGAATCCGTATGGGTCGGATTTCTTCGAAATTCCGCCCCGACGATATTTTCCCGGATTGTCTGATTTCTCTGGATCTCGATGGATTAGTAGTTAGCAATAGATTTTGATGGATTTACATGATTTGTGCTAACCTTTTGAATTGGAATATGAATAATAATTGGATTCTAATGACGATTTTTGGATGTGTAGGCCGAATCAAGCAAAGCTACTACTGGGAAGTCCAAAGGTGGTGCAGGGGCATCTTCGATTTCTGAGACAGAGCGGTTGAGACTGGATACGAAGAATCAGCTCTCGAAAAGCAGGGTGTCCTCCATGTGGGCCGAGGTATCTGACACGAATGCTAGTGCCTGGCGCTATGAGGAGTTCAAGCAGAGAGCGGTTGAGAAGGAACAGTCAGTGTTGAGACGAGGAATGATGAATTCTGGATTAGTGCATGTGGCAGGGTTCCCTCCGGCAGTTCAATGCTATGAGTTAATTTTGGAATGTGCAAGACAGTATGTGTTTGCTACCCAGATGGTGGTCAGTACCGAGGGACGAGTCTTGGGAAACTTCAGTCCGGCTTCCATTGCCCGAACTTTCAGCATGCCTGATCTTCCTTCGGTCTGTGCTTTGAACATTGACACTGCCAGGACCTATTACGAGAACGAGCCAACCAAGGATCAGCAGATCATCAATTCATGGCTAAAGAAGCCAAAATCTCACCACTCCAAGTTTCCCAAACAGTTGCACAGGGTGAAATTCAGGTCGGACGTGTATGATGCCATCACACTGTTGAGCAGGGTGGCTGGACTGCGAACTGTAGGAGTATTGGAGAATTGGATGGTCCATGTGATCACCAAGATGAGCCAGGGGACAAACTATCACTGGGCAGGACTCATTAGTGCAGAGATTGACAAACAATTAAGAAATGTCCTGGAAGCAAAGAAGTTTAATATGTCTTCTTACATTGTGTATGTGCTGGCCTTTTCCTACCCATACAAAGGCTTGACTCTGAGGGGAACCATTGGGCAGAGCATAATCTATGAGGTTTATCCGGAGCTGCATTTGGGACATAAGGATTACCGAAGGACAAATGATGCATTCACAATGCACATTACCCGGACACTTCAAAATGTAGAACATATCAGATTATCCGATGGGGCTAGAGGACTAATCAAGGACTACGGAGCATGGTTTATCCAGTTCCCTACATTCACCTACCTCTAGATTGATGGATGTCCTGTTGCCCCTTACAGGTTGCCTCGGTATCCCACTGATCATATTGTGTTGTTGGAGGTTGTGCGCCAGATTTGTGAGTTTGATGTAGTTGTGAAGAAAGAAAAACACAAGACAGGATTCAGAGGAGACTTCCCTCTTCGGATTGGTGTAGGAGAAGTGTGCCCATCTATTCAATCGGCTCACACTGCAGGTGAGGAGTTGGCAGCTTATGGATTCTCTTTCCATTCGAAAAGAATAAATTTTGATATCACAGGAGAGGCCCAAAAGAGGGCGACCCGGGAATATAGGCATAAAGAGGACTTAGAAGACTACTGGGTCAATATCAAGGATGACCTTGATGCAAGGAAGAAGAGGTATTCCCGGCTGCCTGTAGAAGCCATTAGACAATACAGTGTTAAGCTGATTCCAGATCAGCTTGGTGATGATGGAAAGTTGGTTCAGGACCATGTCTACGAGCCCATAAAAGACAGGTCAGTTGCGGACATTGATTGGAGTGAGCCCGAAGTGACAGAATTGGAGGACCTGATGGCTCCTGTGTTGAGATTCACCTTTTCTTGGGTCAAGCATAAAGTCTGGGAGTTAGAGAATGCTAAAGTGGCTTGCACCTTTGACTTGATGGGGAATCTCAATCCCATGTCAACTTCTGAAGAGTCCGGGGAAGAGGACACCAAAGGGAAATCAGCAAAGACCTCACCATTCAAGATTAAAGTCAGAGGTCCTAAAGGGGCTGAGCCTGCAATGAAGAGGAAACCAATTGGCAAATGTAGGTGGAAGACCCTGACCATCAGCAAGTCCTCAGATGAGGAAGAAACAGATGAGGCTGAAGAGGAGGATGCTCCTCCACCGCCCAAGAAGATAACAACTACAAGGACGGCCAAGAGGAAGGACCAGACTACTTCGGAGGATGAACCTCCAATTGTAGATGCGGAGAGCTCCGGAGGGGAGAAAACCAAGGTATATACTAGAAAATCAAGAACTCCTTCTCCTAAGGATATGGCACAACAAAAGGACTCTCCTCCAACACAACCAATTGACGAGCAAGACAAGCCTGTTTCTCCTCCGCCAAGTGCACAAGAACTGGAAAATCCAGAGGAACATGGAATTAGCGAGGAAGTCAAGCAGTTTAAGGAGGGAACACTATACAGTGAAGCGGCCGAGCTTGAGGAAGAAACAGAGGAAAGGCACACTTCTCCACTAGTGCAATACGAGGATTCTCCAGAGAGTGATAAAGGTCACGGATCACCTGGGCCGGAGGAAAGCATACCTGCTA
Source organism: Sequoia sempervirens (assembly GCA_007258455.2). Taxonomy (NCBI): domain Eukaryota; kingdom Viridiplantae; phylum Streptophyta; class Pinopsida; order Cupressales; family Cupressaceae; genus Sequoia; species Sequoia sempervirens. The sequence goes on from VDFB02000017.1 coordinate 409,474,662, forward strand.
GGACTCCATCACCAGGGCTCCAGGAATTGGGACTTGGGGAGGTTGATCGAGGCGAGCAGAGTCCGGACAAAGATGATGACAAAGCAACAACTAAGGAGGAGGTCGAGGTGACAACTGCGGAGGAGGTCAAAGTGACAGAGGATCCGGGAGGAACAAGATCAGAAGGAATCCGGATGGACCCTGTGGCTCCAGACTGGGTGGAAAAGGAGATTACCTGGAAGAAACAGGTAATTGTTGAGGACACTCTGTTGGATTGGGATGAAATGCTGTCCCAAATCAGCAAAGGAAAGAAGAAGAAAGCTGCTAAGGTGATTTCCCGGATGGAAAGGGATGAAGCACATAACAGGGTAGTTCACATCGCCACCCCTACAGTAGATAAAATGAGGGATGATATAACAGGCTGGGACTACAATGTCCAAACTATTAATCTCGGCCCGGCCTCCCTAGAGCAAGACATTGAGGAGTTTGAGGGGTTGAGTGCCATAATTGTTAACAGGCTGAAGAAGGAGACCCAATCCAAATGGGAGCTGAAGAGAGAAAATGAAAGATTGAGGAAATGTTTAGAAGAGGTAATGGGGCCTCTACAGTCTCTCCATCCGTCCTCTTCTGCTACTCCAGGTTTTCTGCCTAGGGAGACAATCTCCGGAATTGAAAAGATGAAGGCCTCCGCCCAAGCTGCTAACAACTGGTTGATGGATGTCCAGATGAATGGGGATAATGCTATTAAGGAGATCTTGTCTATGGGCAAGGATGCAGTCTGGGCAAAAGAACTGTTGGAGCACATCTTGTCTGAGGATAAGGGTGACGTAGATTTCTTGTTGCAAAAGTCGAGGACTATCCTGGGGTATGGAAAAGAGTAGTTGGTTAAGGATGGAATCCTTCCCTCTTCCAGATTGGATGAACCATGGGAGTGGTTCGAGGCATTGCAGATCAGACAGAAGGCATTAAAGAAGATACAAAAATGAAGGAAGTCAATTGATGGTGACCTGACATCAGTTTATGACGGATGCATTACCTTCTTTGAGGTAATGACAGGGAGGAAGAAGATAGCCGCCAAGTATCAGAGCCATGAGCAATTGAAGGAGTGGTGGCATGAAATTTATGCCCCAGATTCTGATGGAGCTGTCACCGCCCACTTACTTGATGATGCAGCCACATACTTGGCGGTGGTGGATAGATACATGGCCAGTAAGGAAGACTGGATTAAAGTTGTCGAGCAGTCCAAGGAAGAGATAGATTCAATTAAATGTAGGCTCAAGGTTTTGCCATTGCCACCTATTGCTGAGCTGGATAGAATATTCTCAAGTGTCCAAGGGACGTCAGTGCAGAAGAAAGACAAGGGGAGTGGCAGTTAATGCTCAAGTTCGAGATTTGTGCTTCCCTATTATCATAGGGCATGCATTGGACCAGACTTCCTTGAGGACTGTGCCTTGGCTGACTTGGATGATGGCATTAAATGTGTGCCTTAGTTTGTTTCCTTGGCTGACCTGTTTTGGCGGTTTTTATTATTTTGTAAAATGTTTAGCTGGGCCGACATGTTTTGGGGGGAAATTTGATATAAATAGGCATTCTTGCCTCATTGTAAGGGTTAGACATTAATTAGCTAAGCAGTAATAGAGATAAGTGAGAGCAATAGTTAGATTTTCTTAGTCTTTTCTTGAAGCAAATACTGTATCAGAACGGTTGAATTGTTGCAACATTTGGTGATTAATACAATTGAAGACATTGTGGTTTTCCTGGTGAAATCCTTTGTGTTATTTCATCTGGCATGGTTCCTTTGTTCTATCTTTTAAATTGCTTAAAGATTTAGGGTTTAGTACTCAGAAGTAACTTAGTTTTGGTTGGATAAAGGATGTTTGTGATTTCATATTTGGAATGTTTGTAGCTATCTCTGGTCTATACTCCAAGTAACTATCTGATTGTAGTAGGCTGGTAAAGTCAACCTGGACCATATATTCAGTGTGCTCAAGTTCGATTGTAGATGCAAGTCTATGATTTGAAAATTTAAATACCTCAGAAGATTGCACTGTTCTTGTAAGATTGCATTGTGGTTCAATCAGGAATTGGTTATTTGAGATAGGTCCATTCCCCATATATGTCATTTACACTGCTTGTCCTTGCAGTAGTTTAAGTTTTATTACTTCCTTGCATCCCTACCTTTTGCTATTTCTTTAATTATTCAGTTAAATTTAGGATTCAAGATCACCATATTGTCAGATCTGATAAATTGAAAGGATACAGTTTGCTTGTAGTAAGGTCCGATTGTGATTACCAGCATTTCACATTTTATCTGAGTTGTTTTATGCATTGTTGTGACCTAACACCCGAGAGACCTTGGGGTGATTTTCAGTGATTTATTATTGAAGATAACCTTTCAAGAGAGATAGGATATTATATTCTGTTTGAGTTGTTGCTGTGCAGAAAACACCATCAACAGATTGGCGCTAGAAGGAGGGCCTCAATGAGCACACTGGATCATTTCTTGAACGCTATCTCTCCAGAGAGATATAGGAGAAATACCAGATCCACCACCAGAGAGGAAGATTTAGAAGAACTTCAATTTCCCAATAGGTCAAGGAGGACTAGAGAGAGAAGAGAATCATCATCACCCATCCCCTCACCAACATCGTCCATATCTTGACATCCTGAGGTTGAGGCTGTACCTATTCCTGAGGTCGTTCATGTTCAACAGCCCCAGCCCGTGATTAACCAACCACTACCGCCACCTCCGCTATTACTGATGGCTTTCCTTGCCAATAATCCATCACCTTTGTTCTTTCAAGCCTACAATGTTATGCCCAAGAACCCTGAACACTTCTGTTCAAAATTCCATGCTAATGACCCAAACAGGATTGCTGAAGAGCACCTGAGAATTTTCCAGACTTGCCTCAAAGACAGGGGGATAGTTCATGAGGATGTTGCTTGTAGGTTGTTCCCTTATTCACTGGGAGAAGAAGCCTTTTATTGGTATAACCATCTCCCTGTCGGTTCAATTCTTAATTGGAATGACCTTGAAAAGGCCTTTTTACAGAAGTTCCGGATTCCCATCAGTGCCAACGAGTTATACCTGCAGTTCATCAAGGTTAAGAGAGAGGTTAACGAACCCATAGCCAGTTTCAATAATAGGTTTCACCGTGCATTCACCAGATTACAAAACCCATATGTTTTGGACGATGGTACCGCCCTGGGAGTATATTATGAAGCTCTGGATAGCCTAACCGCAACCTTTTTGAAATGGAGACCCAACCCTCCGGGCACCCTGACTGATGCTTATATAGAGGTTGTCAAGCTCAATACGGATCTGAGGCAACATTTGACTGGGCCATTGCCTTCTCTGGGACCAGCTACACATCCTAACCAGATTCAGGCAGTAAATCAGACCCTCACCAATCATACCCCAATTATGAATTCAGTTCCCCAATTACCTATAGTACCACACCCTGGTCATCCCATGAACCAAATCTCTCCTATGACAAACTTCCCTCAACAACAAGTGAACCAACCCATGTATCAGCCACAGCAGAATAGCTTCCCTTCTTATCTGCAGAATTCTGAGGTGTTGCATTAGTCTTTGGGATCTGCCACAATGCCTATTTCCCCTCAGAGTAACCCGAACCAGATCCCTTACCAAGATCCTAATAGGGAGAGGATTGATGAAATGGCTGAACAAATAAAGAAGCTAAATCTGGAAGTGACTTACCTGAGAAATCAGAATAGTCAGTTGCAAGCTGCTTAGAAGGGAATGCAATCTAATCAGAACAAGGATTTTTCACAAGGACAGAACTTCGACAGGGGACAGCGTAATGACAGGGGGTTCTACAATGACAGGGGATATAACCAGGATAGAGGTTACAACAATGATAGAGGTTTCAATAATGAAAGGAGGCAGAATTTTGATAGAGGCTAAGGAAGTGGATCAGGATTTAATAAAAGGCCACCACAAGGACAGAACAGAACTTGGAATACAGGGCCCAATAATGGGGGAGTTCCTACCCCATTGGATCAGCCGACTAATCAAATTGTTAATCAGTCCACAAACCAACCAGTCAGTCAAGATAAGCCTCCTACTGGAGTATATCTGGCAGAAGCAGCCTTATCAGGGTGGTGCAGACTCCATAAGACAAGCCAGCATTCAGAATTGGAATGTCCAGAATTCCAAACTGTTACTTCTATTTTTCAGTATGAGGTAGAGAACAATGTGAATGCACAAGAGATTGTCCCCTCTAACTCCTATGATTATCCTGTGTTGGTATTGAATCATGCTCCTTTTCCAGCCAGCCAAGAAAATGTACCAGAAGAACCCGATTCCCATGAAGATGAAATAGACCAGATTTGTAATGGAGATGAGGTTGCTCGGCTATTCAACGAAGAAATAAATGATAATGGCCCCCTTGATCAGGAGGAAGCTCATGTTAAAGAAGTACAGATGTTTCAGAGACAGGGATTGAGGAATATGTCTCATAGACGCCCACAGCCTGGGGGACCATTCACCACCTCCATTCCTCCCAACAACTTCAGTACCCCTCCAGATCCCAATGCTAGCAAAAAATTGTCTTATCCACATGTCTCCAAGCAGTACCTTTCGAAAGACAGACAAGCTCAGGCTGAACCACAAAAGGAAAGGATTGTTCAAGCTGGCAAGGATAAGGTGGAGGAATCACCTAAGGAAGTCTCCACTAATATGAGTGAAGAGCAGATGGCTTCATACGTTGCAGAGGAATTCAAGAAACTAAAGGTAAACCTTTCTGCATTTGAGTTATTAAGATTTCCTGCAATTAGGAAGGCTGTCTTAGGTACTTATGATGCAAATTCAAAGTTATTGGATAAGCCTTCTAGTGAATATGTCGGCCAGACTTCCAGTTTTCAGCCTATGAACACACAAAATCAGACCCAAAATTGGATCAACCCACCTCCTGGAGATAAGGGAAAAGAAAATGATAGAACTCAAGTGGCCCAGGTAGATACCCAGCCCACTTTGTTTCAAGGTAAAACAGAAACCCCTCCATTTTTTATCTCAATCCGAATCTTCAGTAAGAACCTTCACAATTGTCTGTTAGATTCTGGTGCTTCCACCAATGTGATGCCTCTCGGAGTTTGCAGAGCTCTGGGAATAACACCTGCTGATTCCCAGAAGAAGGTCACTCAGTTGGATAGAACCGAAGTGAGTGTGGTAGGAGAACTTAACATGATCCAGATGCAGATAGCCTCTGATCCAAGGATCCAACAGGTCATCAATATTCAGGTGGCTGATATTCCTGATGCATACGGTTTAATTTTAGGAAGGGATTTTACGAGGGCCCTGAATGGGTATGTCTCCACTAATCACTCTCATATGTGGCTTCCATGGAAGGGGGTACCTAATCAGATCAGAATCGAGAGGGAGCCTAGAATGAAGTATATGATAACAGAATACCAAAAGACTTCAACAGAAATTCTGGTATCAGAGGTCAGAATGAGAAATTACCTGCTTTCAATTCAATCTGAAGGATCAGACGCAGAAGAGGTGCTGATGTTGCATACGATGCCAGCTGATGTTGGGATAGGGTCCAGCCATATTGAGGTTCTGACAGAATTAGTTGAAAAAGAGGAAGAACCTGAAGACAAACAGATCAGCTTATTGGACGATTTCCAGGAATTCATCGGGCAATGTATGGAGAACCAGATTCACCTAGGAAAGAGGACAATCTTTAAGGAGTTACTCTTACCAAATTGGTGTAGAGTCCACAATGCTTCTTATTCTGAGTTGGAATGTTGTCTATGTCAGACAGTGGTAAAACAAGTACAAAAATGCATGAATCTAGTTCAGGTGGTTAAGGCAGATGAGCAGAATGTCCAAGGAGAGTGCGAAAACCAGAAACCTGCAATGACTGAGGTGGCTTCTAACACTGATAAACCAAAAGACAGAATGAAGAAAAGTACCACTACAGAATGAAGGCCTCTCAAATTCGATGGATCCAAATCCAAGCACGGAGCTGGGGCAGGGTTTGAGCTGATCAGTCCAAAAGGTAAAAATTTCTTTGCAGCTCATAGGCTCCAATTTCATTGCACCAATAATGTGGCCGAGTATGAAGCATTAATTCATGGACTCCTTATGGCACTCAAGAAAAAGGTTAGGGTTCTACAAGTTTTTGGAGATTCAGAATTAGTAGTCAAACAAGTAAGAAAGCAGTATGCGTGTCACGATAGGAGAATGACCAACTACAGGCACAGAGTGTGGGACCTCATTGAGGGGTTTGACGCTTTTAATATCCAACTGATCCCAATGAAGAAGAATCAAACTGCCGATTCCCTGGCACAAGCAGCCAGTACTTTGCAGCCTCTGTCTCTGTCAGGATTGAAAAAGTTTACTGTAGAATTAACTCCTGTACCATCGGTTCCTGACAATGTGACTAATTTTTAGGTGTTTGAAGATGATAAACATATCCTGGACTTTATCACAAACATAGATGTCTTTGCTTCATAGATCATTGATGAAACAGAGCCTCAAGAAGCAGAGTTGGATCTAGAGGGTTTGCTGAATTTGAAGTCCAATACTATTCCAAGGGGAATGGTACAGTTAGAGAGAATTTTTGATATGGATAAAATTAGAGATCAAGAACAAGAGACAAGGAAAGAATCTATTAGTGGACAGTGTGACACTCACAATGTGGGTACCAAAGATAATGTAAAGAATATTTTCATTGGTAAGGTCTGTACTCCTGAAGAAAGACAGGGAATAATCAAAGCCTTATACGATTTTCTAGATATAGTGGCATGGGGTTATGAAGACTTGAAGACTTATGATACATCCATCATAACTCATACTATACCTCTGAAGCCAGGTGCCAAACCTTTCAGACAGAGGCAGAGACCTATTAATGCACTATTGGAACCACTTATACAGAAGGAAGTTCAGAAGTTGCTGTCTACCAGGATCATATTTCCTATCAGGCATTCAACTTGGGTGGCCAATCTGGTTCCGGTAAGAAAGAAGAATGGTGAAATTAGGCTCTGTGTTGACTTCAGAAATCTGAACAGATCATCAAAAAAAGATAACTACCCAGTTCCCTCTTTGGATGAAGTGCTACAAGTGGTCAATGGATCGCAGATGATGTCCTTTCTGAATGGGTATTCAGGGTATAATCAAGTGATGGTCCAGTATGAGGACAGACATAAGACCATTTTTACAACTAAGTGGGGAACCTTCGCTTACAGGAGGATGCCATTTGGGCTTATTAATGCGGGAGCCACGTTCCAGCGAGCTATGGACATTGCCTTCAAAGACATCATAGGGAAGTGCATTATCATTTACATGGATGATCTGACTGTTTTCTCCAAAAACAGAGGGGATCATATTTCAGATCTGCGTAAGGTGTTCTAGAAGTGCAGGGAATTTGGCATCTCGTTGAATCCCAAAAAATGTATCTTCGGAGTTACAGAAGGCAAGCTGTTGGGGCATGTGATATCAGAGAAAGGAATTGCTATAGACCCGGAGAGAGTGGAAGCCATCCTAAAAATTCAGCCACCTGCCAGCAAAAAGGAGATGAAATCCTTCTTCGGTAAGATTAACTTTGTCAGGAAATTCATCACTGGATTTGCTGAGATTGTGAAGTCGTTAAATGCTATGTTGAAGCAAGATGCCAAGGTCGAGTGGACTGCAGAAGCGAAGGAGTCCTTCGCAGAGATTAAGAGAGCCATTGCCGATGCTCCAGTGTTGGTGAGTCCAGATTACAGTAAGCCTTTTTATATTTATTCCTTTGCTTCAGACCACTCATGTGCTGGGATGCTGACACAAAAGTCTGATGAGGGGAATGAGCATCCCATTGCTTTCATGAGTGCACCATTGAAGGATGTTGAGCTGAAGTACCCGAGTGTGGAGAAGCAAGCATATGCCCTGGTGCGAGCAGTGAAGAAATTTAGGCATTATATCCTCCGAAATAAGGTGTTTGCAATTGTTCCTAATTCTGCAGTTAAGTTGCTACTGATGCAAAATGAGTTAGGGGAGCGCAGAGCTAAATGGGTGACCATGCTTCAGGAGTATGACATTGAGATCCAGTCGATGAAGCTGGTAAGAGGACAAGGACTCACCCAAACCATGGCAGAGATGGGCCCTGAATTATCTGTCCATAACTATAATGTTGAAGAAGTTTCCCCAGAGGGCTGGTATGATGATATAGTCTATTATCTGCTGAATCAGCGAGCTCCTGGTCATCTTAATGCAGTTCAGAGGCAAGCCTTGAGATTGAAAAGTGATGGTTTCATGCTGAAAGGAGTTGTCCTATACAAGAAGAATCACGAAGGTATTTATTTGAGGTGCCTTGGAAGACAGGAAGCTGAAAGGGTAATGAGTGAATTTCATGAAAAATATGGTACTGGTCATGGCTCGGCGATTGCTACCACGAATCAGATTTTGAGGGAAGGATACTACTGGCCTACATTGTTTAAGGATGTCCATCATCATGTATGAACCTGCCACACTTGTCAGACTGCAGCAATAAGAGAAAGGTGTGCAACACTTCCGCTCCAACCGGTCACTGAGGTAAAACCTTTTGCTCAATGGGGTATGGACTTCATAGGTCCCATCAATCCACCATCCTCTACAGGACACAGGTATATTCTCACCATAACTGATTACTTTACAAGATGGACTGAAGCTTTTGCTTGTAGGCAGTGTACATCAAAGGTAGTAATTGATTTTCTTGAATCTATCATTCTCAATCGGTTTGGATGTCCTGTTGCTGTGGTATGTGATAATGGTCCCGCCTTTGTAGCCCTGAAATTCTCAAACTGGGCCTTTGATCATGGTATTGTTGTAAAGTTTGCGTCTAATTATTATCCCCAAGGGAATGGTCTAGCTGAATCCTCTAATAAGAACCTGTTGACTGTCATCCAAAAATTGTTAGAGAGGAATCCAAAAGACTGGCACACCCAGCTTCGGTTTGCTCTTTGGGCAGATCGTACCAGAGTTAAGTCCTCTATTGGTACCTCTCCTTATCATTTAGTGTACGGTCTGGAACCGATTTTGCCTATCCAACTCAAAATCCCAACTCTACAGTTTATCAACCAGTTTTATGATGAGGACGATAGAAGGGAAGCGAGGTTGGCTAAATTATTGCACCTTGAGGAAAAACGAGACAATGCGCTTGAAAAATTTGCCAAACACCAGGGGGTAGTCAAGCGATGGTTTGATAGGAGAGCAAAAGTTAAGGCTTTTAGGATTTCTGACCTTGTCCTATATTGGGATAAGCTGCATGATCAGAAAGGGAGTCATGGAAATTTTGACAAATTGTGGCTTGGTCCTTACCAGATTGCTGAAATACTGGGAGATAATGCCTTCTGCCTAAGGACTCTCACGGGAGAGGACATACCACTGCCTGTCAATGGGCAGTATCTGAAACATTATTTCCAGTCTTGAGCTGTTCTCAGCTCTTTGCCCTGTAAATAGTTAGTTTAGGTTGCTTGGTTTGCTTGTTTGCTTGCTTTGGTTAGAGTAGGTTTCCCTTTTGCTTTGCTTGTTTATTAGAATAGGTCTGTTTTGGTTTGTTTGTTTTGTGTTGCGTTGCTCTTGCTTTTGGTCCTTTTTATTTTGGGGAATGTGGGTGCATCTATATGGTAGCAGTGACAAAGCCGGTTTAATGTTCCCGGTATTTCCCTTACAAGCTTTGATCATTTTTTCAGAATACCGTGGTATGAATTCTTTAACCTGTCATTTGTCATTGGATTGAAACAAAGGTTTTCTAGTTAGTATGAACAAGAATATATTGGGGTCTTATACCTTTAATCCTTAATATGCCTGAAGTTGTAAAAGTCCTTATAAGGTCTGGACAGGTGAAAAATCTTTTTTCTGCTCTAGTGCCACTGCGGTTCTCAGCCCTGAGTGTGAACTTCACTATTCACAGGTTGAATAAAATGAGTGAACAAGAATGAAACATAATAAAAAAAAGAGACAGAAAAGAAAAGAAAAAGTGTATTGAGAATCATGAGGTTGGAATTCAACTTATCAGGGGGATCTGAATATCTCTACCGGGGCTATAGACGCCTGACTGGCAGTAGAGCTATGTTTAGGGGGACCACAGCAATAACCTCGTCGGGGCTATGGACGCCTGATTGGCAGCGAGGCTCTATCCAGGTTACTTTTAGAGCGAGAATCTTTACGTAGCCTGTTCATACCATGTCTGGTTCTTCTTGCAACTGAGGGTAGGTAATAAATGCATGTGCACACACTTAGACCCTAGTATAGGAATGTCTGACTAACTGGGAGTTTCTTTGTTTTACCCTAAGGGGGTGGCTGGGTATCTAAGTTGAAATCCTGAGTTCTGGGTTCTTGATTCTAGTTTGTCATCGAAATGCTCAGGAGCATTTCTCCAGCAGAGTCGCCATTTGTTGTGCAGCTTTTGCACACATGCCCCACTTAGAGTGGGGACCCTCTTTTTTTGGTGTCTTGACCTTTGGTTCTGTCGGATTTATTATTTTAGGGTCTTGACATGTTGGTCTTGCCTGCTTGGACCCTCCCTTGAGGTTGGAATTGAATGAAATTAAGTTTTTTCCCAGGTCCAGGTTTTCACCTGGATCCGGGATTTTCCAGCGCTGGAGGATTTTTCCGGGCTCTGGTTCCTTGTCCGTTTCTGGCTGGATTCTCCGATTTCGGGTTTTTGCCTGACTTTGGGATTTTCCAGCCCTGTCGAATTTTCCCGGATTCTGCCAAATCCCAATCTTCCTGATTTCCCCAGTTTCTGCATTTCTGTGGAATTCGTGTTTCCACACATTTTGGGATTTTTTGAAATTCCGCTTGGGGCTCGGGTTTCCGGACTTGTTAGAAATGTCTTGTCGCGCATTAATGGTTGAGGTACCTTTGCTCAGGCGGGTATAAGGTCAAATTTAGGGCATTTTGAGCATCATTCTGAGTGCACCTATTCACTTGATTTGCTCTGGCGATTTGGAATTTTCATTTGAGGCTTTGAGAATTGACCCTGGGTTGTTTGCGCAAGGATTGCTTGAGTGTTGGTGCTAGTATTTCTATTGCCTGGATGTGTTTGCCGCGTGGTCGATTTTCTGAGCTCAAATTCCATTCGCTTGGATCCATGGTATGTATTCATTGCCCTTCCGTTTGCTTGCGTGGTGATTGGGGGTTTCTTGCCTTGGGTATCGTTGGATTTGGGTCGACCCTTCATTTGATTTTGATTTTGTATTTATAGAGTCGTGGTCTGATCCGTTTTGTTATGGAACCTCCCTTTTTTCGTGCCTTGTGAACTCCATTTGTCTGTGAGATGATATACTTTAGACGGGGTTCTGGGTCAAATTACTTGCTTAGTTCGGGCACGAAATTTGTCGTTGTGACGAACTAGGGTTTCCTTTGGTGTTCGACCCAGAACGAAGATTTTATTGTGCTTGAGCGGCCCTTGCCCCGTACCATGTTGGCGGCTTTAGGTAAATCCTTAGCTATTATCTTTAAACCTTGAAGCTTGTTCTGGTTTTAATGGCGGGTGGTTTGGCCATTTGGATTAGGGCATCTTTATTTTGATGTGGAGATTCATCCTTTGCGTGCTTTTGAGGGGTCTAAATCCTTTGCGCCATGGGTCTTGTTGCTTATCGTCAGTTTTGGGGATCATTCGAGCTCGGGTCGGGAGGATCCTGTGATCATTCGAGTTTTGATTCACATCCATCATTTTTCGGGTTTCCGAGGTCGTCGCGGAATTTCCTCGCTCCCAGATTTTCCAGGTTTGGGTTTATTCCGCGGGTTGGGGTTATTTCTGGTGCATTTTGAGTTGTCCGCGAAAATCCATTCCATCCGGATTTTTCCAGATTTCCTATCTGGTTGTGTGCTTTGCGATATTTTGATGATAGGATTGGTGGAATGATTGTCTAATGATTATTTCTTGTTGCTAATGAGTGAATTTAACGATTATCCTTTGATTTTTCCATTTACACTAATGATCTATATGATTAATGATGCTTTGGCAGCAAGAATCCGTCTGGGTCGGATTTCTCCAAAATTCTGCCCCGACGGTATTTTCCCAGATTGCGTGATTTTCCCGGACTGTTTGATTTCTCCAGATCTCGATGGATTAGTAGTTAGCAATAGATTTTGATGGATTTACATGATTTGTGCTAACCTTTTGAATTGGAATATGAATAATAATTGGATTCTAATGACAATTTTTGGATGTGTAGGCCAAATCAAGCAAAGCTACTACTGGGAAGTCCAAAGGCGGTGCAGGGGCATCTTCGATTTCTGAGACAGAGCGGTTGATACTGGATATGAAGAATCAGCTCCCGGAAAGCAGGGTGTCCTCCATGTGGGCCGAGGTATCTGACACGAATGTTGGTGCCTAGCGCTATAAAGAGTTCAAGCAGAGAGCGGCTGAGAAGGAACAGTCAGCGTTGAGATGAGGAATGATGAATTCTGGATTAGTGCATGTGGCAGGGTTCCCTCCGGCGGTTCAATGCTATGAGTTAATTTTGGAATGTGCAAGACAGTATGCGTTTGATACCCAGATGGTGGTTAGTACCGAGGGACGAGTCTTGGCAAACTTCAATCTGGCTTCCATTGCCTGAACTTTCAGCATGCCTGATCTTCCTTCGGTCTGTGCTTTGAACATTGACACTGCCAGGACCTATTATGAGAACAAGCCAACCAAGGCTCAGCAGATCATCAATTCATGGATAGAGAAGCCAAAATCTCACCACTCCAAGTTGCCCAAAAAGCTGCACAGGGTGAAATTCAGGTCGGACGTGTATGATGCCATCACACTGTTGAGCAGGGTGGCTAGACTGCGAACTGTAGGAGTATTGGAGAATTGGATGGTCCATGTGATCCCCAAGATGAGCCAGGGGACAAACTATCACTGGGCAGGACTCATTAGTGCAGAGATTGACAAACAACTGAGAAATGTCCTGGAAGCAAAGAAGTTTAATATGTCTTCTTACATTGTGTATGTGCTGGCCTTTTCCTACCCATACAAAGGCTTGACTCCGAGGGGAACCATTGGGCAGAGCATAATCTATGAGGTTTATCCGGAGCTGCATTTGGGACATAAGGATTATCGGAGGACAAATGATGCATTCACAATGCACATTACCCGGACACTTCAAAATGCAGAACATATCAGATTATCCGATGGGGCTAGAGGACTAATCAAGGACTACGGAGCATGGTTTATCCAGTTCCCTACATTCACCTACCTCCAGATTGATGGATGTCCAGTTGCCCCTTACAGGTTGCCTCGGTATCCCACTAATCATATTGTGTTGTTGGAGGTTGTGCGCCAGATTTGCGAGTTTGATGCAGTTGTGAAGAAAAAAAAACACAAGACAGGATTCAGAGGAGACTTCCCTCTTGGGATTGGTGTAGGAGAAGTGTGCCCATCTATTCAATCGGCTCACACTGCAGGTGAGGAGTTGGCAGCTTATGGATTCTCTTTCCATTCGAAAAGAATAAATTTTGATATCACAGGAGAGGCCCAAAAGAGGGCGACCTGGGAATATAGGCATAAAGAGGACTTAGAAGACTACTGGGTCAATATCAAGGATGACCTTGATGCAAGGAAGAAGAGGTATTCCTGGCTGCCTGTAGAAGCCATTAGACAATACAGTGTTAAGCTGATTCCGGATCAGCTTGATGATGATGGAAAGTTTGTTCAGGACCATGTCTACGAGCCCATAAAAGATAGGTCAGTTGCGGACATTGATTGGAGTGAGCCCGAAGTGACAGAATTGGAGGACCTGATGGCTCCTGTGTTGAGATTCACCTTTTCTTAGGTCAAGCATAAAGTCTGGGAGTTAGAGAATGCTAAAGTGGCTTGCACCTTTGACTTGATGGGGAATCTCAACCCCATGTCAACTTCTGAAGAGTCCGGGGAAGAGGAAACCAAAGAGAAATCAGCAAAGACCTCACCATTCAAGATTAAAGTCAGAGGTCCTAAAGGGGATAAGCCTGCAATGAAGAGGAAACCAATTGGCAAACACAGGTGGAAGACCCTAACCATCAGCAAGTCCTCGGATGAGGAAGAAACGGAGAAGGCTGAAGAGGAGGATGCTCCTCCACCACCCAAGAAGACAAGAACTACAAGGACGGCCAAGAGGAAGGACCAGACTGCTTCGGAGGATGAACCTCCAATTGTAGATGCGGAGAGCTCCAGAGGGGAGAAAACCAAGGTATATACTAGAAAATCAAGAACTCCTTCTCCTAAGGATATGGCACAGCAAAAGGACTCTCCTCCAACACAACTAGTTGACAAGTAGGACAAGCCTGTTTCTCCTCCACCAAGTGCACCAGAACTAGAAAATCCGGAGGAACATGGAATTAGCGAGGAAGTCGAGCAGTTCAAGGAGGGAACACTGTATAGTGAAGTGGCCGAGCTTGAGGAAGAAACAGAGGAAACGCACACTTCTCCACTGGTGCAGTACGAGGATTCTCCAGAGAGTGATAAAGGCCGCGGATCACCTGGGCCGGAGGAAAGCATACCTGCTAGGACTCCATCAACAGCGCTTCAGGAATTGGGACTTGGGGAGGCTGATCGAGGCAAGCGGAGTCCGGAGAAAGAGGATGACAAAGCAACAACTGAGGAGGAGGTCAAGGTGATAGCCGCGGAGGAGGTCAAAGTGACAGAGGATCCAGGAGAAACAAGATCAGAAGGAATCCGGACAGACCCTGTGGCTCCGGACTGGGTGGAAAAGGAGATTACCTGGAAGAAATAGGTAATTGTTGAGGACACTTCGTTGGATTGGGATGAAATGCTGTCCCAAATCAGCAAAGGAAAGAAGAAGAAAGTTGCTAAGGTGATTTCCTGGATGGAAAGGGATGAAGCACATAACAGGATAGTTCACATCGCCACCCCTGCAGCAGATAAAATGAGGGATGATATAACAGGCCGGGACTACAATGTCCAAACTATTAATCTCGGCCCGGTCTCCCTAGAGCGAGACATTGAGGAGTTTGAGGGTTTGAGTGCCATAATTGTTAATAGGCTGAAGAAGGAGACCCAATCCAAACGGGCGCTGAAGAGAGAAAATGAAAGATTGAGGAAATATTTAGAAGAGGTAATGAGGCCTCTATAGTCTCTCCATCCGTCCTCTTTTGCTACTCCGGGTTTTCTGCCTAGGGAGACAATCTCCGGAATTGAAAAGATGAAGGCCTCCACCCAAGCTACTAACGACTGGTTGATGGATGTCCAGATGAATGGGGATAATGCTATTAAGGAGATCTTGTATGTGGGCAAGGATGCAGTCTGGGCAAAAGAACTGTTGGAGCACATCTTGTCTGAGGATAAGGGTGACGTAGATTTCTTGTTGCAAAAGTCGAGGACTATCCTGGGGTATGGAAAAGAGAAGTTGGTTAAGGATGGAATCCTTCCCTCTTCCGGATTGGATGAACCATGGGAGTGGTTCGAGGCATTGCAGATCAGACAGAAGGCATTAAAGAAGATACAAAAATGAAGGAAGTCAATTGATGGTGACCTGACATCAGTTTATGACGGATGCATTGCCTTCTTTGAGGTAATGACAGGGAGGAAGAAGATAGCCCCCAAGTATCTAAGCCATGAGCAATTGAAGGAGTGGTGGCATGAAATTTATGCCCCGGATTCTGATGGAGTTGTCACCGCCCACTTACTTGATGATGCAGCCACATACTTGGCGGTGGTGGATAGATACATGGCCAGTAAGGAAGACTGGATTAAAGTTGTCAAGCGGTCCAAGGAAGAGATAGATTCAATTAAATGTTAGCTCAAGGTTTTGCCATTGCCACCTATTGCTGAGCTGGATAGAATATTCTCGAGTGTCCAAGGGATGTCAGTGCAGAAGAAAGACAAGGGGAGTGGCAGTTAATTCTCAAGTTCGAGATTTGTGATTCCCTATTATCATAGGGCATGCATTGGACCAGACTTCCTTCAGGATTGTGCCTTGGCCGACTTGGATGATGGCATTAAATGTGTGCCTTAGTTTGTTTCCTTGGTCGACCTATTTTGGCGGTTTTTATTATTTTGTAAAATGTTTGGCTGAGCCGACATGTTTTGGGGGGAAATTTGATATAAATAGGCATTCTTGCCTCATTGTAAGGGTTAGACATTAATTAGCTAAGCAGTAATAGAGATAAGCGAGAGCAATAGTTAGATTTTCTTAGTCTTTTCTTGAAGCAAATACTATATCAGAATGGTTGAATTGTTGCAACATTTGGTGATTAATACAATTGAAGACATTGTGGTTTTCCTGGTGAAATCCTTTGTGTTATTTCATCTGGCATGGTTCCTTTGTTCTATCTTTTAAATTACTTAAAGATTTAGGGTTTAGTACTCAGAAGTAACTTAGTTTTGGTTGGATAAAGGATGTTTGTGATTTCATATTTGGAATGTTTGTAGCTATCTCTGGTCTATACTCCAAGTAACTATCTGATTGTAGTAGGCTGGTAAAGTCAACCTGGACCGTATATTCAGTGTGCTCAAGTTCGATTGTAGATGCAAGTCTATGATTTGAAAATTTAAATACCTCAGAAGATTGCACTATTCTTGTAAGATTGCATTGTGGGTCGATCAGGAATTGGTTATTTGAGATAGGTCCATTCCACATATATGTCATTTACATTGCTTGTCCTTGCAGTAGTTTAAGTTTTATTACTTCCTTGCATCCCTACCTTTTGCTGTTTCTTTAATTATTCAGTTAAATTTAGGATTCAAGATCACCATATTGTCAGATTTGATAAATTGAAAGGATACAGTTTGCTTGTAGTAAGGTCCGATTGTGATTACTAGCATTTCACATTTTATCTGAGTTGTTTTATGCATTGTTATGACCTAACACCCGAGAGACCTTGGGGTGATTTTCAGTGATTTATTATTGAAGATAACCTTTCAAGAGAGATAGGATATTATATTCTGTCTGAGTTGTTGCTGTGCAGAAAACACCATCAACAGGTTTCATTTCATGCTTGATCTTAGAACAATCCAGAAGCTCAACACGAGCAGGCCCCTTGAATATTACTATTGCATTGACCACTGAGTAACATCAGCATAGTTGAAACCCAACTACAAGGACCTTGGGAGCTAAGGCATCCATGTGTTGCCTTTCTCTTTCAGGAGAAACAAAATAGCAATATTTTTTTTGCATTGTTGTGGTGCCAAAACCGCCATGGACAGATACATATTTATCAATCTGGCTATGAGAAAATATGTAGCCATTTTTACCTTTCCAAATACTAAAGAGGATTTCCACCCTGAAAGTGTTCCAAATATGGGTATACTTTGTGGGAAACATGGGTGAATCACCCAACAAAATCATATGCCAAGAAAATAGCTCTAGCCTGAATGGCTAGAAGAAGTCATTGATCCAATTCCATAGCTGTTGAGCTCTGGTACAAAACTAGAAAATATGTTAAAATGAATCTACTTGCCCATTGAATGGGAAACGAGGGTCCTAGACCCCCAAGTGGAAAAGTTGCGACCCCATAGGTAAGCCTTGGAAAATAATACACCAAGAAAAGTAGGCGAGCTTTGACTCAACACTTGTAAACCAAGTGGCAAAGAATCTTTTACGCCAAACACACATAGAAGATCAGAGATGCCACAGTTGGTTCAAACTATCAACCATAGGAAAATGAGGCAAAAGTCATTGATAACCAAGTTGAGGCTTGTAGTTCCTGAAAGGGGTGTCTGAGTACCACTTCTGGTCCTTCCACCATGGCTTGGTGGCACCAATACCCACCTTATGAAGCATGTCAGTCAGAATTGTATTCACCAGACCATCATAGATGTCACGGTCCTTTTTGTGAAGCCTACAATGAACATAAAAATCCTCCCATGGTAGGATATGCATTGTGGTTCTTTGAAACATGTGTTGCAAGGTCTAGATACCTTTCTTGTGAAATATTAGGACCATAAGCCAAGGTGACTTGGCTAGAGGCCAACCATTACTAGAAAGAAGAGGTGACCACCATATGTTATGTTGATTGAGTGAAATCCCATCATGAAAACTAGAGCCAGACCAGCAAAGCCAAGGCTTCACTGCCTCCCAAGATCTTCAAATGATTTTGGCCATGAAAGTTCCCACAATTTTGACTAGTTTCCTCATAACCAAAAGGTTTTGAAAGCCAATCCCCTTCCAAGCAAGTCTATGTGTTGGAAAAAAAAACTGAATGCAATGCATGAGGAGAATTTTCCAAGCCACATCATCGGTAAGTTCTCTGATAATCCATTTGAAACAAAGAGTGATCCCTTTCAATTGAGTGGGGAGTAGGCCAAGCCCTCCAAATTCTCTAGATAGGCAGGAAAACTCCTAGGAAACATGGTGAAATCCTTGGTACATCTCAAAAGAGGCCCAAGGAAATTTGTGTAGAAGCTTTTCAATCTTAGTGTAAGCGGCCTTCTAAGGGGCCCAACATGAAGAATAGTAAGCATGCATAACTTCCAGCACCTTAGAACAAATCTAGAATTTACCATCCAACGAGAGAGGCTTGATAATATAGAATACACGTTTTTTCTCAATTTGAGAAAAAAACAACTTGCTAGAGATTCACAGGAGAAGCCTAGAAGGAAAAAGGAATGCCTAGGAATTGAAAGATTTCACCTGGACCAATCCACTTCTAGCCATAGTGTTGAATCCATTGAGGACTGGGCAGGATAGGCTATCTATAACATAAAGTCTTATGCCATTGAATGGAAAAGCCAGAGGTAATGAAAAAGTCTCAAAGCAATCCAAAGTAGCTTTGACATTATTTTCCTCTTCCAGAAGAGAGAAAGGAATCATCGATGAAGTGGCCATTGACTAGCTAGGCTAGTTAATTAAGCAAAGAAATTCCATGAACTCACCTCTGGGAAACAACATGAGCCAACAAGTATCCAAACCCTTAAGTAGAAAATAGATAAAGTCAGGGGGTGAGTGAGAAACCCTTGCAAATGGAATGAAACATACCAAAGGAAGGGGATTGGCGACCATTAATGGTGATGCAAGAAGAGGTGTTAAAGAAAAAAAATTGTATAGCCTATATGGAATGCAAGCCAAACCCTAAGGAAACCAACATGGCTAGAATAAAAGGCCATTCAATATGGTCATAGGCTTTGGAAAAATCAATTTCAATAAAAATAGATTTTTGATTAGAGCATCTGGCCCATTCCATCCCTTCCCCAATAGAAATAATGTTGTGCATAATGAACCTAGACTTAATGAAACGTGTTTACTCTAGGCACACAATTTGAGGCAAAAGATGGCAGATTTTTAGGCAAGGGCTTTGGCAATAATTTTATAAGATACATTGAGGATCATGATGTGTCTCCAATTATAGATATCCTCAGGATCACTAGATTTAGGTATGAATTTATTCCACTTATTGATAAGATTTCCTAAAGTTTTAGAATGAAAAACTTCAAGATAAACCTTATGCAAATCATTCCCAACACAATCCCAAAGGGCTTTGTAAAATTCATACGAGAAACCATCAATTCTTGAGGCTTTTTCATCTGCCATATTGTTGATAGCTTCTTTAATATCCTCAATTGTGAGCAATTTCTCATAGAATGCTTACTATGTTGGGGATAGCCTATTCAAATGGCACAACAAAAAGGAAATCCTAAAGAACTTGCTACCACTTTGGAGTGTAATCTTGAGTAGGGAAAACTTTCTTGAAGTTCCTAACAAAGGCCTCAAGAATGTTAGGCAGATCAGAGAGCACACCATTTCCTTCTTTGATCCATTTCATACTAAGAGAAGAGTGCCTAACATGAAGGGCCAAGAAAATTTATTTTGAGACATGATCTCCAATTTTAAGCTAGTGTAGCCTGGCATTAATTTGTGCCCCTTTGGCAACATAATTATTAGCAACTTGATTTTTGTGCCTTAACTCCACCGCCTTGACTTGCAAGGAAGCGAAAAAGCGCTAGCTGTAAGAGCCTCAGTGGCAGAGTGAAGGTCAGGCATGGTTGCGTCATAAGAACTTCTATGAGAGATGGCTAACTGTTAAACTGTACGTATGTGGGCCAATGTGTGTTGATGATTCAACAAGGATGTATTAAAAAATAATTGAGTCCTATTGGCACAAGGCTTCCTTAACTCCCATTCAATGTAAAATGAAATGGGAAAGTTTTCTAATAATGTCACATCCACTAACGGCCTAACCATAAGTGGTGAAGAGCTAGAGAAAGAGAATAAAGATTGAGTCGATATCATGGCATGATCAAGGTGTTTAAATATCCTAACAAAACCAGCTCGGTAGTTACACCAAGTATGCTAGAGAGAATGAGAATGGCGGTGGCCAATATTGGGATAAAAAAGCTCCAATTTATTATGCATGTAGTACCATGCATCTCTTTCACCAATTTCCCATCAAAATGGTAGAGTACCATCCTTTTCATACACCATCTCAACCATATTGAAATCCCCACACAACAACCAAGTAGCAATTGACAGTGAATTAGAAATCCAATGCCAAAGGAGAGATCTTTCAACAGTATCATTCGAGGCATAAATATTAATAATCCCAAAGGAATGATTATCAATGTTAAGAACAATCCAGATGAGACGATGTGTGGGGTCAGACCCATGATCAACCATACAAGCATAACACTGTGGGGAAAGAAGGGTGACTGCTTCACCATGTCTGACCTCATGTTTAGTACAAAACATTTTACTGGCTAGTCAAATAGAATGACAAGCCAAAGCAAGAAAAAAACCAAAAACTTTCACTTCTTGATGACAAATAACACCAATACTAGCATACTTATGAAGAGTATCCCTAATAGAATACTTCCTACAGAGGTCTGTTAGACCTAAAACATTCCATGAGAGGAAATTCATGAATGAAACTCCTCTATATTATCGAATTTCCTCTCCTCATCCAAAGTGGAGAAACAATTATGTAAGAATTATGGCGGAACTAAGCCAATTTGAATGGTTGGAGATGAAAGTCTCCATTTCTCCTGAACATATTTGAAACAATTGAAAATGGGGTTAGATGCTATCATATGGCATAAGACATAGAGCATACCCACTTTCCAATTATTTCATTGAAGAGTAACCCTAGAGATCTCAATGCAAAGTAGAAAGAGATCTTGCAATAGGGTTGTCCTTGGGGCTAATTGTAAACTAATGAGGGGTTCACCACCAAGCTAGAGCTTGGAAAGACAAATTAAATGCAAGATGTAATACTAAACCCTAATATGATGAAAGGACTTACAAAATGACCTAGAAATGTATGAAAAAGAGAATAAAAAGTTGTAGGATGGAATGTGTGCAACTGGGAATCTAAAGATGACTGGGTGAAGCTCTGAAATGCTAGAAATTTTGACTTTAATGCTGAGTGGGACTCGTATGCCAAGATGGGTGAATCACTCTCGGATCTTGGTTTCTCTACAAAAATAGGAATCTGGCAAATGGGTATCCAAATCTACAAAAATGTGAATTTTTACCTAAACTGGGACTCATTCACCAAAAGTTGTGAATCGGTCTATTTAGGGTTTTTTGAAACTTCAAAGTCTAAATTTTCTTTTCTTAGTCTTCTCAATTTGCATCTTTAAGTTTCTAGATCTAAATCTCTATCAATCAACCTGTAGGAGTTCTCCAATGTTCTCCAATGATTGATGACAACTTTGACAACTTTAGGCACTTTGACAACTTTCTCCAAGCTTTCTCTTCAATGTATCTTCAATCTAGACCTTTAAATCACACACAAAAAGGAGGGAAAAATGTTGATTTGTTGGTGGAAAGGGGTTTCCATTGGTCAAAGCATGTTTTGGTAATCAAACCTTGAAATAGAATGAAATAGGAATCGAGAATGGTGAATGAACAAAATAGGATGATGCAACTCACCAAATCCTATCAATAAGATGCTAAAAACATGTGTGAGATGGCTCCAATGGATGTAGATCTTGACTCTTGCTTGAATAGGATAGATATTGATTTGAATGCTAGCTTGAATCACAAAATCCTACACAACAATTGTTAGCTCCAAAAAAAACATGGTGCATGAATACTTTGACATGATGCTTGATGCTTGAAGAATTCTCTAAAATGCTTAATAATCTACTCTTGAAGACTCTTGAATGCTCTTGTAAACACTTGAATGCTCTTGTGAACTCAAATTTTCTATAAGGATGCTCATTCAACTTGCTAGGTGTAAAATGAGTGAAAGAAACTTGTATTTATACTTAATTATGCAAGAATTTCCAAAATTACAATACTACAAGCCGACATCAAATCTAGGAGGATAAAATATCACCCAAAATTTAAATTAATTTTGATTTTGGGCCACATAGGACTCATTAGCCCAAGGTGGAAAATGAGTCCAATTAGGCATAATTTATGGAATCATTCTTAAAAATGATTAGAAAGGGGTGAAACCAGGTTGGGGACCCAAAAACCTAGGTGGGACTCATTCACCCAAGGTGGTGAATGAGTTTGAGAAACTTTTTCCCCAACACTAAATCAAGGCACCATTAAGCCTAGTTTACAAGGAGGGCCCAAACAAGCAAGGAAAAGTAGAAGGAATACTTTTTCCATTGCCACATTTAGCCCCCACTTTAGTAAGAGGATGAAATTGCTTCAAACTCACACTAAAGTAGCAAACACACAGCAAGAGGGGTCGGAGTGCACCAATGCCAATAAGATAGGATGACAATGATCAAGAGAGGTGATCTAGCCCCCAAGATCAATATCCCATGGAAAATCAACATAGGCACAAGAGAACACACATGATAATGATATATAGAGAATCATAAAGGAACAAGCATGCACTCTCAAGGACAAAAAATTAAACAAAATTAAAAAGGGGTGGATCCAGCTTCAATTGTTTGTGCATCACTATGTGGATAAGATATAGGTTGTTTGTCCAAAAAATCTACATACTCTGAGGCAACAAAACTTCAAGTTGTGTGCTGGATGAAAAATCCAAGAGGTGAGACACATACACACATGACCGGTATGTGCTCACACACACATGTGAGTGGCTAAGGGAGATTCATGCCCTCATTCAACTTCCCATCAAAACCATACAAAATTTATACCTCTGATAACTTTGACAAGGCAACACACAACAAATGGTTTTTGAGATTCATGAGATAAACAAAAATTTGTATGCTTGGAGCTCATGAACAAATAAGATGGCTCTATAGCCATGCAAAGCGTATTATGCAAGGTGGCCATATAACTGAAAATGCAAATGCAAAAATAAGGAACATTCAAAGGATTCTTGCTTAGTTCATATAAGGTCTTAACTTAGGGAACATTGTACCTAATGTCTCCAAGAGAGGGCTAATCAAAGAATAGAAGATTCACAACTTAGGGGATGCAGTGTGTTACATCAAGAGACTAAGACTAATATAGTATGCTAAGAGAGATCATGTTCTTGAAGTACATCACATCCAATTTCAACCACAAAGTGAAAAATACATCGCATAAAGTAAAAAGATTGCACTATGAACCATGAAAGAGAAGAACGCAAGAGAATAATGGCAATGTATGCCTCCACTTTAAAGAAATTCATAAACACCATAACTGTGAGCAATTACTTTAAAGTAGTAAATGATAAATGCAAACAATAAAGAATACATGAGAGCTAACTTGGAAAGCCCTATGCCAAGTCATATGTTTCCTATTAAAGCTACAACATGCAAAAAGAAGGACAAGAGTGGGTTTTCCCCCAAAATTAAGATCCAAAAACATGTGGTATGTATGGATTTGGGGCCAATATGTTCTTGCTACAATGTTTTTAAGAGAGCTCAGAACTGTCATCATTCCCCAAATACTCATAGAACTAGAAGAATTACACAAGGAGAGAGAAAACAAAGAAAAACCTTTCGGGTCAACATGGAAGAGAAATGAATGTCTCAACACTTTGCATCATCTCCAAAAGGAAAACACAAGAAAAAGAAAAGAAATAAAAAAAAGTAAAGGAATTTTTTTTGGGTCAATATGGAAGAGACATGAATGTCTCAACGCCTTGCGTCATCTTCAAAAGGAAAACACAATACAAAGAAAAGAAATAAAGAAAATCAAAGGAAGAGCTTTTGGGTCAACATGGAATAGACATGAATATCTCGACGCCTTGCGTCATCCCCAAAAGGAAAACACAAGACAAATGCAAAGATAAAGATAAAGCTTTAAGATTTACGACATAGAGAAGGATGGATAATACAAATGGAGGAATGTCAAGAAGAGAGAGAGAGATGGAGAGATACATTGCACATGCAATCACAAAAAAGAAAAATAAAATGATGCAAAGAAACTAATAAGGTGCATGAAAGTGAACTGAAAGTAGGTCATCCATATCCAAATCATGTTCATTGTATACCGAAGGCGGACAACTATCCAAAGGGACAATAGCAAATATCAAACTAGGGCCATCACCAAGTTCAACACTCTTCTTAGGATAATTTTTCATGTAAGCTCATGGAAGAGGAGAAAAATGTATTCAATTCATTATGCATCTCTTTCTCAATTTTTGTTACTTCCTCATCATCATCTAAATTAATCACAATAGGAGGTCGAATGATAATGTCCAAGGAAGGGTTCAACTATTGTTGTGGTTGTTGTATTGTATTGTTTTGTTTTGGGGTGAAAGTAGATTCATCATGCACTACTTCATTCGAGTTTGGATTTTTATTTTCTTTGTTTATTTCTTCATGTAACTTGCGAGCAAGGGCACAATGTGTACGCCTATGCTCTCTAGAACCTCTGTTTCTTTTAGTTATATTTTCAAGTTGCATTTTTGTAGGAGTGGGCTGATCAAAAATAGGTTTCTTTTCTTCCCCAAGGGGAGGAATTAAGGGAACCACAGGAGGTTGTTCGACCAATTTCTCTTTAACTTTGTAAACTTGTTTTATTCTAGGTCTGATAGGATTTTTTTCATAATCTCTTGGTATTTTGTAGGAAGTAGGTGAAGTTTCAATCTTAGGTTGGTCTTGGTTGTTTGGAATTTATGTAGGCTCAATCATGGTTTAATCTAGGATGGTAGGTTTGGTTGTGGATAGAGACATGTTTCGAAGGGATAATTCTACTATTTTCTTTTCCTTAAACTTTTGATAGGATTTGAAAAAGAAATATTCTCGTGGTTTGATAGGTTCTATAGGCTTAGGCCAAAAGAAATCTAGGGAAAAGTTTCCTTTGGAGGACAATGGGTTAAAGCCACTATGATGGATGGTCAAAATTTCATTGTCAAAGGGAAACTTTAAGCATTTATGCACAACCTAAGGGAAAACTTTCATGGAGTGAATCCATGGATAGCCTACCCTCACATGAAATTGGCCTGACTACAAGATGATGGAGAATGAGATATGTAATGTTTTCAGTCCTATTTGTAAAAGAAAGGTGATCGATCCCATTGTAGGGAAAGTGAAACCATTATGCGTCTTGATCCATGCTTTCAGTTTATCATATATATCTTGGTAGAGCTCATGCAAAAGTAAGAATTCCTTGGTGATCACATTCTTTCCACATACGAGATCTATTAGTATCGCATTAGTGGGATTTTCATAGATTCGGTCAGCTATGTAAAGACAACCATCAGGTGCATGTTTAAGTATATCTTTAGAGGAGAAAACAATATCAAGAGGATTTTTAGTTCAGCCCTTATGAGGAGTGACATCTATCACTCCTACCATGGCATCCATATGATCATTATCTATAGAATCATGTTGAACAATATCATTATTATCATCATCCGTGTCAACATTCATCACATCATTCTTTGTAATTTCATAGCTATGACAAATGAAATGTTA
This sequence comes from Sequoia sempervirens, assembly GCA_007258455.2. Classification (NCBI taxonomy): domain Eukaryota; kingdom Viridiplantae; phylum Streptophyta; class Pinopsida; order Cupressales; family Cupressaceae; genus Sequoia; species Sequoia sempervirens. The sequence continues at coordinate 409,500,338 of VDFB02000017.1, forward strand.
TGATTAGGAAAATAATTAGTAAAAATTTTCAAGTTTTGATTAGGAGGGGCAATAGATTTATTTCCTTGATTACTAACACCTCCAACAGAAAGATGACCAAAATCAATGAGGTTTTGCACAAGATGTTTAAGATGTTTACAATGTTATGTGTCATGTCCATTTTTTTGATGATAATGGCAGTAAGAATTTGGTCTATCGTTTGTGGGCAATTGTTTATTAGGATTAGGTTGTTTAATGGGAGGAAAGGTAATCATTTGTTATTCTAAAAGTTGTGTCATTGTGTGATGAAGGCTATTAGGTAAGGGAGTGAATTGTCTTTTTGGGTCCCCATAGCTAAAGGGAATCATGGCTTTAATGACAACTACTTGGTTATTGACATTTTGAGTTGTTTATTGAGGGGGATTGAATTAAAGAAAACCTGTATTCTATTTTCTAAAAGGTTTGGAATTATTTTGGTTTGTGGGCTCATATTTCCTAGTATGGCTAGAGGTGGATTTTGTATTTCGACTACTAACCAAATTTTGATAATCATAGAGAGCATTACAAAAGTGTATGAAGGAGGGGAATTTCATCATGGTAAGCTTATCTTGTATCTTACTTTACAAATTTTCTATGAACATGTTTTGAAGGTGAGGATCGGAAACCTTGACATCAATTTTGAAATAAAGTGATTGATAGAGTGAGATAAAGTCAGTTATCTTTTCTTCTTCTTTTTGGTTGCATCTCATCAAATATTCCAAGGTCATCTTAGGAATCATATGCACTTGGAAATGGTTGAAAAATACCTTAACAAGTTCATTGAATGAACAAATTGAGTTATTCGATAGCGAAGAAAACTATTCCAAGGTAGTATCCTTCAAGGACCTAGGGAAAAGCTTAGCCAAGAGTTTATAATTAAGGACAAAGTCAATAAATAAGGCAATATGAGCATTAACATGGTTAGAAGGATCTCCTTTTCCTCCATATTTCTCAAATATAGGCACCTCTACATGTCGTGGCATTAGTGTTCACAATATCTCCAAGGACAATGGACGGCTTTTGACATAATATGTAGGTGGGCCATTTTGATTTTGGTTGATGCTGGAATTTTTTTTTTTAAGGGATGAAACAATTTGGAAGAGTTAGTTTATGAGGGGGTCATTGCTTGTATTATGAGAATGAGGTGAAAAAGGTGAAGGGTGTATGTGTTTGAGGGACAAGTGAATGGGATGCTTATAGGTGGTAAAGTGGTAGGAGATATGACATGCGATGCCACAAAGGTACTAGGGATACAAGTGGAAATACCCAAGGAAGGAATCACATTACTAGTTGGTTGCAATGTTGTTGTGACTTGAGGGTTGGTAGGTAGGAATTGAAGAAATTGTTGTGGGAGGAGGAATTTGAGTTCCTCCTTGGCTTGTGACATTACTTGTAGGTAAAGGACAACTAGTGGTTGAGGTGAGGTGTTTTCCAAATATTTGAACTATGTTTTTCACACTTGAGGTCAAGTCCATCTTCACTTTCAAGCATGTGATGAATGTTATCTATAGTAGGGATGGCAGTAGTTGAAATTTTATCATTTTGCACTTGATGTTGTAGGTTTGCTAAGCCTTCATGGATTTGAATTATGTTTTCTTGTGGAACACTAGCAAGCATTGTTTCAACATGCATCACACTACTTCAAGGTAAAGAGTTGTTAAGGGTATGGTCCATACCTAGTGTCCTAGTGTCAATACTGGGAGTGAAAGAACTAGACAACTCAAGATTGATGATGATTGTGTTATCGCAGGATGACATGAATCTCAAACTTCGTCTCACTATAGTATTAGAAATAGGACACCAAATACTAATACAAGGGGTACTGAATCAAAGTTGAATGCAAATGCAATATAAGCTAAGAACAATGAAATTACTATAATAGAAATTCTACAAATTGAAACAAAAAGCTATAAATAGTAAACAAAATCTCAAAAACAGAGAATTTAACTCTATAAAATGTAGTGTAGAATCTGCACTGGGACCGATTTTCCCAAGGTGGAAAATGAGTCCTAGTGAGGGTTTTTTCCAAAATTTTCACAAATTTTCAATTGGTTTTTATGCCTTTTATGTTGTATGATCTATAAACGAGGTGCAAATGTAGATTTTGTATGATTTTCACTGATTTAGGACGCAAAAATGCAAGCTATATGAACTTTCACTAATGCAAATTTTGAAAACCCTAGAATGCCAATTAACTAATGTATACCCTAATGCAATGTTAATGCTTGAAGCAAGATCTAGGATGATGATGCACTCCAAATTAGAATTATGATGTTCTAAATGTAGGTTCACCAAAATGAAACAATTGAAAATGGGGTTAGGTGCTATTGTATGGCTTATGACATAGAGCATAACCACTTTCCTATTATTTCATTGAAGGGTAACCCTATAGATATCAATGCAAAGGAGAAAGGGATCTTGCAATAAAGTTTTCCTTGGGGCTGATTGTAAACTAATGAGGGGTTCACTACCAAGCTAGAGCTTAGAAAGACAAATTCAATGCAAGATGTAATACTAAACCCTAATATGATGCAATGACTTACAAAATGACCTAGAAATGTATGAAAAATAGAATAACAAGTTGGAGGATGGAATGTGTGCACCTAGGAATTTTTGAAGATGACTGAGTGAAGCTTTGAAATGTTGGAAATTCTAACTTTAATGCTAAGTGGGACTCATATTCCAAGCTGGGTGAATAAATCCAAAATCTGGGTTTCTGTGCAAAAATAAGAATTTGGAAAATGGGTATTTGAATCTGCAAAAATATGAATTTTGACCTAAATTGGGACTCATTCACCAGAAGTAGAAAATTAGACCAGTTAGGGTTTTTTGAAACTTCAAAGTCTAAATCTTCTCTTCTTAGTCTGCTCAATTTACTTCTTTCAGTTTCTAGATCTGAATCTCTATAAATCAACCTATAGGTGTTCTCCAATATTCTCCAATGCTTGATGACAACTTTGACAACTTTAGGCACTTTGATAACTTTTTCCAAGCTTTCTCTTCAACATATCTTCAATCTAAACCTACAAATCACACACTAAAGAGAGGTAAAAATGTTGATTTGTTAGTGGAAAGGGGTTTGGCTTGGTCAAACTCCATTTTGACAATCAAACCTTGAAATAGAATTAAATAGAAATGGAAAATGATGAATGACCAAAATATGATGTTGCAACTCACCAAACCCTATCAATAAGATGTTGCAAACATGTGTGAGATGGCTCCAATAGATGTAGATCTTAAATCTTTCTTGAATAGGATAGATCTTGATTTGAAAGTTAGCTTGAATCACAAAATCTTGCACCATAATTGTTAGCTCCAAAATAAACATGATGCATGAAAACTTTGACATGATGCTTGATGCTTGAAGAATGCTCTAAAATTCTTAATAATCTGATCCTGAAGACTCTTGAATTCTCTCATCAACACTTGAATTCTCTTGTGAACTCAAATTTTCTATAAGGATGCTCATTCAACTTGCTAGGTGTAAAATGAGTGAAAGAATCTTGTATTTATACATAATTATGCAATAATTCCCAAAATTACAACACTACAAGTTGCCATCAGATCTAGGAGGATAAAATCCCACCAAAAAATTAAATTAATTTTGATTTTGGGCCACATGGGACTCATTCGCCCAAGGTGGCGAATGAGTCCCATTAGGCATAATTTATGGGACCATTTTAAAAAATGCATAGAAAGGGGTGAAACCAGGTTCAAAACCTAAAAACCTGGGTGGGACTAGTTTTCCCAAGGTGGTGAATGAATTTGAGATCACTAAATTTGGGCCACACAAACTCAAAACACCTAAATTATGATTGGATATTCATTTGTGTCACGATTATTCTTGAAAATATGTATTAAATGAGGCTTGTGGATGCAAATAAGGCCAATTAAAGCATAAAAAAGCCCAATTATTAATGACATCCCTAGAAAAATGTGAGAGTGTGTTACAACACTTTACAACACTTAAAATAAGGCATGATTAAGGTTAAAAAGATATTGATTAGGTGTAGTTAATTAATAAAACCTCAAAAAAGTGTGAAAGTGTGTTACAATACTTCACAACACTTTAGCAAGGTACCATTTTAAGTTCATTAGTTCACAAGGTCCCAAGACCTAATGTGAATGTGTCCAACACATTAAAACACTAAATCAAGGCACCATTAAGCCTAGTTTACAAGAAGGGCCCAAACAAGAAAGGAAAAGTAGAAGGGATACTTTTTTCATTGCCACAATATTATCCTTCTTCTAGAAATTGAGAAGGGCTTTGAGACCTCCTATGAACTCCCGACATGGGAGGAGATTCAGTCGGTTGTGCTATCATAACTACAATAAGTGGAGGCATAGCCTTAAGCCTTGGATGCACTGATGTATTGGTGGAACCAACCTGGGATTCTTTCCCCTTCACAGAAGGGTTTGAAATCTCTTTTGTTGGCTCAGGGGCTTTGGAAACTGTCCTAAAGCTATTGGAATGATTTTTTCAGTTGGTAACAATTGCCCACTTTTCCTTTGGTTGGGTGACAACACTTTCCATTTGATAGGGCTTTTCAACATCCCATGGTGGCAAAGGAGTGTGAGGAATTACCAAAGGGAAATCCTTAATCTTGTGGTCTACGGACTAACACCCATAACAAGTATTCAACAGATTAAAGCAAGTAAATTTCTAGGTATGCTAGAGAGAACCAATTTGAATATCAATGGACTCTTTCAAATCCCATGGAAGGTCCACTTCAACATAGATTCACTTTTGAGGGCGAGCTTGAAAGAACCTATCTAGTTCAACACAAATAACCCTCCCTAGATAGGACACAATATGTTGCAAAAAAGACACACAGGGAAATGAAAAACCAAGAAACTCAATCTAGACTGTAACCTGTAACTTGATGTCATCTGAGACAACAAAGTCCCAGGTCCACGACTGGAAAACCAACAAAGAGGACTAGACATAGTATGGACCATGGTTCAAGGATTGTCTAAACATGATTGACCTCCGCAAAATGGAAAAGAAAAAAACCTTTGGTCAAATTTTGGACCATATCAAGGCGGACCCCATGAGGGACGAAGGCATTATGGACCCATTCTTTAAGCAGACTTTCAAGGGGAGTCCACCAAACAAAATAACCAACAAGAGTATGCTGCTCTAGCCATTGACATGCAAAATCAAAATCTGGCAAGGGTAAAACCACATCAGTCGGGGAGTCAAAAGACTTACCTCGTGGAACACTTTTAGAAAAAAAATTTGGGGATGCTTGTTTGGAGGGGGAGCCATTGAGCAGAGCTGACAAACCGCCAACACCAGCAAGAATTATTGGGTTAGAACTGGTTGAAGGCATAATAACGCAAAGAAAATTGTAGTAAATGCGGTCATACACATAGTAAATGAGAAAATCTTGCACCTATGGCGTGGTATGATGCAATAGGGGCCAAGGATGACTGCGGACACAAGAAACCTTAGCAGAGCTCATCCACCTTCCACAATCTCGCTCCAATATCTTTTAGTGTGATTCAAAACGTCAATTTTAAATTATACAAAATTAATTGAGAAACAATCTTTTAAATGTTGTGTATTTTTTCTTTCTCTTATAAATAAAACTTTATTTCAACTATAGAAAATAAAAAATGATAATGTTTATATTAAATTAAGATAGATATGTAGGATCAATATGTATTTTATGTATTCGTGAATAATGATTCTAGGGGAGAGGGGCCAGTAGTCGTGCGGGGTCCAATAGTCATGCAGTCAATTGTGACTATTCATATCAATACTTGAATGAATTAATATTATATCTTGTATATATTCATTTCACATATTAATCAAAATATTACCAAATATGTGACATTATGGGACCAATAGTTGTTCAAGTAAAAAAAACATAAATGCATTCATGAACAAGTGAAATATTTTTTTTTTTGTCTCAAATAAAATATCTATGCTATCCACTATAAGTGTGTCATTTATAAAATTAAATGCTCATTTGATAAATAAGACACTCATTTCAACAAGTATTGTTATTATAGTGAAATGTTGTTCTTATGTGTACAACTATTGGGGTAGTAATGTACAAGCATTGGAATATTTATTATTAATAGTTTGTCCTATCACAAATATAAAAGGTGAGCACAATAAATACCATGTATTTTTTCAATAAATGTGAAAGATTTAAAAAAAAAGTAGTGTTCAACTATTGGTCCATTTTTGTTTGATATAAGTTGTAATTTAAATAATTATGTGTTGTTTTTATAACAACAAATAGTTTTTATGTGTTCAACTATTGGTCCATTTGTGTTGAATATAAAAGCTAGAGATAACAAAAATTTATGGTTACAAATAGGTATTTGGTCCATTTAAGTTCATATAAAATTTATTTTAAATAAAAATATGATATTCTACAAGCAACAAATGATATTTTTTCATTCGACTACTAGGGGTACCATGATTAAGATTTGGTCAAATCTTTAAAAAGTCAAATTTTGGACACTTCTTAGTAAATGTGTTGATGTGGCAAGTTGCATAATGAGTCACACCTCCAAACCTTAATTATAGATAGACAAGAGGCTAGTCCACATTTCAAAAAAAAAAAACGAAGGTCCTACGATATTCCAATCAATCGCTCCATGCTGACGAAGTTACCCCGCAAGACTACTGGCCCCTCTCCCCTAAATGAACTCATCAAGGATCAAATCTTGCTGAATGAAAAACTCAGACATCATAAAAGATCAGATCATACCTTCGACAAATTTGATTTGATCCTTAACTCTTAAAAACTACTAATGATTAAATATTAAATAACTAAAAGGTTCATTTGAATGACATAAAATCCTGCATAAAAACATATACGTAGGAAGAGCGTACATAATTTTATGTGTGTACGTGAATGTGAGTTGGTCAAATTGCCTGCACAAACGAAGTGCCGCCAGTCTTAGGGCAGTTTATGTGTGAGATAATTAATTATAGACAAGGTAACAACCTTGGCCATACAAATATCCACACTATAAATACGCAAAAATCCCAGTAACATGGAAGCTGGCAGTCAATTACCCACCTCCATTATATGGATGTGCAGAGTCGGTATTGATGACCAACACCAAATTCATTGAACCAAATTGAAGCCGACCCACAAAATCAATCACTTTATCTTTATCATAGTATGACTTTGCTGATCATATGTTTGTACTTACTAGTGGGCTTTGATATGGTTATACAGGTAAAAGGTTGTACCCGATAACACCAGTCAAATCAAATTTTGCTTCCATCCAAAAACACCCACTTTTCTACAACCTTTATTCATTTCAATGAGATCTTTTGGCGGCGAAATTTCGAAGAGACATTAATTTAAAATGGGTTCGAGTCTATAATTCATCTCGCCGTAATCATCGATTTGAATGGTTTTGTACTTTTGAGTAACATTAAAAAAGGACTTATCGAGATTTAAAATTCAATATTGTTTTATCTATTGATGTACTTGTACAACCGTGATCCTTGGACTTCGGCATGAATGATCAAAGGCACTGGCTATGAAATACGATGTTTATGGATGATTGGGATCAGATATAATAAAATTATAAATATTGAGAGTACTTAGTTTGGATTGGATCTGATTTCATAAGGTGGAGTGGAATTTGATTCATTGTCATGGATACTTAATGATGTTTGGCATATGAATATGGTTGGGAAAGGAAAATTTTGTTTAAGGAAGATAACCAGAAAAACTTCCATTGTAAATTGATAGAGGAATATCAAAGTGCTAGCGTCAATTCTACTTGCAATCACTCCATTGAAAATGGTTCTGTGGCCCCAAGTGGGACTTCTATACTTATTATAAATCAGAAGTGTGCTCAAAAAGCTTTATATATTATAGGTATATAGAAAGATGATTGAAAATTGCAGCTATATTGATATGATATAGAAAATTGGATAAGAAAGAGCCTATGTTCTTTCACTTATTTGGAAGATTTGATTGTTGTTAGCCATTATGGTATTCCATGTGAGGTTTGAATCATTTTCATTAGGTTATATCTTTTCCGTTCGAATTGCATTAATAATAACTCTTACAAGCTGTACTGCTGGTCTGCTTCCAAAAAGATGCGGAATAAACAACATTATTTCTCACATACTGCCGACATGTGGTTGGCAACAGTGACCACCACCATCGTCATAATCGTCATCATCTTCTTCAATTTCATCACTGTACACACCCACACCAAAAAAGGCATCACATTACTCAAAATATCACCCTTTTTCTGGGCTAGAGAGGAAAGGAATCATGATCCACTTTTTCGTGCTTCACCTCCGCATTTTACTCAGTTAATTATATGACCAACATGGGTCAAGGGCCCTTGGCAATTTAAACACGTTATAAATTCCCCATTGTTGGAGGGGCAGCCATAAAGTAATTCTATTTCATAACGAACAAATAAAAGCCTATTGCGCATGCTATCCTCCTTTCGCTCCAGACGTTATTTCTTATGATGCATAGAAGTACAAAACAAACCAACATTCGATCTCAAGTTCTTTTCATTTTTGTATTTGTCTCTGGACTGCAATCATGGCCTTCCATGAGATGTTCCGAACCACCTTTGTTAGGTAATATATTTAAATTTATTCTGCCGGTCATTTTAGTAGTAGTGGCGGTTATGACTCTTAATTTGTCCTTGTGAGCATTTATAACCATTAAATTATTCACTACCATATTGCTTGTCATTTCAAAGAGTAACATGCATTGTTTTCCACTTGATGTGAAGAATGAATGAGTGGATGACAATTTTGTAGCAAAAATTATTTTGTGGTGAATTTATTAGTGAAAGACTATTAATGGTGAAGTTGAATGTTTTTGAATGTGTTGATTAGGGATCAAGTCTTATTGAATGCAATGTCTCGACATCATAAGAGATGAGGTTGAGATCATGACTTTGGTGACTTTGATGGGATGGATAACCTTTAGTGACTTGAGTGACTTTGGTGACTTTGGTGGGATGGGTAACCCTTAGTCCTTATCTGTAGGGTCAATAGGTTTTAGTGTAATGCTTATGCTGCCACATTAGGTAGATAAATGATTCTATAGATTTGATGCAAAACCCTCCAAAAATAAAATAAAATTGAACTCCAAAATTTTCAGACTATTATATTTTTTAAAACATCAATTATTCAAATGTAACATAAGATTTGGAACATATTTTATGATGCATATAATTCATAAGAATTTTGCTATGCAAGGTTGAAAAATATCAAATAATACAAAGTTAAATTTTATAAATCCATAACAAGAAGGTATAATGAAAAAAATGATATAGATTTAATGAGCATTAATTTCCTAACAAGATATACCATGCAAATAAATGTTATAGTATGAGAGATATAAGTGCATAACATTTAATTTTAAATCGTATATTTTGCAATTTATTTGGCTTACTTGTTTACAAATTGATTCATGCCCAATAGCCATCAACTAATTTCTATTATACACTATCCTAGGTCTCACCACTACAACATTGTTACTTAGTCCACCAAATATAAGTTCGCCTTTCAATGTCTATGGGCCCTTTTGCAAAGTAGATTTTATATTGCTATCTTGCTTACTAAGTAATTAAAGGTAGATATTATTGGTGATTCATAATATCTCAATGTAATTCTTGTAGAAATAACAAACTAAGATATTTATATCATGTTATATAATTAGAATTTAAATGAAAATCTAAGAGACATGATTTGTATCAACTATAGGAGTAAATAACCTTACAAATTAGATCATAATTCAATACATTGCAAGGCCAAAAAGTATTTATTTATTATACACAATAAGTTGAAGATGATTAATTATTCACATTCCATTAATTTTTTTATGTAATTTATAATTTAGTATTAGAACCTCAGTTAGATTTAGTATGCAAAATGTATGGCTTCAAAAATAACTCTAATAACTACCAATAGTGGTAGTTGTGAAAATATTAGTAGCATTTTTTAACTAGTGAAGTAGTACTCAAACCATGTCTTCTTAAAATAGGTAGTTTTGCAACCACCTCCTATTGAAATTCATATTTTTATAAAATTGGAAATTAATTAGAATTTGGAATGAAATAGTAATATTGTTTCTTTATTTCTTGAGTAGAAGGGTATGTACATATAAGGGGATTCTTTTGGAACTCTATAAGAACCCGAATGAATTCCAAATCAAAGATAAGGAGGTTAATTAAATGTTACATCTATGAGAAATGTAAAGTAAATGTAATGATACACTTGAAATATATTACATCACTTTTTATACTTGTCTATTTTGAAAATTACACTCTAGGTGAGAGCATCCCTCAAAGTGATTTTTTAGGTTTAATTATTATTTTGTCTTATATTTTATATTTTATTATCTTCTTTTATTTGTGTACTAGAATATCATTTCTTGCATATGTGAGTATATTTTCATTCTAAGTGTAACACTAATTTCAATTTAATTCTCTAGTTTCTAGGTATTTTATTGTGAAAATTACTAATCAATTATATCAAAGCCATAAGTTATTTAATCTCATAGGCTATTTTGAGTGATACATCTAGAGAATTTTATTTCAATAAAATAAAATATTTTATATTATTTTTAGTGTGTAGATTGTAAAGGAGGATAATTGAATAAATAATAGAAAATACCACTTTAAGGAAAACAAATTGTCAGAGTAATTATTGTGATATTAATAAGATGTTTTGAAAGAAACCCACCAATTAATTGCTATGATCAAAGAGTTGCAAATTAAGAAGAATGACTAATATGATGTATTTATTGGAATCCTTGAGCAATTGAAACAAGATTTAGTAGAAAAAGATGCATTAATTTGATAATTTGAATAAGAGTATGCTAGCTCCAATTTTGAATAAAGTGATTTTTCAAAATTTTGATCAATTTTATACCTCATTCTAATCATTCTATTTTTCTTAGTTTTTACATTCCAATTGCAAAAAATTATAAATTCTTCTAGACTTCTCAAAGTCATTTTACATGTTTCTACACTTTCAAATCCATTGTAGAATATTTTTAGCATTTTCAATTATTTTCAAATCCTTTTGAAACCTCAAATAATACTTAAAAATATTACTCAACATGTTAAGTGGTTTTCATAACTTCATGAATTAACAAAGAGTCTGAAATTATAAACCTATGTTAGTGTCATTCATAGTTTTGAAAACATACAAATTTTTGATATAATCCCTTAAATTTCAAAAATTCTAAGCCATGAAGAGACTTTGTTTTTCTTGGGAATATATCTATATTTTAGATATTTATATAATTTTTAAAACCTTTGATGAAATTTTAAATATATTTAAAGTATCAATTTGAAGAGATGACCCCCTAAGGAAATATTTTCAATTATTTTAAGTTTTTTAAAATTTATAAAATGTAGTAATGGAAAAAGTAAGCCTTTTTCCTTACTTGGTTTGATAATTGACATTAAAATTGAATTAATGATGTCTTGGAGTGGTGTTGTAATGTGTTATACACATTCACACTATTCTAGGACCTTTATTGGACTAAAATGTGCCTTAATTGATCCTTTGCAATTGTGTTGTAACACTTTCATGCTTTTCTAGGATTTATTTGTTTAATTAAGCCTAATGTGCCCCTTTTTTAATAAAGTGTATTTAAATTTGTACATTGTTTAAGTGTTGTAAAGTGTTATATGGAATTTTCACATTTATCTGCATGGCCATTAATTAATTGTGGGTAATTGGAGTAATTAATCACCTTTTAATTCAAATTTAAGCCTTAATTTTGACACCTCCAAAAGATCAATCTCAACACTCGTGATTTAATTAATAAAATATTTCATTGGGAAAAGTTAGGTCTTGGAAAATGGTGCCAGGACCCATTCACCCTAGGTGGTGAAAGGGTCCTCCATTAACTAGACCCATCTTTTTTAGTTGATCTAAAATAGTTTTTTAGCCTTCTTTCAATCCCCCAAGGTTAGGTCCTGGTAAACTAAGCCAGGACCCATTTTCCCTAGGTGGTGAATGGGTCCTCCCTTAATGGGACCACACTTTTTGAATTTTTTTATGTTAGGAATTTAATAATGTTTGTTTACAGATCTGGTGTTAGCCTTAATTGTTTGAATTTCATGATTAATCTCCTAATTTAGTATAAATAAAGGGTTAATTCACATTGTTTCTCCTAGGTAACTTATGTGATTTCACAAGATCAAGAGCAAGAGCACTATAGAGCATTTCAAGAGCATTCATAAGGCATTTCAAGGTAGATTTCAAGAGTTTATTGCAGCAATTCAAGATCATATCATCTTGACAAGGGTTTGAGGCATTTGTTCATGTTGTTGAGCTAAAAAAGTGGATGTAGCATTGAAGATATACTTGCAACCATTATTCAAATCGCACTCAAGGATCCAAGATCTTCATTGTGCATGGCAACTACATGTTACATTGTAGATTTGTTTCACAAGACATCATCCAAGGTGATATCAATTACATTATTTCATGTTTCATGACCCATTTCATTTATTTCATCATCTAATTTGATTACCTTAAAGGGGTTTGACTGAGGAAAACCCCTATTCACTAAAATTCAATAAGTTTTTCTGCCCTTGAGTGTGTGATTATAGATTTACAGGTTGAAAGTCAAGTGGAGCAAGATTGGAGCAAAATTGTCAAATTTGCAAAGTTGCAAAAGTTGTCATTCAAAGTTTAAAATTAAGGAATCAAAGCTACAAAATTGCATACAAAATTTTAGAATTTGATATAAGGGAATTTGAGAGTGCAAACATTAAGGAACAAGACCTTGATCTTAGTTTTAGAAACCCTAATAGGGACCCATTTGCCACTAAAGATGAATGATTCCTCTGTAGTTCAAAAATAATAGTGTTTTGATCAGGCACATAGCCTTTTATGCTCTAAAAACTTCCCCCATAGTTGCTATAATAGTTAGGGTAATTTTCTAGTAGTTATTTACATCTTTTGGCTCTCATAATCACATCTAATTAATGATTTAGCGGAAAAGGGAAAGAGTGTTAGTTATTGATTCATTGACCTCCTCCTTTTCCCCATTAATCATTTTAGCTTTGTCCTTGTATGTCACTTGTTGTTATCTCTTTGGCCTAGTTGACTACCTTCCATGTATATATAAGAGCAAGCTTGGGATGTGGATGACATGACTTAAGTTGGCTCACATGTGACATACTTTTCTTTCTAGGTTTACAATTGTATTTGTGGGGGAAACGCCTCCTTCCTATTTCATGACATAGCTTATTTCAGAAACATATGACTTGGCATAGGGTTTTCTGAGGAAAGCTCATATGTATTAGGATAAAAACATTGGCTACTTTAAAGAAATTGCTCATAGTGATGGTGTAGCAACCACTTTAAAGTGGGGGCATACATAGATGATATATCTTTTGGAAAAATTTTATGGCGTCATTTTATGGGGGTTTCTTAGTGTTGTCATTGGGTTTTGATGCCATCCAAGACTGTATGATCTACTATCATGGAATGATGTGAATGAGGCATCCCATGGGTGACGATCTGGCACTTTTTGCTTATCTTCTCTTGGAGACATTAGGTACAATGCTCCCTAAGAAGAATAACCTTACAAGAACAAAGAAAAATCTCCTTTAACAGATTTTTTACATGATATTCAAAAGCATTTACATTGAGGTACCTTATTGAAGTTATTAGAAGGATAAATTTGGTATGGTTAGTACGATGAGAAGATGATACACTAGCATGAATTTCTCAATAAACCACTTCATTGGGAAAACTCACCTAGTGGATAGACTGAGGTTCCACTACCCTAGAGTGAGCAACATATGACAACCCTATTCAACAATGCATTGGAATGGTTGTACTTGATCCTTTGTTTTTCTTTTCTAGCCTTTGACAAGGTATGATCATGTATATTTCTTATTTTTGCATACTTAATTTTCTTGGATGTCTACTTTAGTGTGAGTTTGACATGGTGTCATCCTCTCACTAAAGTGGGGGAAAAATGTAGTAACGAAAAAAGTAAGCCTTTTTCCTTGGTTTGATAATTGACATTAAAACTGAATTAATGATTTCTTGGAGTGATGTAATTTTTTGTGCCCATTCACACTATTCTAGGACCTTTATTTGACTAAAATGTGCTTTAATTGATCCTTTTCAAAGGTGTTGTAAAGTGTTGTAACACACTTTCATGATTTTCTAGGACTTATTTGCTTAATTAAGCCTAATGGGCCCATTTTTAATAAAATATATTTAAATTTGTACCTTGTTTAAGTGTTATAAAGTGTTATAATGCACTTTCACATTTATCTAGGTGGTCATTAATTAATTGTGGGTAATTGGAGTAATTAACCCCCTTTCAATTCAAATTTAAGCCTTAATTTTGACACCTCCCAAAGATCAATCCTGACACTCATGATTTAATTAATAAAATATTTCATTGGGAAAAGTTAGGTCCTATAAAATGTTGCCAGGACCCATTCACCTTAGGTGGCAAATAGGTCCTCCCTTAACAGGACCCCCTTTTTCAATTGATCTGAAATGTGATTTTAGCCTTCTTTCAATCCTCTAGGGTTAGGTCCTGGTAAACTAAGCCATAACCCATTTGTCCTAGATGGTGAATGGGTCCTCCCATAATGAGACTCCCTTTTTGAATTTAATTTTGGTAGTAATTTAATAATGTCTATTTCTAGATCTCGTGCTGACCTTAATTGTCCAATTTTTGGGGTTAATCTCCTAATTTAGTATAAATCAGGGGTTAATTCACATTGTTTCTCTTATCAAACTTATGCGATTTCATGATATAAAGAGCACTAGCACTATAGATCATTTCAAGAGAAGTCATACAATATTTCAAGGTAGATTTCAAGAGTTTATTGCAACAATTCAAGATCATATCATCATGGCAAGGGTTTGAGGCATTCATTCATGTTGTTGAGATAAAGAAGTGGATGTAACATTGAAGATCTTGCAACCAATGTTCAAATCACATTAAAGGATCCAAGATCTACATTATTCATGGCCACTACATGCTAGATTGCATATTTGTTTCACAAGACATCATCCAAGGTGATATCAATTATATTATTTCATGTTTCATGCTAAATTTTATTCATTTCATCATTTGGTTTGATTACCTACAAGGGGTTTGACCGAGGAAAACCCCTATTCACTAAAAATCAACAAGTTTTTCTGCCCTTGAGTGTGTGATTAGAGATTTATAGGTTGAAGATCAAGTGGAGCAAGTTTGGAGAAAATTTGTCAAAGTTGCAAAGTTGCAAAAGTTGTCATTTAAAGTGCAAAATCAAGGAATAAAAGCTATAGAATTGCATACAAACTTTCAGAATTTGATAACAGGGAATTTGAGAGTGAAGACATGAAGGAACATGACCCTAATATCAATTTCAAAAACCCTAATAAGGAAACATTCACCATTGACGGAGAATAAGTCCTTTGTAGTTCAAAAACACTAGCTTTTTTACAAGGTACATAGCTTTTTATTGTCTAAAAACATCCCTTATAGTTAATATAATAGTTAGGTTCATTTTCTGATAGTTAATTACATATTTTGGCCCTCATAATCACATCTGATTAATGATTTGGTGGAAAAGGGAAAAGAGTGTTAGTGATTGATTCATTGACCTCCCCCTTTTCCCCATTAATCATGAAATATGAGGAAATGGAGTGTTTTGGAGTGAACACTAGCATTTTAAAAAATATGAACATCCCAAATCTAGGTATTTTTTGGCAATTCTTTGAAATGCTAAAAAAGTTATAAAATATGGCCAACCACCAACAACTCCGTGGATTTTTAATAAGAGAAAATTTATTAGTTTAAAATGTTATTAATATTTTTAAATATTGATAAGGGAGATATTATTGAAAGTGAAGCTAAATGGGTAAGTGCATGAATCTATGACACAATTTTGGCTCTTAAGATGCCACTTTTTTTTCTTTTTTCTTTTTTTCTTTTTTCTGAAATCAACAAAATCTGATTTGCACGAGAAAATGAAGATAGTTATGCTCAAATTTTCAAGATGCAGCAAGAACAAAAGTTGAAGTGATCCAAGTCTAATTTCTAAGCTACTAATTCATTTTTAAATTAATGAAGATTAAGGGTCTCAAAAAGGGGGGCCCACAATAGGTCCTTTGTTTATAAAAAAGACAACATAGTGCCTGAGAGCTCCCACCTTTTTGATTAACTTTTTTTTAGAATTTCAAAAATATGAATAGTGAGAAATTAGTAAACACCATGTATTTTATCCTCATTCTTTTGGATACTTTTTTTAATTAATATATAATATTTTATGAATTTTGAAAGTGGAAACATCCTGAAAAGCTAAAATTTGAGCGTGCTCCCCACTAGTATTTTTGAAAACTAATCAAAAATTGATTTTTTTTTCATCATGTGTAGAATGAAGTCTAGTTTTTTTAAAAAATAATTTGTTCAACATTTCGATGAACGAGTAAAAATCTACCCTAAAACTAGCACATGTCATTTTTTGACCAAAAACAAAGGCATTTACAATAAAAGCTATGGATCAAAACCTTAACTGAATCAAAAGAAAAAATACTTATATATTTAGATAGCTAAGAGAGATGGTAACACTATAATGGTTTTTTTATAAAATTGCATTGGAAGATGTGCAAACATGTTGGGGAGCATAGATGAAAATATGAAGAATTTGGAAAATCTTATCAATTAACACATCCAAAGCAGGTCATTTGGTGAGCACCAAATTTGGCACTTGCCAAATCACACATCACATTTGGTGCACGTGAAATTTGGCGCTGGCCAAATTTGGTGTCACTAAATTGGATGTGTCATTTGGCGAGTGCTAAATTTGGCTATCGCTAAATGACCTACTTTGAATAAAAAGTAACTTTCCCCTCTCTTTGGTTGACCACTTTGATAATGCTGAGAGTGCAAGGTTTATGATCGTAGATGGATAGTTGAGGTTCTATATTTCATATGCTCTTTTCCTCATTACTCTAACTGGATAACTCTTTATCCCTTTGAAGTCTCTCTCTCTCTTTCTCTCTCAGGTCTCACTCCCTCCCATGCTACCTAGACTACTCTCTCTCACTCCAAATCCCTCTCCTAGGTCTTGTTCCCTCCCACGCTACCTAGATAAATCTATCTCACTCCAACCCCCTTTCTCACTCCCCCTCTCCCTCTCCCCCTTTGGTATTTTTGTCTCTCTCATTCCATCTCCCTCTCTTAGGTCATTATCTTTCTATCTCACTCCAACCCCCTTTCTCACTCTCCTTCTCTCTCTCTCTCTCCCCCTTTGGTATTTTTGTCTCTCTCTCACTCCATCTCCCTCTCTTAGGTCGTTATCTTTCTCTCTCCATCTCTCTCTATCAAGTATCTCCCTCCTACCCCCTCTCTCTCTCTTATGTCTCTCACTCACTCCCTCTATCTCTTTTCCACTCCCTCTCTCTCACTTAATCTCTCTCTCTCACTCTCTCTTAGGTATCTCCCTCCCCTCTCTCTCTCTCACACACTCACTCCCTCTCTCTCTCTCCTACTCCCTCTCTCTCACTCCCTCTCTCTCTCTCCCACTCTCTCTCCCTCTCTCTCAGGTCTCTCCCTTCCACCCCCTCTCCCTCCCTCTCTTTCTCTAAATTCTATCCCTCCCAAACCCTCTCTCTCTTTCTCTCTCCCATCCCCTCAATCTCTCACTCCCTCAATATCTCTCCCACTCTGTCTCTCTCCCTCTATCTCAAGTATCTCCCTTCCACCCCCTACATCTCTCTCAATCTCTCAAGTATCTCCCTCCTACCCCCTCTCCCTCTCTCTCTTTTTCAAGTCTCCCCCTCCCAACCCATCTCCCTCTCACAGTCACTCCCTCTATCTCTCTCTCACTCCCTCTATCTCTCTCCCTCTCTCTCAAGTATCTCCCTCTTGTCACCTCTTCCTCTCTCTCACACACCCTCTATCTCTCTTCTACTCTATCTCAGGTCTCTCCCTCCCTCTCTCTCTCTCAGGTCTCTCCCTCTTAACCCCTCTCCCTCTCTCAAGTCGATCTCTATCTCTCTCACTGACTCCCTCTATCTCTCTCCCATGCCCTCTCTCTCTCTCACTCCCTCTATCTCTCTCTCTCCCTCTCTCTCAGGTATCTCCCTTCCACCTCCTCACTATCTCTCTCTCTCCCTCTCTCTCAAGTATCTCCCCCCACCTCCTCTCTCTCTCTCTATCTCTCTCTCACTCCCTCCATCTCTCTCACATACCTCTATCTCAGGCACTCTCTCTCCTTCCTACCCCCTCTCCCTCTCTCAAGAGTTCTCTCTCACTCCTTGTATCTCTCCCATCCCTCTATCTCCCACTCCCTCTCTCTCCTACTCTCTCAAGTATCTCCTTCCCACCCCATCTCTCCCACTTTTTTCCCTCTCTCTCTTAAAGGTTTCACCTCTCTCCCTCTCCCTCTCTCTTAGGTTTCTCCCTCCCACCCCCTCTCCCTCCCTTCCTCCCTCCCCCTCTCTCTCTCACTCCCTCTATCTCTCTCCATATCTCTCTCCCTCCCACTGGCACCCCCCTCTCTCTCTCTTAGGTATCTCCATCCCACCCTCTATCCCTCTCTCTCAGGTCTCTCCCTCCCACTCCCTTTCCCTCCTTTTGTCTCTCAAGTATTTCCCTTGTACCCCCTCTCCCCCTCTTAGGTCTCTCTCTCACTCTCTCTCATTGATTCCCTCTATCTCTCTCCCACTCCCTCTCTCTCTCCCTCTCTCTGTCTCACTCCCTCTATCTCTCCCTCAATCTCTATAACTCCTATCTCTCTCCCATCCCTCTATCTCCCACTCCCTCTCCCCCTCCCTCTCTCTTTGTCTCTCCCCCTCTCTCAGGTAGGAGGGAGAGACTTGAGAAAGAGTGAGAGGGAATGAGAGAGAGAAAGAGGGTTGAGGGTTTAGTGTTTAGTGTTCAGTGTTGAGTTTTTAAGGGTTGAGGATGTAGGGTTGAGGGATTAGGTTTGAGGATAGATGATATTGGGTTAAGGATAGAGGGTAAAGGGTTTAAGGGTTTAGGGTTGAGGGTTTAGGGTTTAGGGTTGAGTGTTTAAGGGTTTAAGGGTTGAGGGTATAAGGTTAAGGGATTAGGGTAGAGAGGGAGGAATGGATGGAGGGAGAGATCGAGGGAGAAGTGAGAGAAGGAAGGAGAGGAGGAAGGGACAAAAGATAGATGAGGGATTGAGGATACAATGTTTAGGTGAGGAAGGGTTGATAATTGAGGGCATAGGGTTGAGGACCTATAGGGTTGATGGTTTATGGTAAAGAGAGAGAGAGTGAGAGGATTTAGGGTTGAGGGTAGGGTATGTGCAAGATCATCATGAAAAAATAGGCCCTTAAGTGGCAAATTTTTTTAGAAAAAATTAGAGTTAGGAAACTTGATGTGAAAATCTGAATAAGTTATCTATATTATTTCAAAAATGTGTAAGAATAGAATCTGTAGCAAATTGAATGTAGTTTCTAAAATACTAGGTTTATTTTTTTAAAAAAATCTATTTGGTGAAAATTTGAAATTTCAAAGTAGTGGTACTTAAATTTCAGGGAAAAAATAATTAGGTGTTTGTCTAACCAACCTAACCACAATAAAATGATAATTATTTTTTATAATATTTTAGATATAAGTAAAGGACTGATGTCCTGATGTGATGCATATTTTTTATAATTTTTTTCTGTGTAAATAATTAATTATGATTTTTTTATTACAACTTTTAAAAAATATAAAAACTCATATGTCTGACCACCTTAACTAGGTCAAAACTTCAGAAATTCAAATTTTTCTTTTTTAATATTATAGTATGGGAAGCAAAGAATGTGACACATGTTGTGGATTCAAAAAATGTGATACCATTTGAAATCTATAGATGTTTTTCAATCAGCCTATCAATCAGGACTTTAGTGGTAATTCAAATAGAAAATGAATAATAATTATTTATTAAATTCAAAGTAAATCATACTTTATATTGGTGGAAAGATGGGAATCTCCTTTAAAAACTATTTTCATTTCTTTAATTTTGTGTAAAAAAAATGTCATCAACCATATACCCTACACATATCCATCATATCACTACTTTTTGGCCCATCATGATCATGCACATATCTGGTAGAGGGTTATGCGTAGATGGTTTAAGGGTTAAGGGTAGAGGGTAGACGGTATAGGTTTTAGGTTTTAGGGTTTAGGGTTCAAGGGTTGAGGGTTGAGGGATTAAGGGTTGAGGTTTGATCAATTAGGGTAGAGAGTTGAGGGTTAGGGTTTATGGTTTACAGTTTAAGGGTTGAGGGTATAGGGTTTAATGTTTTTTAGTTTAAGGGTACAAGGTTTAAGGGGTTTAGGTTTTAAGGGTTAAGGGTAGAGGATAGAGGGTAGAGGGTTGATGGTTTTAGGGTTTAAGGGTTGAGGGTAGAGTGTTTAGGGTTTAGGGATTAAGGGTTAAGGGTATATAGTTTTGGGTTTAGGGTTTAGGGATTACAGTTTAAAGGTAGAGGGTGTAGGGTTGAGAGAGAGAGAAATGGGGGGTTGAGGGTTTAAAGGTTTTAGGGTTTAAGGGTAGAGGGTAGAGGGTAGATGGTAGAGAGTTAAGGGTATAGGGTAGATGGTTTAAGGGTTTAGGGTTAAAGTGTTAATGGTAGAGGGTCTAGGGTTTAGGATTTAGGGACTACACTTTACAGTTTAAGGGTAGAGGGTGTAGGGTTGACAAAGAGAGAGAGTGGTTGAGGTTTTAAGGGTTTTAGGGTTTAAGGTTGGATGGTTGAGGGTAGAGGGTTGAGGGTGGATGGTAGAGGGTAGAGGGTAGAGGATAGAGAGAGAGAGAGGATTGAGGGTAGAGTGTTTAAGGGTTTAGGGTTTAGGGTTTATAGTTTACAATTTAAGGGTTGAGGGTTTAAGGGTTAATGGTAAATGGTAGAGGGTTGAGGATTGAGGGTAGAGGGTTGAGGGATGAGAGTTAAGTGTAGAGGGTAGAGGATTTAAGGGATTAAGAGTTTAGGGTTTAAGGGTTTAGGTTTTATGGTTTAGGGTTTAAGGGTTAAGGGTAGAGGGTGTGGGGTTGAGAGAGAGAGAAAGGGGGGTTGAGGATTTAAGGGTTGAGGTTTGAGGGTAAAGGTTAGAGGGTAGATGATTGAGGGTAGAGGGTAGAGGGTAGAGGGTAGAGAGATAAAAAGACAAAGAGAGAGAGGGTTGATGGTTTTAGGGGTTAGGATAGAGGGTAGAGGGTTTAAGTGTTTGGGGCTTAGGGTTTAAGGGTTTAGGGTTTAGGGTTTATAGTTTAAGGGTAGGGGGTGTATGGTTGAGAGAGAGAGGGGGTTGGGGTTTTAAGGGTTTTAGGGTTTGAGGATTGAGGGTTGAGTGTAAAGGGTTGAGGGTGGAGGGTAGAGGGTTGAGGGTAGAGGGTAGAGGGTTAAGGATAGAGGGTTTAAGTGTCTAGGGTTTAGGGTTTAAGGGTTTAGGGTTTATAGTTTAAGGGTAGAGGATGTAGGGTTGAGAGAGAGAGGGGGGTTGGGGGTTTTAGGGTTTTAGGATTTAAGGGTGGATGGTTGAGGGTAAAGGGTAAAGGGTAGAGGGTAGAGGGTAGAGGGTTTAAGGGTTAATGGTAGAGGGTTGAGGGTTGAGGGTTGAGGGCAAAGGGTTTAAGGGTTTAGGGTTTACGATTTAAAGGGGTGTAGGGTTGAGATAGAGAGAGATAGAGAGAGGGGGTTCATGGTTTAAAGGTTTAAGGGTTGAGGGTTGAGGGTTAAGGGTAGAGGGTAGAGGGTAGAGGGAAGAGAGAGAGAGAGAGAGAGAGAGAGAGAGAGAGAGAGAGAGAGGGTTGATGGTTTTATGGTTGAGGGTAGAGGGTAGAGGGTTAAGGGTAGAGGGTTTAAGGGTTTAGGGTTTATATTTTAGGGTTTACGGTTTAAGGATTGAGGGTTTAATAGTTTAAGGTTTAAGGGTAGATGGTTGAGGGTTGATGGTTATGGGTTTATGGTAGAGGGTAGAGGGTAGAGAGAGAGATAGAGAGATAGAGAGAGGCGGTTGAGGGTAGAGGGTTTAAGGTTTAATGGTTTATTGTTTACAATTTATGGTTTAAGGGTTGAGGGTTTAAGGGTTAAGGGTAGAGGGATGAGGGTAAAGGGTAGAGGGTAGAGGGTAGAGGGTAGAGGGTTAAGGGTAGAGGGTAGAGGGTTTAAGGGTTTAGGGTTTAGGGTTTAGGGTTTAAGGGTTGACATAAAGAGAGAGAGAGGGAGGCGAGTTGAGGGTTTAAGGGTTTAAGGTTTGAGGGTTGAGGGTTTATGGTTTAAGGGTTGAGGGTTTGTGGTAAAGCATAGAGGGTTGAGGGTAGAGGGTAGAGAGAGAGATAGAGAGAGAGAGGGTTGAGGGTTTTAGGGTTGAGGGTAGAGGATAAAGGGTTAAGTGTAGAGGGTAGATGGTTTAAGGGTTTAGGGTTATAGGGTTAAGGGTAGAGGGTTTTGGATTTAGGTTTTAGGGTTTATGGTTTAAAGGTAGAGGGTGTAGGGTTGAGAGAGAGAGAGAGGGGGTTGAGGGTTTAAGGGTTGAGGGTAGAGGGTTGAGAGTAGAGAATAGAGGGTAGAGAGAGAGGGGGGTTGAGGGTTTAAGGGTTTTAGGGTTTAAGTGTTGAGGGTTGAAAGTAGAGGGTATAAGGTGGAGAGAGAGGGGGGTTGAGGGTTTAAGGGTTTAAGGGTTGAGGGTAGAGGGTTGAGGGTAGAGGGTTTAAGGGATTAGGGTTTAAGGGTAGAGGGTGTAAGGTTGAGAGAGAGAGGAGGGTTAGGGTTGAGGTTAGAGGTTAGAGGGTAGAGTGTTTAATGGTTTAGGGTTTAGGGTTTAGGGTTTAAGGGTTGAGGGTTTAGGGTTTAGGGTTTACAGGTAGAGCATTTAAGGGTTTAGGGTTTAAGGATTAAGGGTAGAGGGTAGAGGGTAGAGGGTAGAGGGTTTTAGGGTTTAAGGGTTGATGGTTTACTATTTAATGTTTGAGGGTTGAGGGTAGAGGGTTTGAGGGTTTAGGGTTTAAGGTTTTATAGTTTATGGTTTAAGGGTAGAGGGTGTAGGGCTAATAGAGAGATATAGGGGTGGGTTGATGGTTTAAGGGTTTAAGGGTTGAGGTTTGAGGGTTTATGATTTAAGGGTTGAGGGTTGAGGGTTGAGGGTAAAGGGTAGAGGGTAGAGGGTAGAGGGTAGATGGTAGAGGGTAGAGGGTCTTTCCCTCCCACTACCTCTCTCAGTTCTTCCCCCCAGCCTAACTCAATAACCCTATCCCTCTCAAGTCTCTCTCTCTCTTAGGTCTCACTCCCTCATATGCTACCTAGACTAATCTATCTCACTCTAATCCCCTATCTCACACTCCCTCTCTGTCAGGTTTCATGTACCTCCCACCCTAGCTAGCCAAATCTATTTCACTCCAAATCCTCTCTTGTTGTCAGTTCTTTCTTCCCACCCTAACTGGATAACTCTCTATCCCTCTCAAGTCTCTATTACTATCAGGTTTCAATCCCTACAATTCTACCTAGACTAATCTCTCTTACTCCTATCCCTTCTCCCTTTATCTCACGTCTCACACCCTTCCTCTCTATATTGTGAAAACATTTTTAAGCAACAAATTTGGCACTCGCCAAATTTGGTGAGTGAAAATTTTGTTTTACCTTGAAACGGTAAAATAGGGGTTGACGCTGTGATTTAGGTTCACATGCTTCTGCATTTTTCTGGTTCAACGCTTTATTTGACTTAGAAACTCCTTTTTTATGCAATTGACTCATGTTGTACCAATCTATGCTCGATCCATCACATTTTTACTACCAATTTGCATGCTAGACAATGTAGATGAAGACATTTTGAAGTTTCTACATCATTTTTCATTATCTTAGGTAATATATTTATTTTGGTAATATTGAAATGTTTATATTTAGTATATATATATATATTTTTGACAATAAACTAAATTCCTTTAATGATTTTATTAGTCATAACAATTGGACATAGAATTCAACATTGAAATAGATGGGAGTTGCATAAAAAAGATTAACTTTTATGAGTTTGAAGAAAAAAACTAAAAAAAAAAACCTAATTTAGATGAATTCATATTTAAACTTATATAAACGACATAAAATTAACACAAATTTTCTTATGAAGTATATTTGAATTGCTTATAGTAGTACATTTCCAACATGGCTAGTGGAATTCAATCTATTTCATTTTAGGTAGATGTTTATATTCATTTTTTTTGTTTTGTTTTGACAATTTATAGATCATTCATTTGATTATTTTATTAATGTTCATTGTTACACATAGAATTCAACATTAAATTATATGGATGTTGCATGTAAAATTTTAATTTTTAGGAGGTTGAAGATATAAAATGGAAAACATGACATAATAGATTCAAATTCATTACAACTAATTGTTGTGGGGAAACCTTTATTTTCAATTAATTTGGAAAACCTAAGAGCTTTCATCAATATTAATTTTCATGTTTCATTAATTTATTTGTGCCATAAAAAATTCACCTTCATCATGAGCTTAGATAAATTCAAATGACTCAAGATATAGTTGGTTTAATGCAAGTTTCCATTAATTCATACCATTTACCTTTCTAAGAAATAATAAAAAGGGGAAATTATGTGCAATTGAAAATGCCTTTTTTTTTTCTAAGTTACCTCATTTCCAAAGAAATAGTGAATAATTCCAAGATATAGCATCACAAACCCTCCTTTCAATTCATGTTCTTCATGGCTTGGTTGACAATCACAATGTGGTTTTGACAACAATAAGCAAAAGATTCTATAGTTTCGAAAGGTGGAAGCAACTTATACTTTGGGTTTGACACAATTATTTGCAACTAAGCACTTTTCCACATTCCAAATACTCTCCTCAAACCCTTCTTAACATTGATCAATGCTTACATAAAGCAATTTTGTACAAATCCCACAAATTACTAGGTTTTACATGTAATATAATTGCCAAAAGGAACAAACTTTCCTCAATAACTCACACAAAATGATGATTTATCTACCCTCCTATTGTCAACACATGCATATAGGCCTACAAAAAATTAGTACCAAGTTTCATAGTTTTTCCCCAGATGCATCAAAAGTTATGGGTTTTTTTGAAGCTCGCTACAAACCCTAGGTTGGGGACATCAATTTTTTATAAGATATGCAATGTTTCATAAGTCATACTAGTTATGCAATTTAAAGTAATTCTTTGAGTTTTAAAGATATGAAATGAAATGTAATCATTGATATCAATATGTTTCATAAAATTCTTGGTGTGTTTCATAAAATGCAATGTAATCAATGGTATGGATATGTTTGAAAAAATGCATTACAAGTACTTTTCTTGTAGTATGAAGGTAGATGTATGTATGAAAAATGTTATAGCATATACATGTTTGATAATTCCAAATAGCTCGCTGCCTTCTTTCATAAAATTCTTGGTGTGTTCTATAAAATGCAATGTAATCAACGTCATCAATATGTTTTATAAAATGCATTACTTACTTTCATTCTATATGTTTTTGTGAACATGTAGCATTCAATGTGATGTTGAGGAAACAAGAAAAGCCTCTAACACTAGAAGAACGTGTAGTTAAAAATTCAAGGAGAAGACAATAGAAAATTGTAGCTCATGAAGCAAAGGAATTGCAACACATACAACCAGAAATTCTCGTGCAATCTAAGAGAGATGTCCAATTGGAAAAACAAAGGGAACAAATGAACAAATATCATGGAAGGAAACAAATGGATCTTGAAGTTGGGGGTACATGATCAACCATAGTTTAATTTCAATGCACATCTCTAGTTGAAGACACACCAACAACAATATGTGGTTTTCCAAGTACATTAGAAATCACAACTCCAATTGAAGACACACCATCAACAACAATGTGTTTTGTAAGTACATCAACAAACACATCTCTATTTGAAGGAACTCCACAAATGACATCTCAAGTTGGAGGTACAACATCATTTACATTTCAATCTCAAGGTATGCCATCAATTGCACCTCTGATTGAAGGTACGTGATCTATCCCCAATGTTGTTGACATTCATAATGTTGACACAGATTTATATTTGAGAACTCCTCCTACAGTTTTGCATAGAAAACCTATATTTTTTTATTGATATTGATTCTAATGTTTTCAAATGTATTTATGATAAGATTCCAAAATATACATGTCAAATATATGCATAGAGGATATGGAGTTTATTTTTTGAGAAGCTAAGTGAGGGTGGAAGATGCCAACTATTTGTTGAAATGATGAGGCAACTCAAATTTAGGCCCACCATGGAGGCTCTTGGGCTAAGAGTTTCAAATGAATCAAGTGAAAATTCCATTTTAATAACTTGGTGAGTGCATACAAGAGCGTGGGATCTACCTCACATACGAAGGATAGTTGTGCCACATGACATGTGATGACAACAACACTACACTAAGAAGTCAAAAAAGGAACAAGGTGAACCTTACAAAGACAAGTAAGTCTTTGAAAATAAGTCAATCATCTTTAATGAGAGCCCAAGGAAGGCATGAAAGAGTGGAGCATCCAAATAGCAATGAATTATGGGCACTCTTGGGTAGAGTGCCATGAAAAGATAAAAGAA
Source organism: Sequoia sempervirens (assembly GCA_007258455.2). Lineage (NCBI taxonomy): Eukaryota > Viridiplantae > Streptophyta > Pinopsida > Cupressales > Cupressaceae > Sequoia > Sequoia sempervirens. The sequence continues at coordinate 409,526,910 of VDFB02000017.1, forward strand.
TTGCTCAATGCTTGAGATCTTTGATAGTATATTATTGGCAGGATAACACAAGGACCTCTCCTAATCAAAGAGATGTTGCAAGAAGGATAATTGGTAGTAAAATCCATGAGCCACATCCAAAGCATTATTTGGATACCACTCAAACCTATTTTTTTGTTGATTTTGGACAAAAGGTTCCTAAAATTAAAATATGTCAAAGGTATTTTGAAATGCTAAAGCCTTTTTATGTCAAAATAATTCACACATGCACTACTTGTTGTTGTACAGTACATATTGAGTTTTCTAACCATTATGATGTTTATCAATGTATATGTGTAGATATGCATACTGTCAATGTTTTGTAGGAATGTAACATAAGGCCTCCACCTAAATCCTCAAGGGAATTCTTATCTTCCATTTTATGTGAAAAAGAGGATGGTCAAATTTTTTATAGCAAGTCATGTTTGGATGGAACGTGTGATCATTATGGTGGCATGCAACATTTTCCAATTTTCCAACACATGGCTACTACACACACAATTGGAGATAAAATCATGGAATTTGGAAAATACAAGACAATGGCCTACAGTCTAAAAGATGGGAAAGAATCAAAGAAGTGTGAATTGGTTAGTGATAAGATTCCAGTGTATCAATTTATGGGAATTTTTCGTGATCAGGTGGTCTATGAGTATGCAAGGCATACACAAAAAGCTCAATGGTTGGACTCAGTTCAAGTTATGCAAGGACACGTTTCCACTTCATAGAATCATTTCAATTGTCAAATTCATGGAGAACTACACACTATGGCCACAAAACAAGGTGCAATCATAGTACTACAACTCCACACAAGTTGCTATATTTGTGCATATAGCATTCATTCATGCAAATGATAGTACAAAGGAAAAGAGGAAACTATTGAGGGAGTATCACTTTTACATCAATGATGATCACGTACATTCTACAAAGTTTGTGCAAGGTTACTTTCAAATGTTCTATGTTGATCTAGCTAGCAGGGGAATATCATTCAGTCAACATATCATATGGTTAGATAATTGTACATCACAATTCAAGAATGGCAGAATGTTTTAATGGTTGAGCAGGATGCATAGGATCAGTGGTGTTCAACATATGTGGAACTTCTTAGAGGCTGGTAATGGAAAGGGGGAGCATGATGGAGCAGGTGCATGTATCGAAAGAGCCCTAACATGAGAAGAGTTAAAGTACAAAGATAGTGTAAAGTTGACAGATGCAAGAACAATTGTCCAGTGGTGGAATCATGCAATGGGTCTAGGTAGTGAAGGTAATTCTTTAGTTCATAGATTTTTCATTTACTAGATGATACTAACATTGAAAAATATGAGGATTGTTGTACACTAATAGGATCGCGTGAACTACACTCTTTTAGAAGATCCAATGAAGGTACATAGACTATCCATATGTGGAAGATGGCATGCTTTTGTTCTACATGTACACTTCAAGCATGCAATGATTGCAAGTCAATAGAGTGGGTTGACGAATGGTCTGTAAGAAGGCTTACTCCACTTGACACTTATCATCTCTCCTGAAGGCTTTACAATTCACAAAGATGCAATCAACCATTGACTTTGGTCATGTATCAGAACTACTAGAACTAGGTAATATATATTACTTATAGGTTTTATTGTTATGTTCATTAAATACATCTAAGAAGATGAACATATCAATGTAGGGAACATTTATGGGGTGATTGTAGATGAAGACAATGAAGAGGGTACAAATTATTACCTATGTCATTGTATCGAGGCCAAAAAGAAATTGGAGGCCCCAGTTATAGATGGATAAAACATAGAATATCCTATGGGTTTAGTGGTTCTTACTAGAAGATGGCTTAGAAGGTACCCAGTTAAGAATGTTGCAGTTTGGTTTTCTAAGGACTTCGACATGCATTGGAATATTCTTCACTAGTAAAATTTTTTCATCACCACCAATGTTCATTTGATCAAATATAAGGGAAACCTTGCAAACAAGAACTTGTGGAAAGTGCATGAGTCTGACCATGAGGCAATACTTGACACAATAAAGAGTAGAGTAGACCCAGATAGTTAACTAGATTGATTTGTAAGTATTCACATTGAATTTTTAAAGTCATGTTATTGATCATTGCTTTCTTTCAAGAATTTAAGTTTGATAGTAGAAGGGTTTGCAAAATTGCATTATTGTTAATTCGCAAAATGATGATTATATGCTGCTCTCTATTGAACACATTTAAGTTGATATTATCTATTGGTGTTTGATGTCATATGCATTTACAACTATCATTGATGCATTTGTGATTGTAGGTAATACTTAAGTTTATCAACTTAAGAGAAGAACATCAATTTTTGGTGCAAGTGTTTAGTGGTATGAGAAACATCGGTTGCTAGTGCATTTACTAGTTCTCAATCTTTTCTTTCTTTTCCATCTTGTACAAATTTCTTGGATTCTTATATGCTACATGTTTTATGTTAATTATGTTAGTGATATATTTGAAATTTATACATATGATCATCAAAAGATGAGAAAGTAGTGAAAGATGGGCCACATCACCACTGTAGGACCTTCAATTGATCTACTTAGATCTCATCAAAAGTTATATGTCGGATATTATTTAGTTATTGGCATTTTAATGATTTTTATGTGATTCCATGTCTGAGATTGATAGGATTTTGCAAGTTTTTTGTCGACCAAATTCAACTGAGAGTACACAACCATGAAGAGGCTACTACCCATGTGTTTCTAATGGAGTAGGGGATGTACATGTTTTCAAGCATTTTGGAATGCAAATAACTAGGCCACCTGAGGTGGATTGGAGAAAAGAAACTGGGCAGCAGCTCCTTTTGTTTCTTCTTGTAGAATATATTTCATGATCTGGGATGCAAATGGGAGGATTATTTCCCTGCATGTATTGCTAAAAGTATTGAGAAATGGGAATATTTTCAAGATGTTTTCCCATCACTATTGTAATATTTGTTATTGATTTAGTGTATTTTTTGATATGCAAAAATTATGAGAAATTAATACATGAAAATGTGTATATTCCTCAATTAAATGTGTATATTGCATTTAAAGTTATTTTTAATGCTTCATGGTTTACATTAAAATTTTTCTTCAAGGAAAATCTTGTGGATTTATGAAAAAATATGAAACAATGTCTTATATTGTACAAAGGAATATTTTCTTGCTCTTATATAAACTCTAGAACTCCTTCCATCATTATTGTTTGCATTAGAAGGCTATAAACACACCTCTCCAATTAATATGTCCCCACTATATCATGATGATTCTCAACCCTTTTTATTTTGTCTTGGGTTATTACATCACCATTAGACCCCATTTCTATGAGGAATATGCTGCCTCTACCTTGTCAATCCTATCTAATTGACAAGCTAGTGAGCTCATTGGCATGTCAATTTAGTAGGGTTGACAAGGTAGGGGAAGAATATGCCTCATAGAAATGTGGTATCACAGTGATTTAAATCTCATATTGATGTAAATCACCATGAGACCCCATTTCTATGAAGAATACACTGCCCCTACCTTGTCCATCCTATCAGATTGACAAGTTAGTGAGCTTGGCAAGATAGTTAGATCACTAGATTTCCAATTCGATAGGGTTGACAAGGTAGGGGAAACATATGCCTCATAGAAATGGGGTGTCATGGTGATTTTTTGATATGGATTTAATAGATTATTAGACAAACATGCGATAGTGTCTTAATTCATTGCAATGCTTTGTGATGATCTCATTTTTTTCATGTGGATGGTTGAAGTTCTATTAGGATTATTAAAGAATTCCATCATAGTCAAATGACACTATGAGACACGTGTCTCATAACTCCTATATTCCCTCCAACATCATAATAATAAAAGATTCCTTCTAAGACCTTTGTCCTTATGGTGTTTGTGAGCATTGTGAGAAGTGGCGTCATCATTATCATTATCATTATCATTATCATTATCATTATCATTATCATTGCATTCTCATTAGTATAGCATAGAAATATCAATAGCATTTTAGTTGAAGATACTTCATTGTAGAATCATATCCTCATCTCCACTTTGGCATCATCAATAGCTTCATCAATCTCATATTCATAGCTTGCATTGTAGAAACAATTCACATTGCATATCAAAATCTACCACAAAAGCTATTCTACTTATAGAAATCTTGGAAATCAAGGAAGTGTTATTCCAAGAGAATCATTAGATTCATCAAGAACAAGATCACAAGTTATAAGAGACCCCATTTCTATGAGGTATACGCTTGCCCTACCTTGTCAAGCCTATCGAATTGGTAAGCTAGTGAGCTTGGAAAGCTAGTGTGCTCACTAACTTGCCAATCTGGTAGGCTTGACAAGGTAGGGGCAGCATACACCTCATAGAAATGGGTACTCATGATGATGTATGCCTACCGAATTGGCAAGCTAGTGAGCTCACTAGCTTTCCAATTCAGTCGACTTGACAAGGTAGGGGTAGCATATGCCTCATAGAAATGGGGACTTATGGTGATGTACATCACCATGATTCCCCATTTTGATGAGGAATACATCACTACGATTCCCCATTTCTATGAGGCATATCCTGCCCTACCTTGTCAAGCCTATCAAATTAACAAACATATCTTGAGGACAAGACATAGTTTTGAAAGGAGGGATGATGTGGTGCAGGGCACCATAGGCCTCCATGATCCATTAAAGAGTCTAATGTTTTTTTTGGTGTTCGAGTCATGTTTTTTATTGCATAAGGTCTATTTAGAGCATGAATAATGTCTTTGTGATGTTTTTGGGTTAGTTGTAGTTGAATTGTAAAAGTTGCTCCAATTTGCTAAAAGTTTCCAAAAGTTGCTATGCAACTTTGTATTTTTTGCATTTGGAGGAAGTTGAACAGTAAGGAGTTAAAAGGGTAGTTGTAGTTAGTTGGTTTTTCTTGGAAAATCTTAAATACACCATGTAATGGTTGAACCAAGGTTCTCGAGGAAAGTTTGTAAGTTGAACATCAATAAAGTTCTAGTTTTCTGCATTTTCCTATTGTATTTTTTTGCTATAGGAGGTTGTACGGCCTTGTAGAACCTAAAAGTGGTCTCAAAATTATTGGGTTTGATGTGGAATTAAATTTACTTTCCAACAAACATGGTTTCATTGAATTTCATTCAAATTTGAGCATTTTAGAAGCAATTTACTCCATACCAGTTTGAAACCCTAGGTTTTGGTACTTTGAGAGAATAAAATGGAGTTTTGAGCCATTCCACTAGTGAAATGGCCTTAAAACTGGTGGAATGGAGGTAATTAGGATGTGTTTTGAGTATTTAAGTTTGCAGGAGTAGGGGAGGAGGTTTGATGAATACTAGGTGATTTCCTAAGTGGAAAATCCTCTTGTTTTGGGCATAAAAGGTGCACAAGAGTAGGGTATTATAGAAAAGGTGTTTGGAAACCATTCTAGTTGATAGAATTTGTATGTACAGACCCCATATCACATGTTGGGTGCTCTATAATGAAGAATTAAGGATTGGAGTTGGTAGAGCCAATAGTTGACTTGTCAAACAAGCCTAATTAGGCTTGTGGTGAAGTGTAGAAGTAGAAACTTGAGGGTTGTGTTCTAAAGTAACCACACCTATAATTTTTTATATGTTTTGAAGTGTCAAAAAGGGTATATAGAATAGTGATTAGATTCTAGGTTGGAGGTCTTAGCTGAAAGTTATGACAAAAAATACCTTGTTTGTTGTACTACAAGGAATATTGGCAAGTTGTGAAGAAAAATCATTTGTTTGTTGTATTAGACTTTTGACCAATAGTTTTTTTGAGTTGGTTTGTGATCCCAACCCTACTCTACATCATGATGTTAGTCATTTTATTGTGGTTTCCAATTTTGACTTGATGAAAAAAGTGTTAATTACAAGCAATGTAAATTTGGAAAGTGGTGCAACTTTCATTTTGTAACTCATGTGACCAAACAAATTGTTCCAATATATTTGAATGGGTACATTTATGCTATAAATGTTCCTCTTTCACAGCCAAACACAACGAATCACTCCAAACTACGTTCAACTGACTCGATCCCTCAAGTGTCCAAAGTGCAAAAGGGTAACAATATTTGATGGGTTGTTACTTAGAAACTATGACACTTACAAACTCTCTGCTTAAGTGTATAAGATCACATTGGGCCTCTCTACAATAACCTCTCTCGGTTTTTGTTATCTCAGAGTCATTTTTTCTGTGGTGTCCAGTTTTCACTTGATAAAATAAGTGTCAACTGCAAGCAGTGTAAAGTTGCAAAGTGGTACAAATTTCATTCTGCAACTCATGTGACCAAATAGATTGTTCCAACGTGTCTAGATGGGTACATTTATGCTAGGCATGGTCCTCTTTTGCATCCAAATACACAAAATCTCTCTGAACTATATTCAACTGGTTGAATCCCTTAAGAATCCAAAGTGCAAAATGTCTACAAACTTCAACATGTTGTTATTTAGACACCATGATGCTTAAATACTTTTCATCTGATCCTATGGGATCATGTTGGACCCCTGTACAATAACCTCTCTTGATTTTCACTATCTCAGAGGCCTTTTGCTATGGTGGAAAATTTTTGCTTGGAGAAAAAGTTGTCAAATGCAAGTAGTTGAAAGTTGTGAAGTGGTGCAAGTTTTGTTATGCAACACGTGTGACCAAATGAACTACTCTGACATGTCTGAGTGGGTATGTTTATGCTAGAAATTGTTGTATTTTATACCCAAACACAACGAATCACTCTAAAATACATTCAATTGGTTGAATCCCTAAAGAGCGCAAAGTGCAAAATGACTACAAACTTCAACATAATATTACTTAGACACTGTGACACTTAATTTTTTTTTTCTAAGCCTATGGGAATATGTTGGGCCCCTCTACAATAACCTCTCTCAGTTTTCACTATCTCGAAGGCCTTCTCCCATGGTAGTGATTTTTTGCTTGGGGAAAAAGTTCTCAAATGCAAGTAGTTGAAAGTTGCAAAGTGGTGCAACTTTCATTCTACAAGTCGTGTGACCAAATAAACTATTTTGAAGTGTCTAGGTGGGTACATTTACACTATGCATGGTCCTTTTTTTCACCCAAACACATGAAATCACTCTAAGCTATGTTCACCCCACTAAATCCCTTAAGAATTCAAAGTGCAAAATGGTTACAAACTTCAACATGTTGTTACTAAAAAACCGTGACACTTAGAAACTTCTCCTCTAAGCCTGTGAGATCATGTTGGGCCCCTTTACAATAACATCTATCATTTTTTTCTATCTTGAAGGCCTCTTTCCGTGGTGGTGAATTTTCTCTAAGGGAAAAAGTTGTCAAATGGAAGTAGTTGAAAGTTGTAAAGTGGTGAAACTTTCATTCTACAACTTGTGTGACTAAACAAACTATTTCGATGAATTTGCGTGGGTAAATTTATACTAGGCATAGTCCTCTTTCAATCCCATACATGTGGAAATGCTCTAAGCTACGTTCAACGAGTTGAATCATTTAAGAGTCAAAAATGTAAAATGGCTACAAATTTTAGCATGTTACTCGGACATCATGACGCTTAGAAACTTCTTGAATGAGCCTATAAAATCACATTGGGCCTCTCTACAATAAAATCTCTTGGTTTTTGCTATGTCAGAGGCCTTTTCCAGTGGTGGGGAATTTTCACTTGGGGAAAAATTTGTCAAATGCAAGTAGTTGAAAGTTGTAAAGTGGTGCAACTTTCGTTCTACAACTCATGTGTATAAAATAACTATTTTGACACATATGAATGGGTACATTTATATTAGACATGGTCCTCTTTCACACCCAAACATGCATAATCACTCCAAGCTACGTTCAACTGTTTGAATCACTTAAGAGTCCAAAGTACAAAATGACTGCAAAATTTAGCATGTTGTTACTTAGACAACGTGATGCTTAGAAAATTATTGTCTGAGCCTATGGGATCATGTTGGTCCCCTCTACAAAAAACCTCTCTCGATTTTCACTATCTCAGAGGTCTTTTCCTGTGGTGGCAAATTTTTGTTTGGGAAAAAGTTCTCAAATGCAAGTAGTTGAAAGTTGCAAAGTGGTGCAACATTTATTTTGCAACTTGTGTGACCAAATAAACTATTTTAATGCATACGGGTGGGTACATCTATGCTAGGAATGGTCCTCTTTCACACCCAAACATGCAGAATCACTCTAAGCTACATTCAACCAACAAAATCCCTTAATTGTCCAATGTGAAAAATGGCTACAAATTATAGCATGTTGTTACTTAGACACCGTGAACTTTAGAAACTTCTCGTCTGAGCCTATGGGATAATGTTGTGCCCCTATATAATAACCTCTTTCTATTTTTTCTATCTCTAAGGCCTTTTCCTGTGGTGGAAAATTTTTGCTTGGAGAAAAACTTGTCAAATGCAAGTAGTTGAAAGTTGTGAAGTGTTGCAACTTTCATTTTACAACTCGTGTGACCAAACAAACTATTTTTATGTGTTCGAGTGGGTACGTTTATGCTAGATATGGTCCTCTTTTACACCCAAATATGCATAATCACTCTGAGCTACGCTCAACTAGGTGAATCCCTTAAGAGTCCAAAGTGCAAAATGACTACAAATTTCAACATGTTACTCGAAAACTGTGATGCTGAAAAATATTTTTCCTGAGCCTATGAGATCATGTTGGGACCCTCTATAATAACCTCTCTTAGTTTTTTCTATCTTGGAGGCCTTTTCCCATGGTGGTGAATTTTCCCTTGGGGAAAAAGTTGTCAAATGCAAGTGGTTTAAAGTTACAAAGTGGTGCAACTTTCATTTTGCAACTTGTGTGACCAAATTAACTATTTTGATGCATCTAGGTAGGTACATTTATGCTAGGTATGGTCCTATTTCACATCCAAACATGTAGAATCACTCTGAGCTACATTCAACTGACTAAATCCCTTAAGAGTCCAAAGTGCAAAATGGCTGCAAACTTCAACATGTTGTTAGTCGGACAACATCACACTTACAATCTTTTCGTCTAAGCCTATGGGATCATTTTTTTCCCCTCTACAATAACCTCTCTCAGTTTTCACTATCTTAGAAACCTTTTGCTGCGGTGGCAATTTTTTTCTTAGGGAAAAAGTTGTCAAATGCAAGTAATTGAAAGTTGCAAAGTGGTGCAACTTTCGTTCTACAACTCGTGTGACCAAACGAGCTATTTCGATGCATCCAGGTGGGTATGTTTATACTAGACATAGTCATATTTTTCACCCAAACACGTGGAATCCCTCTGAACTACATTGAATCGACAAAATGCCTTAAGAGTCCAAAGTGCAAAATGACTGCAAACTTCTGCATGTTGTTACTCTAACATCGTGATGCTTAGAAACTTCTCATCTAAGCCTATGGGTTTGTGTTGGGCCCCTCTACAATAATCTCTCTCCATTTTCACTATCTTCGAGGCCTTTTTGCATGGCAATTTTTTTTTTTGGGGAAAAAGTTGTCAAATGCAAGTAGTTGAAAGTTGCAAAGTGGTGCAACTTTCGTTCTACAACTCGTGTGACCAAAAAAATTGTTCTAACATATCCAGGTGGTACGTTTACGCTAGTCATGGTCCTCTTTCACACCCAAACATGTAGAATCACTCCAAGCTACGTTCAATTGAGTGAATCCCTTAAGAGTCCAAAGTGGAAAATGGCTGCAAACTTCAACATGTTGTTACTCAGACATCATGGCGCTTAGTGAATCATCAATTTTGAGGGTCCATATGGAATTCTCTTGCTCTCTTAGCATTTTTCACCTAAAAGGAGACAGATACAACCCTAAAATTGAGGTGGTTCACTAAAAATAAGGAATATAATATGAAATTATGATTAATTGCAATGATATAAATGCAACTAAGCTATGAAATTCATTGATTATGAATGCAAAACTAATGAAATGTGCAATATTTGAAAACATAGTGAGGTATGCAAAAATGATCTAGAACATGAACAAACACAAACTGAATTGAAAAAGGCTAAACAAAGTGCACCTAAGAATTAGATGTTGAATATGGAAGGTTCTGAAAATTGGAAGAAATCACTAAAAATCACTAGTGGGACTCATTTTCCATTGATGGCGAATCAATCCTGCTGCTGACAAAAACACCTGAAACCACTTTATGACAGTTGGGAACTGGATTTTGACAAAATCAAAATTTTCAGTCCTTAGTTGGGACTCATTCGCCACTGATGGTGAATTAGTCCTCCTCCAAAAAATTTCAAAATCAAAGGTCAATTTTGTAGCTCCAGATCTACACTTGTCTTCTTTTCAGGTTGACAAAGTCAAATCCATATAAAAATGGACTGTAGGTTGTCTCCAAGCTTGAATTAGGGTTTAGTTAGCTTGAAACAATTTGTTGACTTCTTTTCCACTTTTCAACACTTAATTGCTTGAAAAATCTGCATACAAAAATCTGCAAACACATATGCAAAAAGGGGAAAAATGGTTAAGGGTTAGAGTATAGGGATTTTCCTTAGTCAAATCCCACTTTGGTAATCGAACCCTTAATAAAGAAATGAAATGAAATGAGGAATTAATGATGAATAAACAATATGAAAATGTCTTAAATTCACCAAAAACCTTGTTGAAGAAGTCTGGAGATATGTCAATGGCTGCTCTAAGATGTTTTATGCTTGATATTTGCTTGATTAAATGATGCTTGAATGTAATTGAATGAACTAGTGAATTAGTGAACTTGATGAATTCTCAAATGAATGGGTGAATGGGGGTTGAAATGAGAAGAAAAACACTTATTTATACACACTTATTCCCTAATAATGCAATAATACCTCATCACATGTCATCATATGATATTTTTGAATAAAAACCTGAAAGAAAATTTGAATTATTTTGAATTTGGAGTCAAGAGGGACTCATTTTCCACCCATGGCGAATGGATCCCACCTTGGGCTTGTAAGTGGGTATCAAGAATTAACTTGCATTTAATGTTATTTGCTAGGTTTAAATTACAAAATACACTTAATTAAGTCTTATAAGTGCATAAAGGGGTCATATAAAGCATAAGAAAGGTGGAAATAGTGATAACAAGCCTATAAAAGCATGAAATCTTGTTACAAGACTTTACAACACTTTAGAATAGGACTTGATAAGTGATGAAAAGGTGATTCTTAGGTGAATTGTAATGAAAAGAGTCTAGGAAAGTATACAAATGTGTTACAACACTCCACAAAACCTTCCCAAGACATCATAATTTGAATGTTTAAGACCTAATGTGAATGCATAAGTTACATTGCAACATTAAATCAAACAAAAATAAGTCAAACATCACAAAAGAAAGACCTAAATAACCATGAAAATGTCAATGATCCATTTTTCTATGGTACATTTAGCCCCAAATTTAGTGAGAGGATGAACTTGCTTCAAACTCACACTAAAGTAGCCATGCATATCGAGAAGGATCCAAATGCACTTATGCTAACAAGATGGAATGTCAAAGATAAAGAGGGATAATCAAGCCCCCAAGATGAAGATCCCATAGAAAACTAAACATAAGAATAAAGGAACACAAGTGTGAAATATAATGAGAGAAGGGAGATGAAAAGGGAAAGGGTTGAATCAAGCTTCGATCATTTGTTCAGCTAGTTGTGAATTAGATCTAGGTTTTTTGTTGGGAAAAGAGAATACATACTCACTCTGGGGTGACAAAACTCATAGTGGTATATTAGGTGAGAAGACCTAAGAGGTGAAATACATACGCTAGTTGGTATACACTCACAAACACATAGGTGGTTGTGGGGAAAGTCGTACAATAGAATGGGCTTCCTGCTCAACCATAACAAATTTATACCACTTGATAACTTTAATAAGGCACTACAAAGGAAAATATCAATTTGTCCTTCATGAGATAAGTAGAGCTTCGTATGCTTCAAAGTCATGAAAAAATGAAAAGATACCATAGGCATGCAATTTGCATTATGCAAGGTGGAAAAGATGTAAAATGTAAAATGAAAAAAATGTTCAAAGGAGTCTTGTTAAGTTCATGCAAGGTATGTTGATTAGGGAAAAGTGTGTCTAACATCTCCAAGAGAGAACCAATCAAAGAATAGTATATTCACAACTTAGGGGATGCAGTGCACTGCATCAGGCCACTAAGAGGAATGCAATATACTAAGATAGATCAAACTTATGAAGGACATCATACCTAATGTCATCCACAAAGTGACAAATGCATTGTATGAAGTGACAAGGCTGCACTAAGAACCAATAATGAAAATGAAATGATGCCAATGTATGCCCCCCACATTAAAGGAATTTCTACACACTGTTTTGTGAGAAATTACTTTAATGTAGCGAAGGAAAGATGCAAAAAGAAAACAAGACATGAGAGCCAACTTGGAAATCCCCTATGCCAAGTCATATTTTCTAAGTTAGGCTGCTTCATGTAAATGAAAAAGAGAACAAAATAAAGGAGGGTTTCCCCCTAGAAAGGAATACAACAAACACATAAGGCATCTATGGATTCGGGGTCAGTATGTTCATTGCTACAATGTTTAAATCAAAGAGCTCAGAATTGTCATCATTCCCCAAAGCACATAGAACTAGAAGAATGACACAAAAAGAGTGAAAACAAAAGAAAAAGTGAGTTTGTTTTGGGTAAACATGGAAGATACAATGTAATTTCAATGCTTTGCATCATCCCCAAAAGGAAAAAAATAAGTGAAAACAAAACAAAAATGCAAAAGAAAAGGAAAAGCTTTTAGTTCAACATGAAGGATACATTTTGGTCTCAATGCCTTGCATCATCCCCAAAAGGAAAAAAAAAAAAAGAAAAAGATAAAAAAAGAAAAGGAAAAGGGACCATTTGGGTCAACATGGAAGAGACATAGGGTGTCTCAATGCTTTGTGTCATCCCCAAAAGGAAAAAAAAAAGCAAAAAGGAAAGGATAAAGTATGACATATAGAAAAGTAGAGGTACAAATAGAGGAAGTGCACAAAGATAGAGGGAACATCAAACAAACATTATGGTGGAACATGATACACACATGAAATGAAACCAAAGAAAAGGAAAATGTAAAAAGGATAGCAAGAAAAATGCAAATCAACCATCTAACAAGTCATCTATCTCCTAATCATGTTTTTTATATTGTGAGTGCGATTAACTATCAGAAGGCAGAATTGCAAGTGTCGAACTAGGGGAAGTTCTAGGTTCTCCACTTGGTGTAGCAGATTTATCATTTAAGCTCATGGATGATGAAAATAAAGAATTTAAATTGTTATGCACTTCTTCATTGATTTTAGTGATCTCCTCCTCCTCATCATCATCTAGGTTAATCACGATAAGAGGAAAAAGAGTACTTTCTAATGAAGGATGTATCAAGAGTTGTGGTTGTTGTATTTGATCATTTTGTTGTGATGGTTGTATTGTACTATCTTGTGGTGGATCAAGAGGTGTAGGGTGATCAGTTATTTCCTTTTTCAAAGGAGATGGTTGATTTTCTTTGTTGTTTTGGTTTTCATTTCACAAGCAAGGAGACGATGATGACACCTACACTCCCTAGCACTGTTATTTATTTTATTTTTGATTTGAAGTTGGTGAGGTGTAAGAGTGGGTTAATCCACCATAGGTTCCTTTTATTTAGAGGGGGAAGAAGGGAAGAAACCAAAGAAGATGGGTCAATCACTTTATCTTTTGATTTATAAACTTGTTTAATGCGAGGAGGCATGACATGATTGGTTTCATTTTCTCTTGGACATGTATATGATGAAGGGGAAGTGTCTATGGTGGGTTGTTGATGAGGTTGTATTGTTTGTTTAGTTTTAAACTCAGGTTGAAGCATAGTCTCATGAAGGATAGGAGTAGTGGAAGTGGATGGGGACATGTTATGAAGAGACAATTTGGCTATTTGTTTGGCATTAAAATTTTGATAGGTTATGAAAAAGAAGTCTCTGCAAGGGGTGATGGGTTCCATAGGTTCAAGACAAAAATATTCTAAGGAAAAATTACCTTTAGAGGAAAATGGATTAATGCCACTTTGGTGTATGGTAAATATCTCATTTCCATGCTAAAACTTCAAACATTTGTGAATAAATGAAGGAACAAATTTTATCAAGTGAAGCCAAGGATGACCTAGCTGTAGACAAAACTGACCTGATTGTGGAATAATAGAAAATGTTTTATCCAAAGTTTTGGGTCCTCTCTATAATGGGAGTACGATCGATCTGATCATAGGGCATGCAAAACCAATATGTGTTTTAATCCATGCAGCTGGTTTATTATAATTATCATGATAGAGATCATGTAATACTAAAAATTCTTCCATGATCACATTCTCACCATGGGTGGGATATATTAATATCCCATTGGTGGGATTATCATAGATGCAGCTGGCTATGTAAAGGAGACCATCAGAAAGCTTTTTAAGTATATCATAAGAAGAAAAAGTAAAATCAAGAGATTTTTTGGTTGGGCCCTTATGAGGGACAATGTCTATCGTACCCACAAGTTCATCCATAGGATTAACTTGGGTAAAATTTGGAGTAAAATCATGTTGTTCATTATTTGTATCAATGTTCATCACATGATTGTTTGAAGGTTCACTAGCCTTTACAAATGAAACATTGTGTTTAGGCATAGGGTTGGTAAATATTTGTAAATTCTGATTAGGGGTGCAACAGACTTATTTCCTTGATCATTGACACTCGTAATGGACAAACGACCATAATCAATGAGGTCTTGAACTAAGTGTTTGAGATGCTTACATTGTTTGGTGTCATGTCCATTTTGGTGATGAAAATGGAAATAAGCATTTGGTTTAAAGGTGGGTGGTAAAGGCTTGGTGGTATCAAGTGGTTTAATGGTAGGAAAAGTGATCATCTATTGCTGGAGTAGTTGATTCATTGTGTTATGGAGGGTATCAGGTAAGGGGATAAATTATCTCTTCAGGTCCCCATAGTTAAAGGGAACCGCTGCTTTAATAGCTACCAATTGACTCTAAAAACGTTGAATTGGTTGTGGAGGAGGTGGATTGAACTATGAGAAGTTTCTGTTTGGATTTCTAAAGTATTGCACATTGTTTTGGTTGCTTTTCTCAGACTTCTTAGCTTGATTAGAAGTGGAGTTTTAATCGTAACTAGTAACTGAGTTGTGATAGTCACAAAGGGTTGTGCATGAATGGATGAATGAAGGAAATTTCATCATATTCAACTTATCCTGAAGTTGAGTGTGCAAGTTTTTGATAAAAAATTTTCTCAGATGTGAATCAAGAATCTTGACATCAATTTGAGCATACAATGACTAATAACATCAAATGAAATCAGTTACTTTTTCATCCACATTTTTTTTACATCTTAGTAAATCAGCCATTGTCATTTTGGGAGTCATATGAAATTGGACATGATTTATAAATGCATCCACAAGTTCATTAAATGATCAAATTGAATGGTTGGGTAAGTTTGAAAACCACTCCAATGCAATGTCCTTTAAGGTCCTAGGAAAAAGTTTGGGTAATAGTTTATCATCAAGGACACAATCACTGCATAATGTTGTATAGGAATTAACATGATTAGTAGGGTCTCCTTTACCTCTGTACTTCTCAAATCTAGGCATCTCAATTCCTTGTGGCATTTGTTTTCGTACGATCTCTAAAGATAATGGACTATTACAAACATGATATGTGGGTGGAGCATTTTGACGTTGGCTAATGGTGGATATTTGATGTTGCATGGAGGAAACGGTGTTAAAGAGTTGTGTAATGATGGGGTTAGTGTAAGTGGTATGAGGGGGAAGGGAAAATGGTGATGGAGTATATGTAATGTTAGGAGAAGTGAAGGGGACACTAAGAGGGGTGAAGGTAGAAGATGGAACATTAGATGCCACAAAAGAACTAGGAATGCTAGTTGGAATAGTGAAAGGAGGAGTCACATGACTAACCTATTACATCAGTGTTGTTGTAACTTGAGAGGTGGTATAGGTAAGTATGGATGCCATGGTTAAAGGAGGAGGAATGTGAGATCCTCCCTGGCTCACAAAAAATGTTTGTTGATTGGGATGTAGAAGGTATATGTTTGTTGTATATTTCAGCAATTATTTTCATAATTTGCAAACCATCGTCACTTTCAATCAAGCGATGAAGGTTTTCTATGATAGGTATAGCAGTGGTTGAAATGTTTTCAAGACTTAAATATTGTTGCAAATGTGAAAAACCTCATGAGTACTAATGAATTTTTCTTGTGGGATGGAATTAGTTTGTGTGTCAACATGCATTGGATGTGAAGGTAAAGGAATAATAGTGGTAGTATCCATGCTCAATGCACCATTGTCCATACCAGGAGTAGGAGCTCTTGAGATTACAAAGTCCACAACGAAAGTGCTATCATTGGAAGCCATGAGTCTAAAACTTTGTCTCACTAAAGTATTATCAATAGGGAACCAAAAACTCATACAAGTACCACAAAATATGGGGAAAATGAAAATGAAAACTAGGAATAACAAAATGCTAATGACAAATTCTATAAACTAAAACAAGAAGATAGTAATAGGAAACAAGAACTTGTGCGAAGGAAAGAGATCTTAGATCCCAATGGTATAACATAAATAAAAAGGAGGAAATCTTCTGGAAACAAAAGTCAAGGGTCCAATGGTTGAAGGAAGGGGATAGGAACACTAAATTCTTCCACCAATCAACCCTCAAACATAGAAGCAGAAAGAAAATTAGATCTTTGGTGAAGGAATATGGTTCTATTGTGACCAATGAAAAATAGATTTCCAAGGACATTGTTGACTTCTTCTCGTCTTATCTTATGAACCCTAGAAATGCTCATTAGGTAAATGTTGACTTTCTTGATGTTATTCCTAATGTAATTTTAGAGTTAAACTTAAAAAAGATGTCAAATGTTATTTCTATGGATAAAGTTAGAAAGGTTGTTTTCTCCTTTGGTGCTTTACAACCCTTGTGCCAGATGGTTTCCCTCCCGCTTTTTTTCAAAACTACTAGGATATTATTAGAGATGATCTATTTAATATTGCATGGGATTTTTTTAGATTGGGAAGGTTTTTGAACCATTTAAAAAATTTCCACCTTTATAGCTCTTATTCCCAAAATTGTTGATGCCTCAACTATGAAAGATTATAGACCCATTAGCCTTTGCAACATGGTCTATAGAATTTTCTCAAAAATTCTGGTGTACAAACTAAAACTTGTGCTTGGAAAAATGATAGCCTTTAATAAAAAAGGGTTTGTTCAAGGTAGAAACATTCTGGCTGCTATTATTGCAACTCATGAAATAATTCACTCTATGGATCACTCTAAAAAGCCTAGGATGGCCTTTAAAATTGATATATCCAAGGCCTATGATAGGGTTTCCTAGCCTTTCCTATTTGCAGTTCTTTAAAATTTTGGGATTGAGGGTAGATTCCTTAAGTTGATTTCTACTTTTGTCACTACGCCCATGTATTATGTCTTAGTCAACGGTGTCCCTCAAGGTTTCTTTTCATGTGGCCATGGGCTTAGACAGGGTGACCCTCTTTCCCCCTGTTTGTTTATCATTATTGCTGAAGTTTTGGGTAGGAATATTCAAAAGCTGGTGGACTCATAAGCTCTCAAAGGTGTGAAAGTTTCTCCTCTCTTAGGCCTAATTCCCATCAAAAGTTTGTTGATGATACTCTAATGTTTGGGGATACATCAGTTGGGGAAGTTGGCTTATGGAAACAGGTTCTTAATGATTATGTTGTTGCTTCTGGTCAATGTATAAACTATGAAAAAATCAAAGGTTACTTCTTCAACACAGATAGGAAGATAAAGGATAGAGTGAAATAAATTATGGGAAGTTAGGAAGCTGAATTACGAGATGCCTACCTTAGCCTCCCCTTGTTTTCTAAGAAAATTAAGAATATCTACTGGAACCAATTGTTGGAGAGAATTCAAAACAAACTGGCTAGATGGAAGGGGAAGATGCTAAGCTCAACTTGTAAAATTTAACTCCTTAAAGCCTCTCTTTAGAATATTTTAGTTTATTATCTTCCCCTCTTTAAAATCCTTTCTCATATTAGGGAGAAGATTGAATAGATTCAATGAAAATTTTTGTGGTCTGGAACAAAAGAAAAAAATAGACTATCTTTGGTCAGTTGGGATAAAGTGTGTTTTCCTAAAAGATGTAGGGGTCTGGGAATGAGAATAATTACTATGCTAAATAAATATTTGATGGCTAAGATTGGTTGGAATCTCTTGGAAGGGTCCAAATATTGGGTCAATTTTTTTCAAGCTAAGTACTTAAGGAACAAGAATACTAGCTACTTCCTCTCACAGTTAGATTTTCCTCCTAGTTTAGCTTTATGGAACCATCTTGTGAGGTTAAGGAATGTGCTAAAAATGGGAACAAGGAAGAGAAGAGGGAATGGGAATTATAGTAATTTTTGGAAAGATCCTTCGATAGGGCTTTCCACTTTGTCAACTCATGATGATTTGAATCCTCTCAAGTGGAGCTTAAACAAGATCTATGGTAAAAAGGTGTGTGATTATATAAATTAGGAAATAGGGGAACCAAAATGGAAGGAGTTTCATACTCTATTAAGGAGAAGTAATTTGAGAGGTCAAAGACAAGTGAATTGGGATCCTATCTTGACAAACCTTTATAATTTGATAGGGGAGGCTAATTGGTTCAATAGAGGAAGGGATGATGAGAGGCTCTGGAAAAGAAAATCTTTTGGTTGTTTCTTGGTTAAAAAGGCCTATGAACATCTTGCGAGGGCTTAGGGTGTTATTCCTGACCACTTATGGGTCAAGGTGTGGCAAAAGAATTTGGTCCCTAAAATAAATAGTTTTTGGTGGACTACTGCCAATGGTAAAATTTTCACCATTAACAACTTGGTAAAGAGAGGCTTCCAACTGGTAAATAGGTGTTCCCTTTACAAGCAGGAAGAGGAGTCCATAATTCACATTTTCTTTCAATGCTAGTATGCAAGGGAAGTTTGGTCTTTGTTTCTACAGTTGTTGTCTTTTGATAGGGTGTTTCCCAATTCTATGAAGTTGTTTATTGAGGGTTGGTCAAATTTCCCTTTTCAACATAATTTTATTATTGACCTATGGAATCAAGTGCCTCCTTTTGTGTCCTGGGGTTTATGGAAGGGAAGGAATAACATAATTTGTAGAGATGAGGAGAGAAGTAGCTAGGAGATTAGTTAGATAATTAAGATCCAAATCAACGAAAATATTGAGGCTGGAAGATCTAACTTCTCTAACACCTAGCCGAATTACAAAGAAATGAGGATAAAAAAAAATTGGGGAACAAAGAGAGACTTAACCAATCTTAATTGGTCTAAGATGCTTAGTAGAAGGGGTATTGTTTGGAGTCCTCCACTGAAAGATTGGGTTAAATGTAACTTTGATGGGTGCTCAAAAGAAAACCCAGGACAAGCTGGGGTTGGAGGCTTGATAAGAAACCATTTAGGTGAATGCATTATGGGATTTGGAGCTGATTTGGGTGTCAAATCTAACAACAAAGAAGAAGCAATGACTGCTCTAGGGGATTTCAATTTCCTATAGGAATCGAGGTATAAAAATATGATCATTGAAAGGGACTCTAAGCTAATTGTGGACATTTAAAATGATGATGTTCCTCCTCTAGGGGAAATAAGAAATATTATAGACAGATGCAAAGTAATTAAAATAAATTTAATTCCTGTTGGGTTCAACATGTGTATAGAGAAGGCAACAAGGTTCCCGATTCTGTGGCCAATGTGGCACTAAGCTGCAAGGGATGGACACATTGTACCAATATAAACATGCCATCAATGTTAAGATATTTCATTCTTAATAAAAAATTTGAAAATGTATATCACATGCAAAATTAATAAGATGGTGGATTGTAGGACTAAGGAGTACCAAGTGGTGGTGTCAAGATTTCTTTGTAACGATGGAATTTGGAGTACAGAATGGTATAGGAGGATCTTGGAAGGAGATTATTTTACTAAATTTCCTTTAAAGTTGATGCCCAATAATCACATGTTATTGGATTGCCTAAAGGTTGTCATTTCTAAGTGTACTGATAAGCCCTTTGTTAGAAATCCCTGTATTCCTATAATGGGGAAAGGTATGAATTTAATCAAGATTGTTAATGCTTGCAATATTTATGATGATTTTATGGCTCTGGGATATGTGAAGTTGGATTTCATAATAAGAAACTTCTTGAATTGCCATTCTTCACCACCTCTGTGTATTGTTTGGTATGTGAGTGCTGGTTCCAGTTAGAGAAGAAAGAAATTTGTGGGGGAGAGTATGAAGAAAAGCCCTATTCAGCATAAGAATCTACAAAGGACTAAAATGGGCAGTCCTAGGAAAAGAACTAAGACACCAAACTTTCAAGCCCTTAAACAAAATGTTGATCTTTGGAGGATGTTTGAGAATGCAGGTATGGTCATGTTCTTCCATTCTCTCAAAGGTTACAATGAGAGATTAATGAAGAAATTCATGAACTCTTGTAGGAAAGGTTGTGTATCTATGGGTGTTGTGAAGTTTGAGGTCACCACTAGCTTCATTGTTGAAGCCATAGGTTTGTAGAATTCAGGGATTAAGGTGGCTAAAAAAAGTAATCCAAACTACCAATGGTTCATTGAAAATTTCCTTCATGAAGGCGAAAATATCAAGTGCTTCCAAAATGGGTATGCCAGACTCGAATTCCCTCCTCCCTTTGCTCTTGTGAATCTGTTTGTCATGCATTATTTTACTCTTGAGGGTAGGTACATGGTGGTTCATGCATATCATTTCCCTCTATTGAACCATATTAGGCATGGGGAGCATATCAATCTTCCTTTCTTTCTGTTGTCTTCCCTGCAACTCAATATTGAAAAAGGAGCTAGCCCTCCTCTCCATTAGGGTCATATGCTCACCTTGTATAAATTTTCCATAGCCCAAAATCCTCATGGAAATCCCTTAATTTCTAGGAACGAGAACCCTGACTAGGCTGAAGAGGATAATGTGCAACAAATGGAGGAGGAAAACCCTATTGTTGATGACCTCCTAGTGCTTTTTCCCCTAGGCATATGCTAATCCTTGCTAAATGTGTCTCCCCTATGGTTAATGTGTGTAATCCTTCTACCCCTTTATTGTAGAAGAGTGAGGATTTGAGAAGTTATGAATTACAAATTATTAAAGCTACGCCTGAAAAGAGGAAACAATCTCCCCTACTGTTGGAGCCCCCAAAAGTGAAGAAACCAAGATGTGTCATCAATCCTAGAGATGTTATTCATATCTCAGAGGAAGGGAATCAAATGGAGGAGGATAAAGAAAATCTATAGGGGAAAGGGAGTGGTATAGTGTCGGAAGAAGGTTGGATCATCTGCCGAAGGTGGCCTTGAAAGAGGAAAAAGGAAAATAGAAAGTGTCAGCTAATGAGGAGGAGGATTTGGGGTATGAAGATTTTGAAGTATAGGATGAGGAAGATTCTGAAGATTTGGACTTTGAGGACAATGCCTATGAAATGGGGAGGAAGAGGAGGAGCAAGTGGAGCCATTTGAGGAAAATTTTGAGGTCGAGAAAGAGTAGGATGTTGAGCTCGGTGGTATGGAGAACAAAGAAAAGGTTTCGAGAATTGAGTTTTTAAAAAGTAGACTAACTTTCTTGCAGGTATAGTTTGAAGATATGTAGAAGGCATTAAAAACTCTTATGAGAGTTACTAAAAGGATGATGAGAAGAGCTATGCTTGGTGTGGCTTCTGGTGGTGCCAAGATAATGAGGAAACTAAAGAAACAGTGGAAAACTCATACCCTGAAGTTGCTAGATGAAATAGAGGGCCCTAACTAGCACAAATACATTGCTCTCTTAGGAGAGTATGGGTTTTTTGGTCTTATATAATATCTTAGATTGTTATGTTATCTTCCTTAGGTTATGGTGGAATACCTCCTAGAATATTTTTGAACTTACTAATGGTCTTCATTGCTTAAAGTATGTTGGTAAACACTATAAGTTCTTGATTGATAATGGTTGGACCTTGGTTATTCTATTAAATTTGGGCCTATATACCAAATCATATGTTATTTTTTCATTTTTGGTGTTGTTTCCCACCTCCCTCTATTGCTTTTTTTTTATCTATATCTGTTATATGGGATTAGGGCCCCTTCCTACTTATCTAAGAAAAAAAATGAAGTAGAAACGCAGGAAATTATGTGAAAATGCTAGAAATTTCAATGCAGAAAATGCAATTGGACTGATTCGCCTAGGGTGGTGAATGAGTCCAAGTATGCATTTTCTAATATTTTTTTAGAAAATTTAAAATGATTTCAATTCTTTTCAGATATAGAATGAGGATGCAAATGTAAATTTTTAGTTTTTTAATGATTTTATATGAAAAAATGAAATCTAATGATTATTTCACTAATGCAATTTTAGAAACCCTAGGATGCAAAAACAAAAAAAAATAAAAGATTGAATGTTGATGCAAAGGAAACCTAGGATGTAAGATGTAATTGGAATAAAAAAGATAATGTGTTCAATATGCAAGTTCACCAAAATGAACCATCAATTTTGAGGGTTGCTATGGACTTCTCTTGCATTCTTAAGATCTCTCACGTAAAAGGAGAGAGATAGAACCCTAAAATTGAGGTGATTCACTCAAAGTAAGGAATGTAAGATGGAATTATGATTAAATGAAATGATCTAAATGTAACTAAGCTATGAAATTGATTGATTATGAATGAAAAACTAATGAAATGTGCAATGTTTGAAAACACAGTGAGGTATGAAAAAATGAACTAAAACATGAACACACACAACTAGAATTGAAAGAGGCTGAATAAAGTGCACCTAGGAATTGGATTTTGAATCTAGAAGGCTCTGAAAGCGGGCATAAATCACTATAAATCACTAGTGGGACTCATTCACCATTGATGGTGAATTAGTCCTGCTATTGACAAAAACACCTGAAACTACTTTCTGACAGTCGGGAATTGGATTATGATAAAATCAAAATTTTCATCCCTCAGGTAGGACTCATTAACCATTAATAGAAAATCAGTCCTCCAAAAATATACAAAATGAAAGGTCAATTCTATAGCTCCAGATCTACACTTGTCTTCTTGTCAGGTTGACAAAGTCAAATCTGTAGAAAACTGATTATAGGTTGTCTCCAAGCTTGAAATAGGGTTTATTTGACTTTAAACACTTTGTTGACTTCTTGTCCACTTTTCAACAGCTAATTGCTTGACAAATTTGCATACAAAAGTTTGTAAACACATATGCAAAAGGGGAAAAATGGTTAAGGGTTAGAGTATAGGGATTTTCCTTGGTCAAATCCCACTTTGGTAATCAAACCCTTAATAAAGAAATGAAATGAAATCAGCAAGGAATGATGAATAAAAAACATGCAAATGTCTAAACTCACTAGAAACCTTGTTGAAGAAGTTTGAAGATATGCCAATGGTTGCTCCGAGACACACTTGATGCTTGATGTTTGCTTGATTGAATGATGCTTGAATGCAATTGAATGAACTAGTGAATTAGTGAACTTGATGAGTGCTTGAATGAATGGGTGAATGGGGGTTGAAATAAGAATAAAACCACTTATTTATACACACTTATGCCCTATTAACCCAATAATACCTCATCCCAGGCTAACATTTAAGGTCTTTTGGAATAAAAACCTGAAAGAAAATTTGAATTATTTTGAATTTGGAGCCAACAGGTACTCATTCGCCACCCATGGAGAATGGTTACCACCTTGGGCTTGTAAGTGGGAGTCGGGAATTAACTTTGATTTAATGTTATTTGTTAGGTTTACATTCAAAAATACACTTAATTAAGTCTTATGAGTGCATAAAAGGGTGATATAAAGCATAAGAAAGGTGTAAATAGTGATAACAAGCCTAGAAATGCATGAAATCTTGTTACAAGACTTTACAACACTTTAGAATAGGACGTGATAAGTGATGAAAATGTGATTTTTAGGTGAATTGTAATGAAAAGAGTCTAGAAAATTATAGAAATGTGTTACAACGCTTCACAACACCTTCAAAAGATGCCATAATTTGAATGTTTAGGACCTAATGTGAATGCATAAGTTATATTGCAACATTAAATCAAAGAAAAATAAGTCAAACATCACAAGAGAAAGACTTAAATAACCATGAAAATGTAATGATCCATTTTTCTATGGTACACTTAGAAAATTCTCATCTAAGCCTATGGGTTCATATTGGGCCCCTCTACAATAAATTCTCTCGATTTTCACTATCTTAGAGGCCTTTTCCTATGGTGGTGAATTTTCGCTTGGGAAAAAAGTTGTTGAATCCAAGTAGTTGAAAGTTGCAAAGTGGTGCAACTTTCATTTTGAAACTCGTGTGACCAAATAAACTATTCTGAAACATCTGGATGGGTACATTTACACTACACATGGTCCTCTTTCATACTCAAACATGTGGAATCGCTCTGAGCTAATTCAACTGACAAAATCCCTTAAGAGTCCAAAGTGCAAAATGGTTGCAAACTTCAACATGCTATTGCTCAGACACTGTGACACTTAGAAAATTCTTGTCTAAGAATATGGGTCATGTTGGGCCCCTCTACAATAATCTCTCTCATTTTTTTCTAAATCAGAGGCCTTCTTTCCGTGGTGGAAAATTTTTGCTTGGGGAAAAAGTTGTCAAATGTAAGTAGTTGAAAGTTGCAAAGTGGTCCAACTTTCATTTTGCAACTCATGTGACCAAAAAAACTATTTTGAAACATTTGAATGGGTATTTTTATGCTATCAATGGTGCTCTTTCACACCCTAACATGGGGAATCACTCTAAGCTACATTCAATTGGTTGAATCATTTGAGAGTCCAAAGTGCGAAATGGCTGCAAACTTTAACATGTTGTTACTCATACACCGTGATGCTTAGAAACTTCTTATCTAATCCTATGGGATCATGTTAGGCCCATCTACAATAACCTCTCTTGGTTCTTGATATCTCAAATCCTTTTTTCCATGGTGGTGAATTTTTTTTTGGGGAAAAAGTAGTCAAATACAAGTAGTTAAAAGATGCAAATTGGTGCAACTTTCATTCCACAACCCATGTGACCAAAAAAACGGTTTCAATGAATTTGGGTGGGTACATTTAGCTAGGAATGGTCCTCTTTCATACCAAAACACGCGGAATCACTCTGAGCTATGTTCAACCAGCTGAATCCCTTAAGAGTCCAAATTGCAAAATAGCTGTAAACTTCAATATGTTGTTGCTCAAACACCATGATGCTTAGAAAGTTCTTGTATAAGCCTATGGGATCATGTTGGGCCCCTCTACAATAACCTCTCTTGGGGTATGTGCAAGATCATGATGGAGAGAAAAGTGGCAATATGATGGGTATTTGTAGGGTATGTGGCCGATGACTTTTTTTTACCCAAAATTGATGAAATGAAAAGGGGTTTTAAAGGAGATTCTCAGCTTTCTACCAATATAAATTATTCTTTACTTTTAATTTAATAAATAATTATTATTCATTTTCTATTTGAATTATGACTAAACTCCTAACTGATAGGATAATTGAGAAACATCTATAGCTTTTAAACAGTATCACATTTTTGGAATCCAAAACATGCATCACATTCTATGCTTCACATACTATAGGATTGAAAAATGAAAAGATGAATTTCATGAAGTTTTGACCAAGTTAAGGTGGTCAGACATACGATTTTTTATATTTTTTAAAAGTCTTAATAAAAAATTCATAATTAATTATTTATTAGAAAAAAAATTACAAAAAAATATGCATCACATTCGGACATGAGACTTCTACTTATGTCTAAAATCTTATAAAAAAATATTATCATTTTATTGTGGTTAGGGTGGTCAGACAAACACCTACTTCTTATTTTTTCCTTGAAATTTAAGTACTACTGCATTGAAATTTCAAATTTTTACTCAATAGATTTTTATTATTTTTAAATAAACCTAGAAGTTTAGAAACTACATTCAATTTGCTACAAATTTTATTCTTACATATTTTTTAAATAATATAGATAACTTATTCAAATTTTTATGTTAAGTTGCCTAACTCTGATTTTTCTGAATTTTTTGCCACTTAAGGGCCTGTTTTTTCCATGATGATCCTGCACTTACCCCTTGGTTTTCACTATCTTGAAGGTCTTTTCCCATGGCAACACATTTTTTCTTGGAGAAAAATTTGTTAAATGCAAGTAGTTGAAAGTTGCAAAGTGGTGCAACTTTCATTGTACAACTCATGTGACCAAACAAACTATTCCAACACATCTAGGTACGTATGTTTACATTAGGCATGGTAATATTTCACACCCAAACACACATAATCGCTCTGAGATACATTCAACTAGAAAAATCCTTTAAGAGTCCAAAGTGCAAAATAGTTGTAAACTTCAACATGTTACTCAGACATCGTGATGCTTAAAAACTTCTTTTCTAAGCCTATGGATTTTTTTTGCACCCCTCTACAATAACCTCTTTTTGTTTTTGTTATCTTGGATACCTTTTCCTATGGCAGAAAATTCTTACTTGGGGAAAAACTTCTCAAATTCAAGTAGTTGAAAGTTGCAAAGTGGTGCAACTTTCATTCTACAACTTAGGTGACCAAACAAGTTGTTCCAACATGTCCGGGTGGGTATGTTTACACTATGCATAGTCTTATTTTTCACCCAAACATGTGGAATCACTTTCAGCTATGTTCAACCAACTGAATCCCTTAAGAGCCCAAAGTGCAAAATGGTTACAAACTTCAACATGTTGTTACTCGGACACTGTGACGCTTAGAAACTTGTCGTATGAGTATATGGGATCATGTTGGACCCCTTCATAATAATCTCTCTAAATTTTTGCTATCTCAAAGGCCTTTTCCCATGGTGGAAATTTTTTTCTTTGGTAAAAAGTTGTCCAATGCAAGTAGTTCAAAGTTGCAAAGTGGTGCAACTTTCGTTCTACAACTCGTGTGACCAAACAAACTATTATTACATGTCCAGGTGGGTATGTTTACACTAGGCATGGTCCTCTTTCACACACAAACACATTAAATCACTCTGAGCTACATTCAACCAGCTAAATACCTTAAGAGTCTGAATTGTAGTTGTTGTCACCGAACAGTGTAGCCTTGTTAAGATGCAAAATTTAGCCTACTAGTGAAACATTGGATTCAGATATTCAATATCCATGATGTATGGTTTGATGTCAAATGATGATTTTCGTGTGAAGAAAAACCATGAGATGATAACTTTTTTCTTACTATTATGTTGATTTTTGCATGAAGAAAAACCATGAGACCATAGACAAGGCAGTGAACTATTTGCAAAAATGCCTCAAAGAAATGTGGTCTCATGGTGATGGAATGGCATGATGTATTCCAAAACAAGAAAATTTCTATGGATTTTCATGGCATTCCATCACCATGAGACTACATTTCTTTGAGGAAAATTTTCAACCAGCTCACTACCTTGTCTATGCTATTGCTTACTATTATGCTTTTATAGAATTTTTCCAAGCATCCATAGCTTGTTCAAAATCACCGGTTTTTGGATTTTAGCCATAGCAATAAGGTAGTGAACTATTTGATAAAATCCTTTTGTAGACATGTATGAAAGATGTGGTAGCATAGAAAAGGCAGTGAACTTTGAAAAAAAGCCTCAAAGAAATGTGGTCTCATGGTGTGATGGAATGCCATGACAAGCGAATTGCTATGGATTGTCATGGAATTCCATCACCATGAGACCACATTTCTTTGAGGCATTTTTTCAACTAGTTCACTACCTTGTCTATATTGTTGCTTACTATTATGCTTTGATATATTTTTTCCAAGCATCCATCACTTGTCTAAACTGTTCAATAAAATGCTTTGGTAGACATGTATGAAAAATGTGGTAGCATAGACAATGTAGTAAATTTTTTGAAAAATGCCTCAAAGAAATGTGGTCTCATGGTGATGGAATTCCATCACCATGAAACCACATTTCTTTGAGGCATTTTTTCAAATAGTTCACTACCTTGTCTATGATACTGCTTACTATTACACTTTGATAAAAATTTTCCAAGCATCCATAGCTTGCTCGAAAGAACCTATTTTAGAATCTTAGCCATAGCAGTAAGGTAGTGAATTGATTATAAAATGCTTTGGTAGATATGTATGGAAAATTTAATAGCATAGACAAGGCAATGAATTGTTTGAAAAAATGCCTCAAAGAAATGTGGTCCCATGATGATAGAATGCCATGAAAAGAACATTGAGACCACATTTCTTTGAGGCATTTTTTCAAACAGTTCATTACCTTGTGTATGATATTACTTATTATTATGCTTTGATAGATTTTTTCCAAGCATCCATAGCTTGTTTGGAAGCACCTGGTTTAGGCTTTTAGCCATAGTAGCAAGGTAGTGAACTGTTTGTTAAAATTCTTTGGTAAACATGTATGAAAAATGTGATAGCATAGACAAGGTAGTGAATTGTTTGATTGCCTTTTCTATGCTATGGCTTGCTATTATGCTTTGCTAGATTTTTTTCAAGCATCCATAGCTTGTTCAAAAGCACATGTTTTAGGGTTTTAGCCATACCAGTAAGGAAATGAAATGTTTGATATAATTGCTTGATAGAAATGTATGAAAAATGTAGTAACATAGAAAAGGTAGTGAACTCTTTGAAAAAATACCTCAAAAAAATGAGGTCTCATGGTGATGGAATGCCATGACAATCAAAATAAATTTGATTGTAATGGAATTCCATCACCATGAGACCACATTTCTTTGAGGAATATTTTCAAATAGTTCATTGCTTTATCTATGGATTGTCATGGAATTTCATCACCACATTTATTTGATGTATTTATTCAAATAGTTCATTGCCTTGTCTATGCTATTGCTTACTATTATGCTTTCAATATATTTTTTCCAAGCATCCATAGCTTGCTCGAAATCACTTGTTTTAGGATTTTAGCCATAGCAAAAAGGCATAAAACTATTTGATAAGATGCTTTGGTAGAAATGTATGAAAAATGTGGTAACATATATAAGGTCGTTAACTATTTGAAAAAATACCTCAAACAAATCTGGTCTCGTAGAATGCCATGATAAGAAAATTCAATTGGTAATTGCTCCTAGTTATTAGTTATGTAATATGAAGTAATTGCATAGATGCTTAGGCTGACTTTGTAAAAACTATATTGTAATTGGAATTGTGTCATCTATCAACATCTAGATATTAGTTATGCAATGTGAAGTAATGCTTTGAGTTTGAAAGATGTGCAATGGAATGTAATCAATGATATGAATATAAACTACAAAAATCTATTTTTTACAATTCATTCATTAAAATATTTCTTTTATTTGCTCTCTATATCTCTATGCTATGGAAATACCTTTCAATTTCAAAAAAATAATTTTTATATCTTATTCTACATTTTTTACATTTTTTTAAATATTTTTTTTCTTCCATATTTTCTCATTTTTTTCAAAAACTCTTATAACTTTTGTTTGTTGATTTCTTCCCTAAAAGTTTTTTGCTACTATGCATTGGAAACATGAAGCATACATGTGAATACATGCAATATACATGAATTATACATGTGAATAAGTGAAGCATACATGTGAATAAGTGAGGCACAAGTAATTGAAGCATTGCAAAGGATACAAACCACCAGGAATGGACCTTATTTATACAATACACATTGTAGTAATTAATTAAGCATTAGATGAAAAAAAATCCTTGCCTACAATATTCAAGCATACAATTTACACAATATGCATGATAACATCATTCAAGATGGCAGTAGGAAAATAATTTCTTTAATAAAAAATCCTTAAGGATATACAATGATAAATATTGATAAAAGTAGATACAATATGTGGACAATGATTTTGGTTACCCAAGGGTTTTCTAACTCTTTTAGGTTTTTCACCTAAAAGGAGAGAAATGGGCCCAAAATTCTAATATCTACACTCAATATTAATGTGAAATGAATGCAGTGTATCTAATTATGATGTCTAAATGCAATAAACTAAAAAAGAAATGATTTATTGATGCTAATCCTAAGAAATGCAAAGTGTTGGAAAACATAGTGATGTATGTAAAAAACCTAAGAATGCAAATAAATGATGAAAGAATTAAACTAAATAGGTGCACTTGGAATCTGAAATATAATGTAGAGAGGCTTTGGAATCCTATAGAGTTGACTAGAAATGTTGATTGGGACACTTACGCCAAGTTGGGTGACTTAGTCCAATTTCAGAGAAAATCTGCTGGAATGGGAATTTTCCAAATGGATGTCCAAAAATTTGAAAATAAATTTTTAGGCTCAGTAGTGGGACTAATTCACCATAGATGGTGACTTAGTTTACCTAGATATTTCTGGAATTTTGGGGAAGGATTTTTTAATTCTCAGTCTGTACTTGCTTTTCAAAAAGTGTTTGATCTTGATTCTATAGAAAACAAGATGAAAAAGGTCTTGAAGATTCAATTAGGGCTTTGTTGACTTTGATGGATTGTTGACCACTTTTTGAAACCAAACTCTTTGAAAAATCTGCATACAAATTCTGCAAACAACATGCAAAGAGGGGAAAAAGGGTTAAGGGTTAGAGTATAGGGGTTTGCCTTGGTCAAACCCCACTTTGGTAATCAAACCCTAGATAATGGTATGCAAGATATGAAGAGAATGATAAATAAACAACATAAAATGTCATTAACTTACCACACCCTTGATTTTGAAATCTAAAGATATGCAATGAAGTCTAATGGATAACTTGATTATGCTTAAAGTGCTTGAATTCTTGAAAATTATTAAGTGAATGGTTGGATTGCTTGAGTGGATGAATTATTGAGTGAATGGGGGGTAAAAATGAGAGGAAAATCCCTTATTTATAATTGATTTTTTATTAATTCCAAAAAAAAAAACATCATAAGCTGATCTCATGCATAAGAGAATAAAATCTTGCCAAGAAATTAAAATTATTTTTATTTTTGTGCCTAGTGGGACTAAGTTGCCCCAAGTGGCAACTTGGTCCCACCAGAGCAATTTCACCAGGTTTCAGAGATTAAAGTGCATTAAATAATGTTTAACAAAAATATCTTTAAAAATACACTAAAGTATGGCCAAAAAGTGCATTAAGGGGTCATTTAAACATAAGAAAGGGGTTGAATTAGTAATGAAAAGTCTAGAAGAGTGTGAGAGTTTGTTACAAATATTTACAAAACTTTGAAATAAGACTTGGTAAGTGATAAAAATGAGATATTTAAGTGAATTATAATGAAAGAGTCCTCAAAAAGTGTGAAAGTGGATTACAACACTTCACAACACTTTTACAAGACATCCTAGAAGTCTTAATGATTCTCAAGGGTCCAAGACCTAATGTGAATGTGTTGGCCACATTACAACATTAAATACAGTAAAAATCAAGACAAAGTCTATAAGAGAGACTCAAGTGAGCATAAAAATGTAGACTATACATTTTTTGGTGACACACAATATATCCAAAAAATCCATACATGCTTAGTACAAAAGAGCCATATGGAAATAAAATGTCATGTATATATCAATAGTAAAAAAAAAAAGTTCCAAAATTCCACATAGGAATACAAAAAAGGACCCTAATACATAGTCATTTCCCTCTAGGGGAAGGAAAAATATCCCGTGTTTCCTTCAAAATTTGGCTGGATGGAGTGCCTATTGGTTCTCTTGTCTTTCGAACGTGCTCACTAGTCCTTCTCTCTCCACTCTGGACCTTCAACTAATACAATAAAAAGTAAAGATGTTAATACATATAAATTGAATTGTAGAATGAAATATAACAAAATATAATCACTTACTCCATACATATGGTCATCATGCACATTTACATCATTACCACATCCACGATCTAGAGTGACAACCAAGTTTGTAGCAACCATCAAGATAGAAATTAAACTACATAAAAGTATCATGAAAATTTTCTATAATAGACCATAAAAGAGAAAATATAATGTCAAATTGACTAATCTATTGCATACCTCTCTCAATGGATCAGAACTTGCTATTGTTGCAACAACTCCATGGTCCATCATGCCACCAACATCACCAAGGCTGCTTGATTTCAAAAACTTTAAATGAAATAACATATCTAACAGTAATATAGAGAAGTTCAAGTAGTCCCTTTATAACTATCATAAATGAAAGAGTAAGTGGTTGGCCTTAGTTGAGACTACAATATAGTGCTTATAGATCTCAAAATGGTGAAAGTACTAAGTCCACTGGGATAGTCCAGAGTCTTGCAAATGCCAAAGTTCAATGGTCATTGAGATTCATATCGCAGATGATGATGAACTAATGTTAATGAAGGAATGTTGTCAACATAGTGATAATTCCATAATGAAGTTCGCATGAATGAAGTGAGGATTAATATGTTACTAGTAGCGTTAATGGGATGGGAATAGAAGGGGTTAATGGAACATACGATGGAATAGTACAGATTGATGGGATGGGCTAGGATGGGATAAAAAAAATAGGGTGGACAATTAGATGTTATTGGGATGTGATTAGTAGGGAATAATGCAACATAGGGTGAATTAGGAGGTGTCTAGGGTTTGACTATAGTACATGAAGTGTCAACTTGACTTGTGTGTAGTAATAATAGAGAAGAGCTATCTAGGATGAAATGTGGATAAAGATGGTATAACATAGAATGGATAAAGGAACATAGGGTGGAACATAGTGGATCATGGAACATCTAGGGTGAAATAATAATGGGTACAATAAGATGGGAGTAGAAGGGCATAATGACACATAGGATGGACTATAAGATATTAGTGGGATGGGCTAGGAAGGGATCATGGAAATAGGGTGAACTATTAAATGTTAATGGGATGGGATTAGGAAGGAATAAAGCAACAAAAAGTGAATTAGGAGAAGAAAATGTGACATGATCATGGAATACACATGAAATGTTTGTGTTTCTCATCATTTTTTTAGAATTGTATATGCAAAATTATGAAAACTAGCTAACATTCTTTTACAACACCATTAATGAATAAAGGCTACCTAAGTGTAAGTTGTTTGAGGAAATGAATTGTGAGGTGTGGAGGTAGAAGGTCCACTAGGAAACTATTTGAAATCCAAAGCATGTTATAAGAAAAACATTCAAATATAACATTCAACTATTCAAATGTAATAATAATATCTTTAATACTAGTTGCATACCTATGGACTCAACATCGAGAATGAATAAGGGTTTGTACGAATGGAGCACGTATCATGAACACTCTGACCCTAAAATTTCATCATATCAAAATTCTACTAATTTAGTTATTCTTAAATTTTAAAATATAATTTAATAAACGACATTAAATGAACTTGCTAAATTTTACCTGAGTGTCAATGTTGAATGTATCATTCAAAAAATTATCTATGAAATCCATTGCCTCTATAACTGATGTAGGTTGTGTAGCTACATCTCTAGCACTCTAATAATCATATGTGCAAACAACACCACAAGCACCACAATGGTGGGGTAGAGCTCAAGGCCTGCATATCTCATCCGCATTAGGCTCTACTAAAGGCCTTACACACTATAAAATGGTCAAGGTGAGCGAGCCAATCGACTATAGTGTGTCCACCTCTACACTATCATTAACAATGGAAGGAATGACGACATGCTCCACCATGGGTTTGGCCAATGGTCTCGGTGCCAACCATGGATTACATCATGTAGCAGGTCTATCATGTGTGGAGCCCCCACCTCTACCCTGAAAGTCTACGATGTCAAAATAATTTTTCATCTTATTGAGGACAAACTCACAATAGAGTTTCCTCAAAAAGTATTGTGGTACCTCATGGTTATTCCATGGAGGGTGGTCAAATACCATCCACCAACACTCCCAAAATTTATTTTTAGTTAACTCATGGTAGAACCAATGGATGGGGAACCTCCTACATGCATGAGACAAAGGTGCATTCATTCTTAGGTCTATAAATAGGAAACACAAGTCGGCTTTGTTATTTTTTTGGTTTTTCGCATCTACATATGACAAACCACTAGCATAAAATTATCTCATCTCATGTCTCTTATTTGACCCAAAATTTATTTTCTTGCTCATTTCTCCTACATGAGATACAATTGACTTCAATTATTTAGAAATCCCTCTCCTATAAGGGTGGGTTTTGGCATGCTCGGTTAGTCTTCCAATTAATTGTTCACTGTCTCTTTTATTGTTTTCAATTTGACTTAGAATATTTTCTTATGTTCCTTGAGGAAGCCTATGAATTGATAGAGGGGTTTTAGGTTGTTCTTGTATAGGAGGCTCTTCATGAGGGGATGATTGTGAATTCTAAATGTTTCGAGGTGGAGATTCATTCCCTGAGAATTAGAACAATTTTTTTTTATAAAAACCTATTTGAATTTTCATTTTAAATCAAATTCAAAATAAATAGAATAAAAAAACACCTCTTTGTAATCTTCGACCTCTCTGACATGCTGGCAGCATCCTCGTGAAGAATTACAAACTAAGAGTGGAAAAAATGGATGAGATTTGACAAGAGTGAGTTGTAGAGCTCAAATAATCCAAGCCAAGGCATGGGTTGGAATGAAAATCAGGTTTGAAATGTGCTTTTTGGATTTTAATTTACTTTTACATTTGGCATGTGCCAAATGCTCAATTTCAACCTTTATTTGTGAAATTTTCCAATTTGGCATCAAAATTGTGTCATAGAAATTGGTGCAGTTACCCAAATGTCAACAATTTTTTATTATTTTTAAACCTTCAAAATTAATAACATGGTTTCTTTTTTTTAAATGACAAATAAGAAATATAAAATATTATAAGGAAATATTATGGCTCATTGATAACCATAATACATTTATAGGACTACAAAAATTCTACAAAGCTATGCTCTGTTGATCCCATGTCTTCGTGATACTTAAGAATTAATGGCATCCTTCACCATTTCCATTCATTTTTTAAGGTAGGCAAAGCTATATCTATTAAAATATTGATAGCATTCTCGATGCATTATTTATATTTTTTCCCATTTTCTTTCTACTCGTGCCTAAATATAAATATTTTTATTTTCTCATCTATGAAAAATCATTGGAAAATATAGTTCACTCTCTACTTGTTATTGAAACCTCACAATATAAATTTTGAGCACCAAGGTTATTAAAATGTTACCATTGTAGAAAATTAACTATCTTAAATAAGAGAAAAAATTAGGGCACATAAATATAAATGAATTTTAGAATATAATTCAACAAAACTCTAGGGTGCTTATTATTTATATGATAATCTCTATTATTTTATATCATGTTATATTTTTATTGAACTCTATCAAATTAACATGTTTAGTATTGATGAGAAGAAAATTGGATACCTAAAGATATCACTCTTTTTCCTCCAATCATTCACTAATGTCTTAGGAGTCTTAATTGGATTGACTAACAACTTCATAAGGTGAGTCAATTCACAATTAGGAATGACCTAGGAGCCTGGGATTATTTGAATTATAAGGGGTTCACCACAAAGAAAATGCTTAGAAAAGAGAATGTTGGAAAACATAATGTGATATGCAAAATAAGCTAAAACTAGAAATGTAAGCTAAACAAGAGATGCAAATAATGAAATTGTGCAACATTAAGATAGTATGTATGTACTTAGGATATTTGGAGACACAGTGAGAATTCTAGAAATGTAAAGATGTTGTCAAAAGGTGTTGTGGAGGACTAAGATGCCCAAGATGTCGTATTAGTATCACTGCTATTTTTAGGGGAAAATAAAAAGTCTTTGGACATTAGAAACAGATCTAGAGGAATCTATAGAAAGTGTACTTGAGAGGACTAAGATGCCCAAGATGGTTTATTAGTCACATTCTAAATTTTTGCAAACTTTGAATAGGATCCTGAGCTCCAAGGTCTACACTTGCTTCCTTTTCAATCTCACATTCTGAAACTTCTGGATTGAGACTCTAGGCGAGTTTTCTTGAAGATGACAACTTTGTAATGAAACTTTACATCTTTTGAAACTTTTTACTCCAAGTGATCTTCAAGTCTTCAACCTAAATCTGCAATCACAAATATGCAAGATGGCAAAATTTTTTTGTTTGTTAGTGAATGAGGGCTTTCCTTGGTCAAACCCCTTGTTGGAAATTAAACCTCTAAATTAAATAGCAATAATGAAGGAAATGGTGAATGAACAATAGACAATGCTATAGCTTACCAAGCCCTTATAAAATGTATAAAATTTTGTGTAATGGCTATAGTGGATATGGATCTTGAACCAAAGGAATGATCTTGAATTGCTTTGATTGAACCAAAACCCTACATCACAAATGTTAGCACAACAATAGACATGATGCAAGAAAACTCTTTGATATGATGCGTGAATCTTGAAATGGCTCCCAATGCTTAATAAATCTACTCTTGAATGCTCTCACAAAATACTTAGATGCTTGAATGCTTGATAAATTTCTTAGGATGAAAAAATTGAGAGAAGGAACATTGTATTTATACTTATCTATGCTTAATATCCTAAAATTACATCACACGAAGCTGACATATGAATTTATTAAATAAAGGAGGCTAAATCCCACCAAAATTTGAAATTAAATACTGAAATTACCTCAAGGAGGACTAAGATTCCCTAGGTAGCGTCATAGTCCCAAGTCCTAGAAAATTGGGGCAAAAACACTCAAAAGGGGCGCAATCAAGATATCTCAAATCAGGGTCTTGAGAGCCTTGGGGTACAA
This sequence comes from Sequoia sempervirens, assembly GCA_007258455.2. Classification (NCBI taxonomy): domain Eukaryota; kingdom Viridiplantae; phylum Streptophyta; class Pinopsida; order Cupressales; family Cupressaceae; genus Sequoia; species Sequoia sempervirens. Next base: position 409,563,558 of record VDFB02000017.1, read on the forward strand.
AGATGCCCTAGGTGGCATTTTAGTCTTGACCCAAAAATTGGGGACACATTGATTTTGTCAATAAATTATCATTTATGCATTGGAGAATGTTGGGATTAACTAGAAAAGGATGTAATTCATATGGATTTTGGACAAAAGATATGACAAATTAAGCCATAACGAAGCATAAATAAAGAAATATGGGCCCATACAAGTGTGAAAATGCAAGGGTATGCATTTTCCTACACTAAATTTCTCCCCCACTTTAGTGAGAGGATGAACTTGCTTCAAAATCACACTAAAGTAGCCAACCACACAATCAAGAGGAGTTCAAATGTATAAATGTTAGCTAGATAGGATGACAATAATCAAGAGGGTGGTGAAGCACACAAGATTAAGATCCTATGGAAAAACCAACATAAGCACAAAGGAACATGCTTGCGGATAATATATGAATCCATAACCATAATGTAAACATACACCATCAAAGACAAGAAAAAGGAAAAATACAATGAATCAAGCTTCGATTGGCCATCCAATGCGGTGGATCATGTCTAGGCTATTTATCAAAAAAATTTACAAGTGGAATGCATTTTCTACTATGCAAACAAAACACATGCTAATGAGGGCTAGTGGGAGCTATTTTTCCAATAGGTGATCTCCAAGGGACCATATTAAATCCATACCTCCATGACTTTAATAAGGTACAAAAATACATGCTCACATGGGCTAGTGAAGCTAGGTAAATTCACTAGGTGAGCCCTAGGGGACCATATCAAATCCATACCTCCATGACTTTAATAAGGTACAAAAATGCATGCTCACATGAGATAGTGAAGCTAAGTGTTCACTAGGTGAGTCCTAGGGGACCATATCGAATCAATACCTCCATGATTTTATTAAGGTACAAAAATACAAGAAAGAGGGATGCTGAAAGAGATTTTGCTTAGTTCATGTGAGGTCTTACTCTTAGAGGACATCATTCCTAGTGTATCAAGAGGGGACTAATCAAAGGAGAAAAGATTCACCACTTAATGGATACAGTGTGTCACATCACCACAAAGGGGAATATAATATGCTGAGATAGGTCACACTCTTGAAGGACATTACTTGCAACTTCACCAAAAAGAGGAAAACACATCATCATGTGAAATGATAAAATCACATCAAAGAATATAAAAATGGAAAAAAATTCAATTGAAATCATTCTAAAATAATTCCAATGTATGACCTGACTTTAAAGAAATTGCTAAAACCATGTTTCAAGCAATTACTTTAAAGTAGTAAATGAAAATGCAAACAAGAAGGAAGACATGAGAGCCAACTTGGAAAGCCCTATTCCAAGTCATATGTTTTTTAGTAAAGCTACATCATGCAAGAGAAAAGAAAAAAAAAGGGAGGGATTTCCCCCAAAATGAAAAAACCAAACACATAGGGGATCTATTTATTTGGGGTCAGTATGTTCTTTGTTGCAAGGGTTTTAGAAAGGTTGAATCTGTCATCATTTCCAAAATACACATAGAACTGGAAGAATGACACAAAGAACACGAAAACAAAGAAGAAATAAAAAAGAAATCATATTGGGTCAATATGGAAGAGGCATAGGGTGTCTCGACGCCTTGCATCATCCATAAAAGGAAAACACAAGATAAATGGAATGGAAAATGAAAGGAAAAGATAAGATATTGATAAATATTTTGGGTCAACATGAAGGAGACATGAATGTCTTGATACCTTACATCATCCCAAAAAGGAAAACACAAGAAATTAAAATGAAAGTAAATTGAAAATATCAATCAAAAAGGGAAAAGTATACGAAATATAGAAGAATGAACTTACAAATAGAGGAATGCACATAGAGAGAGAAAATTCAAATAGAACATCACGGGAGATCACATTACACACATACAAGAAAAAAGAAAATGCAAAATACTAGTGAGGCATAGGTGAGTCAACCAAAAGCAAGTCATTCACCTCCCAAATCTCATTCTGTATAAGTGGAAGGTAGATAACGAACCTAAGGGACAACAAGAAATGCCTTAGGAAGACAAGGTCATCTGCTTCTTGTCCCCACTGAGTGCAAGACAAGAATGGGTTGAGGTAGGTGATGAGAAGGATCATGTACTAGTGAGAATAGAGTATTCTACAACTATTACATGACAAGGAAGGCAGAGGAGGATAAGCTATGCAATCACTTGATGGAAATTGTTGCGATAAAAAGTGAAAGTTTTGCAATATTTTAACTTGAATGCATGACACTCATCAATATTGTATATGATAGTATGATGATATACACAATGTGGGACTTTTGCATCTTTAGGATAAAGAACTAATTTTTTCATAGGTGCTAATGTTATAAATCCTTTGTTAAGAAGCAGTTGTAGTTGTATTTAACTTTGTGGTGGTGGACGAAGATGTTGTAGCTTTTCTAATTTATATGGTATTTTGAATTTTCTAGATTCACCAAATTCTCTAGATGGGATTAGGGTAGGAGTTCTTGAGATTAGCCTATCTTTATCCTTGTTATTGTTACAATCTATTGGTATTTCTTTAGGAAGAAGGATATGCAAATAAGAGGGAGAATCAAAGATCATTGTACCATCATTTTGGAGCTTTATATATTATCTAGGAGGCTTGTCATTATGAGAGGGATCTTGATATCCTAATCCTTTTTTTTTTCATCAGTTTTTTTTTTCTGTAAGAGTTGATGAATTTCATGTTCACTTGTTGTGTCACATCCTTGTTTTCTCAAGATATTGAAGCCCTTTCCATATCTTTGTTTGAGATTTATTGGAGTGTTTGTTTGTTTCTTATTATAATAGGGTTGATTATTTACTTGTTTAGAGGAGCTAGGTTCACTTGTTGTAGGGAACTTAGGTTCAAATTTTGCTTCAGTTTCAAGATGTAAGTAACCAAACATCTCAAGAGGTGGTATTATGGGAGGATCTAGTTTTTTCATGGAGGGATAGAAAGATGCATTAGCTTCAAGGTGTAGAATGGAAAAATTTATCTTTGGACATTTTCATGCTCATTTCGTTCTTATGGATTTTGGCTTAGTTTAGCCTTGATTTAATGTTGTAATGTGGTCAACATATTCACATTAGGTCTTGGACCCTTGTGAATCAATAAGAACTTTATGATGCCTTGTAAAAGTGTTGTGAAGTGTTGTAACACACTTTCACACTTTTCTAGGACCTTATTAATATATTTCACTTAAACAACCTCTTTTTTATCACTTACTAAGCCTTATTTCAAAGTGTTGTATTGTAACAAACTTTCACACTTTTCTAGGCTTGTCATCAATAATTTTACCCTTTGTTATGCTCAATTGGCCCCATTATACACTTACATGCCTTATTTAAGTGTATTTTGGAGAATAATCCCATTAAACATCATTTAATATATCTTAATTCTTGACACCCACTTAAAATACCTAAGTGGGATCCATTCATCACTAGGGGAAAATGAGTCCCATTTGACTCAAAAATCAAAATTATTTCAAAATTCTGGTGGGATATTATTTTCTAAGACGTAAGGTCAATTTGTGATGTGGAATTTTCAAGAAATTTTGCATAATCAAGTATAAATATAGGGTTTTCATTTTCATTTCGCCCTTATTCATTCATTAATTCACTCAAGCATTCCATCAATCAATCACTTGAACATTTTAGGAATTTTCAAGCATCTTCAAGTGTACATCCATTGGAGCTTCTACTTGCATATCTTCATATTTCTACTTCAAGGGTTTGGTGAGATGTAGCATTGGATTTTTTCAATTCATCATTCTCTTTTCATTTCATTTCATTTTCAAGGGTTTAATTACCAAACTAGGGTTTGACCAAGGAAAACCCATATTCACTAACCCTTGACACTTTCCCCCCTCTTTGCATGTGTTTTGCAGGTCTTGTTTGTATATTTCTCAAAGAGAAAGGTGTGAAAAGTTGTAAATTTTTTTCAAAGTCATATAAAGTATTCAAATCCCTAAAAGAAGCTTGGATAACACCTACAAGTCAAATTCTATAGTTTCAGATCTGGAAACCTATTAGGAGCTGAAGTACAGACTAGGAGCTACAAATTACCCTTTTGAATTTTTTGAAATCTAGAAGTGGACTAAGTCACCATAAGTGGTGTATGAGTACCACTTCCATGCCTGGAAAATACTTTCTATAGTTCTAAGTACCCTTTTGTCTAAAACCTATTCCAACAGAATTTCCTAAAAATAGGACTAAGTTGCCCAGTTTGGCATATGAGTCCCAATGGGCTTCAACAGTGACTTCTGCAGGATTCTAGAGTTCCTGTCCATTGATTTCCAGTTTCTAGGTGAACACCTTTACTTTCATTGATTTTTGTTATAGTTTACTTGCATTTTTATTTCATTTTGCATATCATAGCGTGTTTTCAAACATTTCACATTTTCTTAGTTTTGGATTAGTATTCAATCTCTTTTATCAATTATTCACATCTAGGAAATTCCCCTTAGATATATTTTAATCTTCTTTGCATTGGAATCTAACTGGCATATTCTTGAGTGAGTCATCAAGGTTTTTGGATACTCCTCTCCTTTTAGTTGCAAAACCCTAGAAGTGCAAGAGTCACCGCTATCCCAAAAATCTTCAGTTCATTTTGGTGAACCTGCATTTAGAACATCATATTTCTAATTTAGAGTGCATTTACACCATAGGAATATCTGGGTATGTGCAAGATCATCATGGAAAAGACATGCCCTTAAGTGGCAAGAAATTCAAAAAAATCAGAGTTAGGCAACTTGACGTAAAAATTTGAATAAGTCATCTATATTATTTCAAAAATATGTAATAATAGAATCTTTAACAAATTGAATGTAGTTTCTAAACTCCTAGGTTTTTTTAAATCTATTTGGTGAAAATTTGAAATTTCAATTGAGTAGTACTTAAATTTTAAGGAAAAATAAGTAGGTGTCTGTTTGACCACCCTAACCACAATAAAATGATAATATTTGTTTATAATATTTTAGATATAAGTAGAGGACTCATGCGCCAATGTGATGAATAATTTTTTGTAATTTTTTTCCAAGTAAATAATTTATTATGAATTTTTTATTACAAATTTTTAAAAAATATAAAACCTCATATGTTTGACCACCTTAACTTGGTCAAAACTTCATGAAATTTAATTTTTCTTTTTTTTTAATCCTATAGTATGCGAAGCATCGAATGTGACACATGTTTTGGATTCAAAAAATGTGATATCGTTTGAAAGCTATATATGTTTTTCAATCAGCCTATCAATTAGGACTTTAGTCATAATTTGAATAGAAAATGAATAATAACTACTTATTAAATTCAAAGTAAAGAATAATTTATATCAATGGAAAGCTAAGAATCTCCTTTAAAAACCCTTTTCGTTTCATCAATTTTGGGTAAAAAAATAGTCGTCAGCCACATACCCATCATATTGCCACTTTTTGGCCCATCATGATCCTGCACATACCCATCTTACATTTACCTTTACATTATTTCATTTGCATTCTAGGGTTTCATACTTTCCAATAGTGAAAATCTCATCTAGCTTACATTTTTGCATTTCATTTCATTCAAAATTACTAAAATTTTGCATTTTCATATTAGAACTACATCAAAAAACATAAAAATCATAAAAAATAACTCAATTTGTGAATTTTCAAAAAAAATCAGTACCTTGACTCATTTGCAACCCTAGGCGACTTAGTCCAGTTACATATTTTACATTGCATTTTCTGTCATCTTAAGTTCATTTTTTGAGTTCTTGCTTGTTATTTCTGCATTTCAGTTTTACTTTCTAGAATTTCAATTTTAAGCATTTCATTCTTATTAGTTTACATTGCATTTGCATTCACCCCACATTTAGTATCCTTTGCATGAGTTTTTGGTCTCCTATTGCTAATACCTTAGTGAGAAGAAGTTCAAGACTCATGTCATCTCATGATAACACAATCATTGTGGATTTTGGGTTATCTAGAGCTTCCACTCCTATTATTGACAATAGTGTACTAGGCATGGATAATAGCCTTAGCAACTCTTTTCCTTTAGGTAGTATTCATGTTGAACATAAACCTAATGATATCCTGTACAAGACAAGATAATTCAAATCCATGAAGTCATAGTACATCTGCAACATCAAGTAAGCCTTGAAAACATTTCAACTACTACAATTCCTACCAAAGAAAACATCCATTGCATGCTTGAAAGTAATGAAGGTCTTGACCTTGTGAAAAACATAGTTCAAATCTTTGGTAAACATCTTCCCTCAACCTTGAGTGCTCCTCAATCAACAAAAAATGTGGTAAGCCAAGGAGGAACTCAAATTACTTCTCCCTCAATAGTAGCATCAATACCTACCTATACCACTCCTCGAGTCACAACAACAATGTAAAAAGTTAGTAATGTGATTCCTTCCATTAGTATTCCTGCTAGCATCCCTAGCTCCTATGTGGCATCATATGTTCTATCTTCTTCCACACTACCACCTATAATAATTCCATTCACTTTCTCTCCTATTGCACATATCACATCAACACTTTCCCTTCCACCTCATACCACTTATATTGATCATCTCATAACACAACTTTTCCAAACCGTTTCCTCTATGCAAAAACAAATCTCCACCATAAACCAAAATCAAAATGGCCCACCTACCTATTATGTTTGAAGCAACCCATTGTCTTTTGAAATATTGTGAAAAATGATGCCACAAGGGGTAGATATGCCTATATTTTATAAATATGGAGGAAAGGGAGATCCTTCTAACCATGTTAATTCCTACATTTACTTATTTAGTGATTTTTCCCTTGATGATAAACTATTAGCGAAATTGTTTCCTAGGACTTTGAAAGATACTACCTTGGAATGGTTTTGATATTTACCAAAAAATTCAATTCATTCACTTAATGAACTTGTTGATGCATTTATAAATCATTTCCAAGTGCATATGGCTCCCAAGAAGACCTTGGATGATTTGATGAAAAATGAGGAAGAAAAGTTAACGGGTTTTATCTCACGCTATCAATCACGTTATTCCTAAAAATAGAAAACTAAACTTCAAGACAAACTCACTATGATGAAATTTCCCTCCTTCATGCACTTATTTACTTCCCTTTGTGATTATCATAGTTTGGTTAGTAGTCAAGATACAAGGTCCACTTCTAGCCGAACTGAGAAATCTGAACCTACCAACCAAAATAATACCCAACCATTTAGAAAGAAAAACAAAGGGTTCCTTCAATTCAATCCTCCACATCCTACACCTCAAAATGCGAATAACCAAGTAGATTTTGTTGTGAACAAATAAAATGGGGTCACAACTTCTCTTATCCACACCTAAAGGGGAAATGAAGGAAGAAGAATCCAATTTTGCAATGCTCACATTCAAGAACAATTTCATGAGATTCCAATGCAATAGACATTGAAATCTGTCAAAGGAGATTTTTCTTAAGGTATGAAAGTGATAAAGAGGATAAACCATGAATGCAAAATGAAGAAAATGCAAAGTATTTGAAAACACAATGTGATATGCATAATGAACTAAATATGCAAACAAACTGTAACAAAAATTAATGAAACTAAAGAGGTGAACTTGGGAACTAGAAAGTGATGGAGAGAAGCTCTGGAATATTGTAGAAATCACTATTGAAGCCTATAGGGACACTTATTCCAAGATGGGTGACTTAGTCATGTTTCGGGGAAATTATATCAAAACAGGTTTTAGACAAAAGGGTACTCAAAACTACAAAAACCACTTTTCAGGCCTGGCATTGGAACTCATTCACCACTGATGGCAACTTAGTCCACCTCTAGATTTTGGGAAATTCAAGGATTCAATCTATAGATCCTGGTCTACACTTCAACTCCTAACAGGTTTCTTTATCCGAATTTGAAGAATCTAGTCTATAGGTGTTCTCCAAGCTTCCTTTAGGGTTTTGACCACTTTGAAAGACTTTGAATTTTTTTTGACACCTTTTGACACCTTACTCTTTGAAAAATATACAAAAAAGATCAAACCACTTGATTGCTTTATTAGAAAATTAAGAAAGTGTTGGAGATTAAGGAGATGAAAAATGAGAGGAAAACCCTATATTTATACATGATTATACAAAGTTTATTGAAAATACCACATCATGGGCTGACCTCAAGGCTTAGAAAATAACATCCCACCATAATTTTGAAATAATTTTTTTTTTGAGGAAAATAGGACTAAGTCGCCCCTAGTGGCAACTTGGTCCCACTTAGGCATTTTTAGTGGTTTTCGAGAATTAAGGTGTATAAATGATGTTTAACAGGATTATTCTCAAAAAGACACTTAAGTAGGGATTGTAAGTGTATGATGGGGCCATTTAAATATAAGAAAGGGTCAAATTATTGATGACAAGCCTAGATAAGCATGAAAGTTTGTTACAACACTTTACAACACTTTGAAATAAGGATCGGTAGGTGATAAAAAGAGGTTATTTAGATGAATTATATTAAGAAGGTCCTAGAAAAGTGTGAAATTTTGTTGTTCACTTTACAACACTTATGTAAGGAAACACTTGAATTATTTTAATTTGCTAATGCCGAAGACCTAATGTGAATGTGTTGACCACATTGCAACATTAAATCAAGGCACAACTAAGCAAGGTCACAAGGAGGACCCAAACGAGACAGATAAAGTAGAAGGGTTACTTTTTTTATTTCCACAATTGTTAAAATTGTGGTCCCTTTAGTTATGGGGATCGAAAAAGACAATTCACACCTTTACTAGACACCCTTCATAACACAATCCCCCAATTTTTACATCAACAAATGATTACCTTTCCTACTGTTAAAGCACCCAATCTTACTAAGCCTTTACCTCTGAACTTTAAATCCAATGCTTATTGCCACTATCATCGAAAAAATGGACATGAAACAAAAAATTGTAAGCATCTTAAACATCTTGTGCAAGACCTCATTGATTTTGACTGTCTATCCATTACAAGTTTTAATGATCAAGGTAATAAGTTTGTTTCCCTTCCAAATCAAAACTTACAAATTTTCACTAATCCAATTCCCAAACATAATATTTCATTTATCAAAGATAGTGAGACTATAAAGAATAATGTGATGAATATTGATACAAATGATGAACATCATGATCCTATCCCACATATTACCCATGTTAATCCTATGAATGAAATGGTAGGTGCGATATATGTTATTTCTCGTAAGGTCCAACCTAAGAAATCTCTTGATATTGCTTTGTCCTTAAAGGATATAATTAAAAATCTACTTGATGGTCCTCTCTACATAGTTGGCCATATCTATGACAAGCCCACTAATGGGATACTAAGAGATCCTGCCTATGGAGAGAATGTGATCACTAAGGAATTTTTGGTATTACATGACCTTTATCAAGATGACTATGATAAACCAAACTCATGGATCAAGATGCATAATTGTTTTTCTTTACCTATGATTGGATTGATCACCCTTTCATTACAAATAGGACCAAAACATCAGATGTCATATTCTCCATCATCCCATATTTAGACTGATTTTGCTTTAGGCTAGACCATCTGTAGCTTCATTGAATGAAATTCATCCCTTCGGTTATACACAAATGCATAAAGTTTCCATTTTATAATAAAATATTTACTATCCACCATAGCAGCTTTAACCCCATGTCTTCCAAAGGAAAATTTTCCTTAGAAGCCTTTTGGCCCGATCCCATGGAACCCATAATGCCATGCCAAGACTTATTTTTCATAGCTTACCAAAAATTCAAAGAAAAAAAAATAGTAGAATTATCTCTTCACAACATGTCCTCATCTACTTCCAACACTCTCATCCTAGACAAAACCATGCTTCAACTAGAACAAGAACCAAAAAATCTAGACCAACCAACACTAGAAACTTCCCCTACATCATCCAAAAGACCAAGAGACAACAAAAGAAACTTTTTCATGCCTCCTCAAATAAAACAAGTTTACAAAGCAAAAGAGAAAGTCGATGACCAACCTTCTATGGTTCCTTCCATTCCTCCCCTCAAGGAAGAAAAACAATCTTTGTTTGATCAACCCACTCCTTCACAAATGCAACTTGATTATAAAACCAAAAGAAATAAAGGTGCTAGAGAGCAGAGGTGTAGACATCATGCCCTTGGTCACAAGTTAAATGAAGAATTACATAAAGAAAATAAAAATACATACTTGGAAGAAGTAATGCATTATGACCCTCCTCCCCAACCACAATAAAACGATCCAATACAACAATCAACATAAGAGTTACACTCTTCATTGGACATTAAAATTTGTCCTCCTATTGTGATTAATTTGCATGATGATGATGAGATTTCCAAAATCGACGAAGAGGTGCATAATGATTTGAATACATTATTTTCCTCTTCGATGAGCTTAAACGATAAATATCCTATAAAAAGTGTTGAACCTGGTGCTTCCCCTAGTTTGGAACTTGCTCTTGTACCTCTGGCCAGTTGCCAACCCTTTGCATATAATAAACATGAATGAGAGGTGGATGACTTGCTTGATGGTTAACTTACATTTTCCTTATTAGTCTCTTACAGTTTTATTCTCTTTTATTTTATTTTTTGTGTTTGCATATGTGTAATGTGATCCCCCGTGATGTTCGGTTTGATGTTCTCTCTCTTTGTGACATTCCTCTATTTGTATCTTCATTCTTCTCTATGTCGTAAATTGATTTCACATTTTCTTTTGTTTTTTGTTTTCCTTTTGGGGATGACGCAAGGCTTTGAGATATTCATGTCTCTTTCATGTTGACCCAAAATTCCTTTTCTTTTTCTTTGTCATTTCTTTCATCTTTTTCTTGTATTTTATTTTTGGGGATGCCACAAGGCATTGAGACATTCATGTCTCTTTCATGTTGACCCAAAAGGCCTCTTCTTTTTTTTTTCATTTTCTTTTGTTTTTTTCTTGTGTTTTCCTTTTGGGAATGATGCAAGGAATTGAGACATTCACGTCTCTTTCATGTTGACCCAAAAGCCCTTTTCCTTTTCTCTTCCTTTTCTTTTGTCTTTTTCTTGTGTTTTTCTTTTGGGGGTGATATAAGGCATTAATGCATTCATGTCTCCATATTGACCCAAAATATTTTCCTTTTCCTTTCACCTTTTCTTTTTCATTTGGCTTGTGTTTTCCTTTTGGGGATGATGCAAAGTGTCGAGACTCCCTATGTCTCTTCCATGTTGACCCAAAAAGTTCTTTCTTTTTATTTTTTTTCACTCTCTTTGTTTCATTCTTCTAGTTCTATGTATTTGGGGGATGATGATATTTATGAGCTTTCTACACAACATTGCAGCAACAAACATATTGACCCCAAATCCATAGATCCCTTATGTGTTTGTTTTTTTCATTTTGGAAGCAACCCCTTTCTTTTCTTTTTCCTTTCCTTCACATGAAGTTGCCTTACTCTGAAACATATGACTTGGCATTGGGTTTTCTAGGTTGTCTTTCATGTCTTCTTTCTTGATTGCATTGTTTATTTGCTACTTTAAAGTAATTTATCATAGTATATGGTGTTTAGCAATTCCTTTAAAGTGGGGGCATACATTGGCATTATTCTTTTTCTTTTTTCATTTCCTTAGTTCTTAGAGCATCCTTCTTACTTCATACTATGTGTTTTTTCAGTTTGTGGATGACATTGGGTGTGATTTCCTTCATGAGCATGATCTATCTTAGCATATTACATTCCTCTTGGCTTGATACAACACACTGCATCCCCTAAGTTGTGAAATTTCTATTCTTTGATTGGTCATCTCTTGCAAACATTAGACACAATTTTCTCTAAGTTAAATAACTCGCATGAACTAAGAAAGACTCCTTTAAACATTCTTTGCATGTTGCATTTGTTAAATGGCCACCATGCATAGCACACCTTGCATGCCTATGGTTCCATCATTTTTGTTCATGATCTCCAAACATATGAAGTTTTGCTAGTCTCGTGAAACTTAAAAATTCATTTTCTTTTGTGGCACCTTATCAAAGTTATCAGGAGGTATAACTTTGGTGAGGTTGAACAGCAAGCCCATTCTGATGCATGACTTTCCCCATAGCCACCTGTGTGTGTGTGAGTGCATACCAACCATGAGTGTATGTTTCTCATATTCTAGGGCTTCTCACTTGGTAGAAAGCCATGAGTTCCATTGTGTCAGAGTGAGTATGTGTTTTCTGGATAGACAACCTAGATTTTATCCACAACAAGATGGAGAAACAATTGAAGCTTGATCCAATTCTCTCTTTCCTTTTCTTTTTTATTTTCTCCCTTTTAGTTTTCATGTGTGTTCCCTTGTACTAATGTTTGGTTTTCCATGGGATTTTCATCTTAGGGGCATAATCACCCCTCTTGATTGTTTTTGTCTCATCTTTCTAGTATGGGTGCATTTGGATCACTCTTGATGTGCATGTTTGGCTACTTTATTGGGAGTTTGAAGCAAGTCCATCCTCTCACTAAGGTGGGGGCTAAATGTAGCATAGAAAAATGTATCTTTGGACATTTTCATGCTCAATTTAGTCTTTATTATGGATGTTGGCTTGGTTTTTCCTTGATTTAATGTTTTAATGTGGTCAAAACTTTCACATTAGGTCTTGGACCCTTGTGGATCACTAAGAACTTTATGATGCCTCGTAAAAGTGTTCTGAAGTGTTGTAACACACTTTCACACTTTTCTAGAACCTTATTAATTTCTAACACATCATTTAAACATTATTTAATAAATCTTAATTTATGGCACCCACTTAAAATTCCTAAGTAGGTCCCATTCACCACTAGGGGAAAACGAGTCCCATTTGGCTCAAAAATCAAAATTATTTCAAAAATCTGGTGAGATATTATTTTCAAAGACCTAAGGTTGGCTCGTGATGTGGTATTTTCAATAAATTTTGCATAATCAAGTATAAATATAAGGGTTTCCCTCTCATTTCACCCCCATTCATTCATTAATTCACTCATTCACTCAAGCATTTTGTCAATCAATCACTTAAGCATTTTAGACATTTTCAAGCATCTTCAAGTTTACATCCATTCAAGCTTCCACTTGCATATCTTCATATTTCTGCTTCAAGGGTTTGGTGAGTTGTAGTGTTGCATGTTGTTCATTCATCATTCTCTTTTCATTTCATTTCATTTTCAAGGGTTTAATTACCAAACCGGGGTTTGACCAAGGAAAACCCCAATTCACTAACCCTTAACACTTGTTTCCTTCTTTGCATGTGTTTTGCAGGTCTTGTGTGCAAATTTTTCAAAAAGCAAGGTGTGAAAAGTTGTCAACAATTTTTCAATGTCATCCAAAGTAGTCAAAGCCCTAAAAGAAGCTTGGAGAACACCTACAGGTCAAATTCTATAGTTTCAGATCTAGAAACCTATTAGGAGCTAAAGTACAGACCGAGAGCTATAGATTTTACTTGAATTTTCCAAAATTTGGAAGTGGACTAAGTCAACATTAGTGGCGTATGAGTCCCACTTCTAGGCCTGAAAATTATTTTTTGTAGTTCTGAGTACCCTTTGTCTAAAACCTATTTCGACAAAATTTTCCCGAAATAGGACTAAGTTGCCCAACTTGGCATATGAATCCCAATGGGCTTCACCAATTATTTCTACAAGATTCGAGAGTTCGTCTCCATCACTTTCTATTTTCTAGGTGCACACCTTTAATTTTATTAATTTTTGTTATAGTTTACTTGCATTTTAGTTCATTTTTCATATCACAACATGTTTTCAAACATTTTACATTTTCTTAGTTTTTCTTTAGTATCCAATCTCTTTTATCAATTATTTACATCTATGGCATTCCCCTTAAAAAAATTTCAATCATATTTGCATTGGAATCTCAAGGGCATATTCTTGAGTGAGTCATCAAGGTTTTTGGATACCTCTCTCCTTTTAGGTGCAAAACCGTAGAAGTGAAAGAGTCCCCCCTATCCAAAAAATATTCAGTTCACAAGGTTTTCAAGACAATTATTTAGGAACTTATTCATGTTGTCATCATCTTCTTTGATGATGTCAACATCACGAGGAGGACATGCATTAGGAGTTGAGTGAGCATGGGTGAGTACAATTTCGTTAGGGTCATTACCAAAGGAATAATTTAACACATCTACCAAATATTTCAAGGACATCCACAATTTTCCAAAGCACATATCCATGATGCAAGATTGAACAAATGCAACTTTTAATGAAAGAAATTGGAATAACAACTAATCTGGAAACTAAAATAAAAAAAAGAAGGCAACCCATAGAAATACTTGAATACAATTTCAAACCTTGAAAACTGGAGAATCAAATTCAATAGGGACTAAGATACTATGAAGGGTTACTTGGTCCCCTTGGTGAGAATTTGGAGTTCCAGAGGCTAAAAAAGACAACAAATAGCAGAGAGAGACGTCTGAAGAAAAAATACTGAGAGGAACTAAGACACAAAGAAGGGCATTTTAGTCCTAGTAGAGGATTTTTGCAGAAAAATAGTGAATTCTAGAATTAAACAATGTTTACAGATTTCCTATGCAAGATATTGATGCTCAAAAACATTAAAATGTGTAAATAAGTGCAATAAAAAGTAACTAGAAACAAGCAATTGACTGCAATATGGAATGATTTTTTTTTCAATTTTGAATGCAATAAGAATGTTTCTAAATGCAATTAAGATGAAAAATGCACTTTTTAGTTTTTTTAATGAAATGAAATGATGCAAGAAAGTAAAAGTGCAACATATATGCACTTTCACTAATACAAATATAGGAAACCCTAAATGCAAGATACACTAGATGCACTTTCACTAATGTAAGATGCAATGCAAGAATGAATGTAATCTAGATATAAGGACTTTAATAGACTCCAATTTAGAGATGAAATGAATTCTCAAAAGAATTAGGTTCACGAAAATGATGAGAAGAAAAATGGATACCTAAATATATCACTCTTTTTCCACCAATCATACACTAATGTCCTAGGAGTCCTAATTGGATTGATTAACAACCTCATAAGGTGAGTCAACTCACAATTAGTGAGAGATACAAATAATGAAATTATGCAATAGTAAGATAATACGTGTGTACCTGTGAAGTCTGAAGATTGCATTGAGGATTTTGAAAATGTAAAGATGCTGCCAAAAAGTGTTGTGGAGAACTAAGACACCTAGGATGGCATATTAGTCCTACTACTATTTTTCGGGGAAAATATGGATTCTTTGAATGTCAGAACCATATATGAAGGAATCTCTAGAAAATGTGCTTGGGAGAACTAAGACACCCAAGATGGCATATTAGTCATGTTCTAAATTTTTGTAAACTCTGAATAGGATCCCAAGCTCTAAGGTTTGCACTTGCTTCCTTTTCGATCTTAGGTTCTAAAACTTCCAGATTTAGCTTATAGGTGTCTTTCTGTGAAGATGACAAATTTGTAATGAAAATTTACAACTTTGCACTCCAAGAGATCTTCAAGTCTTCAACCTAAATCTACAATCACAAATATGCAAGATGGGAAAAACTTGTTTGTTAGTGAATGGGGGTTTTCCTTGGTCAAACCCCTCAAGTTGGTATTTAAACCTTGAAATGAAATAGCAATAATGAAGGAAATGGTGAATGAACAACATACTATACACACTTAAAATTGACCTAGGTCTGGGAACTCAATTTTCTCCATAACTATTCTAAAACATAATTAAAATATTTGATTATGTCCTATCAAAATTCAAGTATTAATTAAATAATTGTCAATTATTTAATTAATTCATAGTTTTTTATTGTTCTTCACTATTTAAATAAATAAATTACATTTATTTTATTTAAATACATCTCTAATACTAAATGTCTTCTCATAATTAAATAAGTCCTCCATAATTTATTTAATTATTGGTTCACTTATTCCATAATTAAATAATTAGAATTAATTATTTAATTTTCTCATCTAATTTCCTCCAAATTTAAATAAAATCATTTATTTAAATTTCCCTCTTTCCAAGTAAATAATTTTAAATTTAATTATTTACTGTCGCATGGTCCCACCTGTTTGAATTAAATTAATTTTTAATTCAAAATAATAACTTTCCCTCTTAAATCAAATAGTTTCTATTATTATTTGATTTTCTAACTCCCTCTTTTTTTGTCACATGCATTCTTATCCCTTGATTTGATTTTCTTAAATCAAATCTTGTCCACTCATTTTGAATTCACCCTAATGTTTCCCTAACCCTAATTGTGGGTTGTCATATTGAATCTTGTCCACTGATTCTAGGGTATTTCTCAATCTTCAATCTTGGCCATTGATTCAAAATTTCATTTTCTATAAAATGGCAATTTTGGTCTCATTTTTTCATCTCATGCTATCTATATTTCTTACAATCTTTCGTTTTATCTCTTGTCATTAGGCATACTTCATCTCTCATTTGGAATTTAGGCATACTATAATCTTTTGCTTACTAGTTGCCTAGTTGCAGAGTATAGCATTTTCATTCAAATCCTTCAACATTTGCTTAGGTTTTGGCATAGTCACAACTTGCTCACACCAAATTTGAGGGCACACATAATATTTTCAGTATGTTGAGAAGGTGTAATGGAGGTTGAAGATCTTGGGTAAATGCTTTCCTTTTATTTTCATGTTTTCTCCTATGTGCTTCATTACTTATTTTGGGTTTAATTTTATTATGATCTAATCATGCTAACCTAAATTTTACTCTTAGTTACATTGATGAACTTGACAATCATTTCTTGCAGTTTCCATATAGTTTTGTTTTGGCTTTTTTGTGGGTACAGGTACAAAATGACGTAATCACAGTGAGATGCAAATGCTTTGTCAAGATACATTGGCCTTCAAGAATGACATATCTACCCTATGAAACCACATTCACTTCTCTGAATGATGCAAGTGATTTTTTGAGCCACATTATCGAACCTGTGCGATGCATCTAATTTTTGAGCCACATTTTCTTTGCATATCGACGTATTTTCCTATTGCACTTCTAGCATTCAATCCTAAGATGCATCTACTCTATTGCAACACATTCGCTTGGGTAAAATTTGGTTTTTGAATTTTGATGTATTTTCCAAATTTCATTTTTTTCCTTTGTAGGTTAGGGGTTTTTTGGTTACTAATATGTTTGTTACAGCATGTGGAAAGCCAGAAAAGGAGTCTAACCCCTTGTTGTTTGTGTTATTTTTTATTTTCACAATCCTAATCAAACAAACAACTCTACAACTTTGCATTTATATTTCATGAGTTAAAATGAACATGCATGCACATTCATGGGATTAACAAGAACACAATCATGGATTACAACTCATTGGATTAAAATGAACTTGCATTCTCTCATGACATTGGTTTAAAACATTGTTTGTCTCACACTAATTTGGGCTTTAAAATGAACAAGTGTCTTGGGTGTTTTGTGGTATAGTGATACTCTCTTAAGTTTGTATGCAATTATCTTGCACTTTGTACGATCTTGAGAAACAAAAACACTAAGAGATTGTTGCTTTATCACCCCTCACATTTCATTTTGGGTTTGAAATGATCAAATCTTGCTAGTGTGAGTTAAGCATATCATGTGTGATTTCTCTTTGTTTATGAAAACAAAGATTGATCGAACTACAGATGTACTTACTTTCTATTATTTATCCTTAGAGGGCCCGCCTGGTGGGAAAAAGTAATCACCCCAGGGAATGACCCAACTGGTAACACACTAAATCCAAGTGACTTCCAACCAGTATATAAGTGTGTATAGTTGAGGAAAGTTAAAGTATCTTGAGGATTGTTTTGACAAGAAGGGAAGCAATGGTCTCTTCCCACATGGATGGTCCCCCGCGAATAGAATGTCAGTACTAGAACCCTTGTTATAGTAGGCCAAAAAAATTTATCTATTCTTTGGTGCAACAATGGTCATTTCCAAGGCATCCACATTTTCCTAGTTCTTAGTAGAGATGATCAGCCTACCATAGGATTTTTATGGGGGCTGGAAGCTTGGCTGACCTAAGAAGTAAGTGCACTATAAGGCAGAGCCCATGTGGCCAAGCTTCTAAATTCATCCACTAAGAATAAGTATAGTTGGAGTAAAATCCATATGGAATCCAAAAGAATATAGTCCTTCAAACCATAGGGTTTTACTTTTCTTCTATGTGCTTGTTTTCACAAAATTTCAAAGACAATGTGTTTTCCAAGTTTTTTTCAAAACAAATGAACAATTAAACATCCAACTTGGAAAAATTCCAAAATTTGGCCAAAACTAAAAAAATTAGACTTTATCCAGATTATAATGAATTTGACCTGTTGCATCACATTTGACAAGAAAAATGCATCTACCTATGTTGAAACACATTTTTTTATTAGAAACAACACATTTCTTATATCAAACCAGACTATGTTCAAACTTGCAACACATTCACTAACTTCTACAATGCAATTGAAATCTAATGCCGCATTTTCTATCCATAACAACACATCTGCTCAAACTATGATGCAATTGACCTACTACAACACATTTTCCACCTCTTTTATGCATCTGCTAGTCATAGTAAAATCACTGTCAAACCTAAGACCAGACACTGTCAAACTGCTGCAACACATTTTCATTTATGTGACGTAATTGATACCTTAAATGATGCATCTGATAGACTACAACGCATTTGTGACCTAAAACAACGTAATTGCCTAACAATCAAAAAAATCACTATCACTATCTAAGCTTGAAACCAAGAATTTAAGTCAGTCTTTAAACACATTTCCTTAGTGATCTCTGTCCAAAATAAACAAAACTTAGGTTGCATACTTTATACTTGAGTCATATGTTTGCATTGTCACCATGTCTTCCAGTGACCTTGATTTTCTTGCTAGTCAAGTTGAATACAAATTGTTCTATAATTGTCAATACTAACAAGCCTTAGACTTCAAAAGACAATTCCTCCAATCCAAAAATCAATATCCTTCTTACCAAAAACCCATCAATCCAAATCCTCCATCCATCTACCCTCACTATCACAAGTCCCTCAATAAAAATCCCGCCATTAAGTCACAACAAATGTCAACTTCTCACCCTTATCGTAACCTTGACAAGGGCAGCCAACTATCCATTAATCTAGTCTAAGTCTCCATGTCATAGCCTAGTCCTTCACCAACTAGTCCATTCCCAATCCCCATGTCCCATCCTAGTCCTTCATCCACCAAACCCTTCCAAGTCTCCACATCCTATCTTAGTCAACCTTACACTAGTCTAGTCCTAGTCCCCATGTCCCATCCTAGTCCTTTGTCCACCAACCCCTTCCAAGTCTCCATGTCTTCTCCTATTCCTTCATCCATTAATCATTTCCAATTCGCTCCCTCACAAGCCACATTTTTTCATGAAAATTCTATCATTTTCCAAAGTCAAATCCCATTTAATAAACTTGAAGATACATGTCGAAACGAAATTCCAAAGCATGACACCATACATTTGTCACCCTCATGTCAAGATCAAGATAGTCTATCCCATGACCCTATGTTTAAGTCCATCCAAGAAGTTCTCCTAAATAACAATGGCATTCAAAACACACCTACCCTTGGCAAAGATTTTTTTCCCAATCATATCATCCAAGACAATTCTATCTTTGACCAAGACACTACCATTGACCAAGAAGTCCAAAATGATCCACTCCTTGACCTTTATGCCATTCATGAACAAACACTTGATGGCCCTATTTAGGTTCTAAATATCGACACTTTTCAAAATGAGACCCTTTCCTCCATGGGAGACATGCATGATCTTCCTCAAGAACAAGTGTCTTCCACTATAGACATATTTTCAAATGATCAAGCTATAGCTAAGTTTACTGGACACTATGACAATGACCATAATGATGGCTTCAAAATAAACTTGGAAGTACCAATAGAATCATTTGAACCTGACATGTCACAAGATCAAACCAATGATATCAGTCAGAAAGACATCTAGTGTGTCAATGGAGCTAAGACATCCTATCAATTAGGATCATCTACTTTTATCAAAGCAGGCTTTGTTGCTGACGAAAACATTCCAAGTAAAAATTTCCACATACACCATGATGGGTTTGCATCTTGCTTCTAAAATGAAAAATACCCCATCACAAATAGAATCTGTCAGAACATGCATTATCAAGGCAAAGGACTAGGCATATATGAGCAAGGTATTCAAGAACCAATACAAATCTAGGAAAATTATAGACATCAAGGTCTTGGCTATTCTTCAGTCAGCAAATCAAATGATGTCAATAGTGCCTCCTCAATATTGGGGGAAACCTTGTCAGCTACAAACATCAAAATGGATTCCATGAGTATTCCTCATCATAAGATTGATGCCAACACCCCCTCCATCCACTCCACAAACCATCATTCCATCATGAATAAACTTTCCCTTTGGAACCAACAAAAACAAAAGTCATATAAAGAAAAAAATCAAAATAAAATGTCAAAGGCCATTGAATCAAACAAAAGGTCAAGTGGACAAATGAAGTTAATATGGATCCCAAATACAAGCGGATCAAGCAAAGAAAATATGTCAAAAGAAAAATTCAATTAAAATGTGGAGCCACAAGATAAGAGGACTCCTACATATAAAAAATTTCCAACTCCTTCAAAATGGTTATCAAAAATGATATATAGGAGTGTTGGTTCCAAAAACCATTCCTCCAACATCTGTCATCCACCATCCCAATTTTGGAAAATAAAAAGTGATTCATCCAAATGTCCAAACAATCCTTCCACATCTACCATCATCCGTTATAATCCTACATCTCACCTAAAACCAAAAAATTCCACTTCACAAATCCATTGCATCATGGCAGAAACTCTTTATCATATGGACTCTCATGGAATTCTATCATGATGTGTGTATTATGATAAGGCCAACTCTAGTATCAGAAAGGACCACAATGACATCAATCGGTTGTATGCAAGTGTTATGATCCTGACAAGGCAACTACTCCACAAAGGTCATTATTAGCATATCATGGAACCATTCTCTACATCAATACCATCAAAAACTACAAAATAATCAGTGGTAATCCACGACATCCCATCCATATACAAAAAATACAAAAAAATTGAAAAATCCAAAAAAAAGTAGTAAAGAGAAATTTTTTGTCCAACGGTGAAAATTTGGAAAATAGGGGCCCTGGATAAGTATCATTATGAAAACTTGGAAAATAGGCATCATGTGTAAAATAAATTGTCTATCTAAAATTTTACACTTGGGGGTAAGTCATCTCATTTCCCATGCCTTCCTCATGACATTGACATCCCTCCATTTAATTTCCATATCATTCCCATCCATTTTTCCCACCTACCTTGGTCTTGACTTAAAACATGGAAAAATCTATCATGCTTTGGAAAACTAATGACATGTCTTTGCTTTGGTCATACACTATTCACAAAATGTCATGTCATTACTTTCATAACCTCATTATTTTTATGTGACATAGTCCTTGAAAATCATATGGCAATTCACTTAGTCTCATGTCTCCCATCCTTTACCAAGGCCACCTCTCATCCTTTCATGTTTGTCACCTATGTTGGCTTTCCCTTGTCAAATGGTCTAAGGATAC
This sequence comes from Sequoia sempervirens, assembly GCA_007258455.2. Lineage (NCBI taxonomy): Eukaryota > Viridiplantae > Streptophyta > Pinopsida > Cupressales > Cupressaceae > Sequoia > Sequoia sempervirens. The sequence goes on from VDFB02000017.1 coordinate 409,585,078, forward strand.
TCCATAATCCCATCTAGTCCTAATCAATTCATTCCAAATGCAATGAGTTTCGTCCATGCAAACACATCATTCAACACATTCCTTGGCTTTGTTCTTGGCTCGACTATAGACATTAATCTTTAAGTCACATTATTATCATCATCACGTTGTTTCGGGATGTGTCCTTGGCAAGTCAAACAACGTTGTCATCACCTGTCAATTGGTATTCAACTTGACTAGGGGCACAATCATATTTTTCCTTGGATTCTCATGCATAAACATCATTCACGAGTAGTTGTCGTGATCCTCTTCAGCACATCATCCTTTCATCCTTTCATGTATGTCACCTATCTTAGCTTTCCCTTGTCAAACGGTCTAAGGATACTCCATCATCCCATCTACTCCTAACTAAGTCATTCCAAATGCAATGAGTTTCATCCATGCAAACACATCATCCAACACATCCCTTGGCTTTGTTCCTAGCCCGAATGCAAACGCTAATCTTTAAGTCACATTATCGTCATCCTCATGTTGTTTTGGGATGTGTCCTTTCCATGTCAAACACTGTTGTCATCAATTGTCAATTGGTATATAGCTTGACTAGGGGCACAATAATTTTTGTCCTTGGATTCTCATGCATAGACAAATTCACATGTAGTTGTTGTGATCCTCTTAAACATCTAAAAAATCCAAAAAAATTTATAAATTGTCAAAAGTCCAAAACAAATCGAATATTTGACAAAAGACAAAAATCCCAAAAAGTTATGAACTGTCAAAAGTCCAAAAGAAAACATTAAATGTCAAAAATCCAAAAAAATCAAAACATGTCCAAAACAAAAAAACATCCAAATAACTGTCAAAATCCTAAAAAAGAGTCAAATTCCATCATAAAAGTCAAGTCAGTCTTTGTCATTGTCGAACTACGTTACCTTTGTGACTAAAACGTAGGTAAGGCCATATATTGATGTGCCCCCGAGGCTCTCTAGGTTAGGCTTTAACATTTGTCATGTAAGTCCAACGATGTCATTCCCATCACACATAGTCACATCGGTCAAATAAGGTAGACATAGTCAAACTCGAACACAAGACAATCATTCAAATGCCAACATTTGAATCATGAACCAACATTAGACAACATAGTCCAATCAGTCATACAGTCAACATTAGTCAAATTGCCAAAAAAATATTCAAAATGTCAATATCGTCACTCTTTGGTCCTCTCCCAGATGTGTCCTTCTTGGGCTTGGACCTCATCAAAATGTCATTTTCCTATTTTAGGATGTGTCCATCCTGGTAATAGGCCCTACCAAACTGTCCAAATGTAGAAAAATGTCAACCTATCAAACCATCAAACAATCAATCGTTGACAAACATTGGCAAACACAATTAAATGAATATTATTCTTTTTGGTCTATTTTGTTGTATCTTTTTATCTACTTGTCTTTTGGTCATGTTACTAGCTACCTCGAGGATGTCCCATGAAGGATCTAGAGGTGTGATGACGTCTCATGACCTATTTTGTTTTTCTTTGACTGTTGTCTGAGGATTGTTTTGACAAAAAGACTAGGGCAACTTGGCCCTTAGTATGAGTTAGGACATTCCTTGTCTGTGACTGTCTGTTTTACAAGTGAATGACCTTCCACACCTTGTTCTATGTCATACCATGGTGTTTGTTGTCCATTGATGTCATTTTTACCACTCAATGATGATTCAAGCAACGTCTATTAATACTCTAGCAAATGTTGAAGGTTTCTTTCCCATCCCATCTTCCTCATCCTATTTTTCACTGGGGCATATTTTTCACTTATTAAAATATTTAATTATGTCCTATCCAAATTCAACTATTAATTAAATAATTCTCAATTATTTAATTAATTAATAGCTTTTATTCTTCTTGACTATTTAAATGAATAAATTACATTTATTTTATTTAAATATGCCACTAATGTCTAATCTCCTCTTTAATTAAATAAATCATTAAATTTATTTAATTAATCCATTTTCCCCTCTTGATTATTTAAATAGATAAACTTTATTTATTTATTTATTTATATATGTCTCTAATACTAAATTTCTTCTCATAATTAAATAATACCTCCATAATTTATTTAATTATTGGTTCAGTTCTTCCATAATTAAATAATTATAATTAATTATTTAATTGTCTCATCTAATTTCCTCCAAATTTAAATAAATCATTTATTTAAATTTCCCTCTTTCTAAGTAAATAATTTTAAATTTAATTATTTACTGTCACATGGTCCCACCTGTTTGAATTAAATTAATTTTTAATTCAAAATAATAACTTTCGCTCTCAAATCAAATAGTTTCTATTATTATTTGATCTTCTAACCTCCTCTTTTTCTATCACATGCATTCTTATCCCTTTATTTGATTTTCTTAAATCAAATCTTGTCCACTCATTTTGAATTCACACTAATGTTTCTCTAGCCCTAATTGTGGGTTGTCATATTGAATCTTGTCCATTGATTCTAGGGAATTTATCAATCTTAAATCTTGGCCATTCATTCAAAATTGCTTTTTCTATAAAATGGCAATTTTGGTCTCATTTTGTCATCTCATCCTATCTATATTTTTTGCAATCTTGTCATTTTAGCTCTTATCATTAGGCATACTATAATATTTTGCTTACTAGTTGCATACTATATCATTTTCATTCAAATCCTTGAACATTTGCTTAGGTCTTGGCATAGTCACAACTTGTTGACACCAAATCTGAGGGCACATATAATATTTGCAAAAAGTTGAGAAGGTGTAATGGAGGTCAATCATGGAGGTTGAAGATCTTGGGTAAACGCTTTCCTATTATTTTCATTTTTTCTCCTATGTGATTCATTACTTATTTTGGGTTTAATTTTATTATGATCTAATCATGCTAACCTAAATTCTACTCTTAGTTACACATACAATGCTACAACTCACCAAACCCTTATAAAATCTACAAACTTGTGTGCAATTGCTACAATGGATATGGATCTTGAACCAAAGGAATGATTTTGAATTGATTTTCTTGAGTCAAAGCCCTACATCACAAATGTTAACACAACAATGCACATGATGCAAGAAAACTCTTTGATATGATGCTTGAAACTTGAAATGGCCCCAAATGCTTGATAAATATGATCTTGAATTCTCTCACAAAAGACTTGGATGCTTTAAGGCTTGAAAAAATTCTTAGGATGAAAATAATGAGAGAAGGAACCTTGTATTTATACTTATCTATGCTTAATATCCTGAAATTACATCACACCAAGCTGACATAAGAATTCATTAAATAAAGGAGGCTAAATCCCACCAGAATTTGAACTTAAAATTTGAAAATGACTCAAGGAGGACTAAGATGGCCTAGGTGGAATATTAGTCCCAAGTCCTAAAAACTTAGGGCACATACACTAAAAAGGGGCCCAATCAGGATATCTCAAAATCAGCGTCCCAAGAGTCTTGGGGGAAAAAGATGCCCTTAGTGGAATTTTAGTCCTAACCTAAAAATCAAGGACACAATGATGGAGTCATTGAATTATCATTTATGCATTAGTGAATGGCGGGATTAAGCAGAAAAAGATGTAATTCATAGGGATTTTGAACACAAGATAGGATGAATGAAGCCATAAAGAAGCATAAATAAAGCAAGATGGGCCCAAACAAGTGTAAAAATGAAAGGGTATACATTTTCCTACACTACAATTAATAGCATGTGTGAGACATTATGAGCTTGATATTAGAGAAGTAAAAAATCTATATGATCAATTATTGAAAAATTAGACCATCCTTCTCTTTGAATTAACTTTAGGCTTCCTCAAAGGGATGAGTATGCTAAGATGAAAATGGAAAAGGCCAATTGATTCATCCAAAAGAGTAAACAATACTTATTTTAGTAGCATAATAAAATATTGGATGAAAGTAGCAAATAAAGAGAAATCATAGTTGCCCATAAATTTCTAATTGTCACATTTCAATGAAGAAATTTTAGATATGAATAATTTTTTTACCATAGTTATAGTGAATGAAGAGAAAAAACCTTTTAATTATTATTAGTGTCACTTTGTGACTATGATATATTATCGTCAATAATATCAATTGGAAAAATATAATAAGTGGCAACTTGTATAGTCAACTCGTAAATTTTTAAGTAAATGATATGTTGTATGCTATTATATCTGTTATTTTCAATAGCATGAATGTGTTGAATGAACAAGAAAACTAAGAGAGGGGTGAATCAGTTGTAGAAAATTAAAACATCAAACCCTCAACAGTAATCAAATCCACATGCACTCACGAAACACTTAATCTATTAAAGTGATTAAACATGAAATGAAGATAACATAAACTAAAATAAAAAAACCATACACAAGAGAAGACTAGATTTACGTGGAAAACCAACTAAGGAAAAAACCACACTGAGTATTAGATCACAATATAAGTAATTGAAAAATCAGTACAAGGGCTCACAAGAAAAATAGGACACACTATACAAAAGGCTCACAACCAGGGCTCACAAGCACATAAAGAACACAAGAAGATAGAAGAGAAATATTACACAAAGAAAAAATTATCAATGAAACAAGGAATCCACCAATAATGCTCCAACACTTTCATTGCCTTGTGTGAATGATTTTAGACACCTTCATCTCACTGCCTTCATTAATCCAATACTTTGATTTTTGCAGTGCTCTACTCAAATTCACATCTATTCTTATGTAATTCGCATCACACACATCACTCATAGTTATCTCACTTATATCTTGTCTCTCTTTTAAATATTACAACAAAAAATTAGTCTTATTTATATCAACCTGAACCTCAAAAACCTTCTCTAAGGTTGGCAACTATATGTTACATTTAACAATTCAAATTAGGTCAGAAACTAAACCTTCCCATGATGGATAGGAACGAAGGTGACCCATATAAATCCTTAATTAGGACCCAAATTAATCCTAACACACCTCAACACACTTTCACAAGCTTCACACAATGCTAACACAAGGTCAACCAATACCCATGTTAAACACCATAGCATTAAGTACCTGCTTGCTTAAATCAATCAAAAACTTCTAGAAAAAAAATCGCTTAAAAAAGATCTAGAATAATCCTCGAACCACTTAAGATCCAAGAAAGACTTCATCCCAACTTGCAACATATAAATACTTCAACCCAGAACATTTGGTAAACCTTATTGATACAATCACGCATGAAACACACACTGTATTGTACAAAATCAAGTGAAACCTTGAATTATGAAAGATACAAACATTAACCCAAACTTCCCAAATCCACACAACCTAAAGCCAAACTACGGAGAAACACGACACAAATACATTTATCCTAGGCCACATAAAACATCACTAAAAAACTGATTCACACACTAGTTAAATATCTTACTTTGTACATCAATCCAAAAACCAAAATTTTGAATATAGCAACCTATAATAACCTTGAACAACATATCATATCCACACAGGACTAACATCAACATAGAATAAATGTGGAGCACATCCTAGATCACATTCTAAATAGTTGTACAACACTGTTTTCTTTATTTATCAAATTTTCTAAAATGCACTTGGAAACCAAGTACTAGAGACATCATCGTAACTCATTAATTCATTCCAACTTATCCTTAGACACTACAACATAATGATATATCCATGTACTCAAAACACTTCCTCAATATCTCAACTACACATGCACAACCTGCAAAAACTTGTTTTCCTATTTTTCACAATTTTCTCAATATCCTCAACATCTTCATCATGCAAAAAAATTTCCAAACACATAATTGACATCAATGGAAACATCAATCAATAGATATCCTATTGAAATCAATGAAAACACCATAATTGCAACAATCTCCCTGTTTTTCATTGATGGTAATACAAGATGTGAAAAAACCATCGAAGACAACACAACTCTAAACACACTTTCTTATGACTTCTTTTCTTTTCTCCCCTTGAATATAAATTTTTTTTCACATGATACTTTCTACCCCTTTGACATCAATGGAAAATAAAATGTGTTTTGCATTTTCCTCTTGCTTTGACATTGAACCAATATAGCTACTTTGAATACCCCCCTTTAGGAGTATACCCAACCAAATCAACAATTTTTCACAATGACAACACATGGCACTACATAATCCCCCTGAGAGGTAGCCACCAACATCGGTCCAAAAAAGAGATGAATCCATAGATCCATTGTACTAATGCATCTCCATATGCATCTAGTTTAGTGGAGTGGAAATAACCCCCAACTTCTCCCAAAGATACTCAAACGTATCCTTAGGAAGAGCCTTAGTAAATATGTTAGCAATTTGATCCTTTGTAGGTACATACTAAAGATTTACCTCATTCTCCATAACCTTCTCTCTTAGAAAGTGATACCTAATTAATATATGATTTTTCCTTAAATGTATCACTAGATTCTTTGAAATGTGAAATGCACTTGTATTACCACAAAATGTAGATATAGGCTCATCATATACTGCTCTCATATCCTTTAATTCCCATCTCATCTACAAAACTTATGTACAACATGATGGTGCTACAATATGCTCAACTTTTGTAGTAGGTAAGGAAACTGATTCTTGCTTCTTAACCATGACAACAATATAAATCTATGAAAGAATGCACCACCACTTGTACCATTCCTACCATCAACACAACCATCCCAATCTGCATATGTATAAGTACTTAATATGAAATTAGTATCCTTAGGAAACAGCAAGCCATAATTTGGAGTGCTTCTTAAATATCTGAATATCCTCTTCATTGGTGCAACATGTGTTTCTTTAAGTTCTTCTTGAAATCTAACCACTAGATAAACTACATGCACGATATATGGTCTAGCAACACTTAGATATAACATTCCACCAATTATATATCTATATTTTCTTTGATCAACCTTAGGTGAATCATCATCTTTAATTCACAACTAGTCACCATAGGAGTGTATATCGGTTTGGAGTCTTCCATTCCAAACATTCTAAACATTTATTTGACATACTTAGACTATGAAATGGAAATTATTTTATGTGTTAGATATATTTGTAGTCTAAGGAAGAAATTCATCTCCCCAAACATTGACATTTTAGACTCTTTCTACATGTGTTCAACAAATTTCTTACACATAGCTTCATTTCTAGCAAAGATAATATTATCCACATATACAACATGAATATTTTTTCTTCCTCAATTTTGAAGTACAAATCACTATATGTGATGCCTTTACTAAATCCTTGGTTTATCAAATATTTGTTCAATCTTCCATACCAAGCTCTAGGAGCTTGCTTCAATCCATATAAAACCTTCCTCAATTTACACACCATATCTGGTTGATGTGACAACTAAAATCCTTCTGGTTGTTCCTTATAAACCTCCTCTTCCAATCCACCAATCAAAAAAGAAGAATTCACATCAATCTAATAAATTTTTAAGTCCTTGTATCTTGCAATAGCCAAAAAAAAATTAATAGCTTACATCCTATCCATAGGGAAAAATATTTCCTCAAAGTCTATTCCTTCCACTTGTAAGTAACCCTTACACAAAAGTCTTTTCTTATTTCTTACCACTTCTCCATTCTCATTTAGCTTGTTTATGAAAACCCACTTAGTTCCAAATATGTTCTTCTTTGACAATCTAGGAAAAAATTGTCAAGTTTGAGTTACCCCAAAGCGGGTGATAAGCATGTCCCTGTTTCAACTCCTTTATGGGTTGAATGCTGAAATTCCCATCACATTGGAACTACTCACCCTCAAGTTGGCTAAAGCCATTGAGGATGAGACTTTTGAAATTTTAGTTGATAAGAGTATCATGTATCTCACTAAATTGGAGATAGAACAAGTTCAAGTGGTGAGTTGTATTATGGACCATCAGGAACAAGTGAAAAAACCTTTTTACAAGAAGGAAAAGTCTCCTGATGTTTAGGTTTGAGATCTCATTCTCTTGTGGGAGAAGACAAGAGAGCCAATAGGTATACATGGCAAGTTTGATTTACTATGGACGGGACCATTCAAGACACATCAACTTTGTGGTTAAAATAGCTTTCTTCTCACATGTGAGGATGGTACACCATTTACACTTCCACATAGTGGGAAGCATCTGAAACACTTTACTCAATAAGGTGACAAATGTATCATGTAAATATATTTATAGTCTTTGCATCTTTTTATTTTTATTTTTCTTTTTATAGTTTTGAGTCTCTTTGAGTCTTTTTCTTTTAGTCACCTGACTATATGCCCAAGGGATGGTTAAATGAAATTAGAGTGTAGATTTATTCTTCCTTCAATCATTTCAAAGAATGATTAAAGGATGCTCCCCAGCTAGAGCCAATCGTTATCCTCGAACCAAGATTCGCTTGATTCATAGGATAATCCATTACAAAACTTGTCCATTTCATGGGCCCATGCACTTGAAGCATGAGAAACAAGGTGAATTTCAAGATTATTTTATGTGTGGTCCTAAGCCTCAAATTATCCCCTCGAGCACTTGTCATTCATTGATTTTTGAAAAGCTTTAAAACAAGTATTTATTTGATTTTCAGTTTTTGGGAGTTAGAAATTTTATTGCCCATCTTAGGGCACTACTTTTCAGCACCACTATATGAGTTCTTGAATAGATTTCTAAGGTGTAGCGGTGCTAAATTTCAATGCCACTACATATTATAAATCTTTTATCATGTAGGAGCTAGCTTTCTCAATGCCACTACATATGTGAAAGTTTTTGAAAATGCACAAGAAGACATTTTTGTTGCTCATGCACTTTCCCACCCATAGGTGTGAAATTAATGTAGACCCAATTCCTCAATGTGTTTTCGTTAAGTCTATTTTAGTGGCTTCTGTGTTGAAGCTTCCTTCAAGATTAGATGTAGATTTAGTGGGGATTTGTTTGCATATTTTATTGAGTCTTACCTAGGGTTTCTGTTCCATCACACCCATGTGCGTTTTGTTGTTTCTTCACTTTAATTAACTGTTAGGGTTTCTTAATATTTTCTTTTTAGCTCATTTCAATTTGTGTAAATATTTCCTCATCTTTTTAGGTTATGTGTTTGTTTCTTTTTGTTTCCTATTTGTAGGTTTTTTGTATTACATTTCTTTTCCATTTGCATTCTTACCTATCCAGGCTAATTTAGCTTTCATTTTCCTTAGTTTTTCTTGTGGGTATGTGCTCTTGAAATTTTGTAAGCGTTCTACTAACCCTAATTTTTTTTATCACTTTTCAAACTTGCATTTTTTTTCCATATCTAACACTCATGTATTTGCGGTGAATTTCACCATCACCTCATGACAAGTTTCTTACATGTATCAATAGTAAAATTCACCACCAATTCATTTAAATTGCTAATGCCAATACATCTTCAAAAAGTTTCCTAGTCCCAGGTGTAGGGGCCATAAAATTTACTTCCTCTACATCCAAATTGATCTATCATATAGATGTATAAGTAGAGAAAATTAATGCATTTTTGTATTCTCCTAAAATGACACAGTGGTGAAATTCATTTCCTAAGCATGTAGTTCCCCCTTAATATGTAATGCAATTAAAAATGGTGTTGTTACATATTTTTTTCTCACCAAGTCAAAGATGTAGGGGTTGTAAAATTCATCGTTACTACAAATATGAAATCTAACTGTAAATGTATAGGCATTGAAAATTGTTTCCCTTGCATATAACTTGTGATATTACCTAAGATTCATATGTGCTGATTTTCAGCACTCATACACCAAGTTTTTCGAAGAACTTTTCAAAGATGTAGAATCATTCATTTTTAGAAACCATGCATGAAAGAACTTCCTCAAGATGTAAGGGTGGTAATTTTCAGCACCTCTACATAATTTCCTAATTTTTTTTCCAAAACTCCAAAAAAATATAAAAAATATTTTTTGAACTTTGTTTCTTCTGCACTCACTTGATGTTTCAAGCTTTGTTGCACATATCGTCTTATGCCAATGTGGTTACATAGCTTTTCACATTTCCTCACTTTCATAATGCCTATTCCCCTAATCTTTGTTTCCATGTAGCTATACTTCATTTCCTATCAGTTGTTCTTCAATGGTTCTTATGAATGATCTCTTGGTGTACTTAACCACAATTGAAGAGTCACCTTCTTAAAGCAAGAAAGAAAATATGAAGTATAAATATCAAGGCATCTATTTGCCGAAAGTTGTCACATCCAAGATCGATGAGATAAAGGATACTAAGATCAAACATCTTGACATGCAAGACTTTGTTGAAAAAATAGAAAAGAAACCCCTAAAAAAGTATTTGGAGGAAATTGTCCATAGCAATCTTCATCAGGTAGCCTCTTTTCCACTAGCGTCTCATTATCAAAAAAAAAATTCTACAAATTACCTCACACTATGTTAGAGATGAAAAAAATGTTAGAGACTCTTCATGATAGATTATTATAAGGTTGGATACAAATTTTAAGGTCCCAACCATGGAGAGATATACAAACATGTCTATTCAACATGCCCAGGAGGCTTATAAAAGGAATCAAAATGAAGCCAAGATTTTGATTAATGCGAAATGGTTAAAAAATCCAAGGCCCACCATTTCAAGATGTCCTAAAAGCCTTTCACGTAGTAATTTAAAAGAGGATGTATGTGATATGATCCCTCTTCTAAGTAGAGTGAAAGGATTTCCAACTTCATGAACTTTTCAAGAATGGATGTATGATTACATCATAATCATCCAAAGAAAGAAGGCTCACATTGATTATTGTACAAAGATCAGTGATGAAATTCACAAACAACTTGTCAATGTGCTTTCTACCCTGGAGTTCTTTATGACCTCATATCTAATGTATGTTGCAGTTGTGATGAGACAATATCAACATTTATAAAGAGAAGGAGATAGGAGACCTATGCCAGTGTATAAGTTCTATTCTCAAATCACTTTAAGAGGAAACATCAAACATTTCAAAATCTTAAATGATGCTTTCTTCGTATCTCTGTTATGTATGTTTGATCCATCATTAGAAAAGCAAAGGGTATCTGATGAGGAATAGAAGGTTGTAAATAAGTATCGATGTATTTTCTTGCAATTTACCACCTTTACATACCTGAAGGTAGGATGCTCCAGAATATTCCCCTATAGGTTGCCAAGATATCCTTCTAACAAGTGGGTCTTAATGGAGCTATGTAGACAACTTATCACAGTGCATAATGAACACCTGGCCATTCATACACTAGGTATTAAGTTCCAAATTACCATGGGAAGATATCCAATTCAAACTGTACCTAAGGCCATAGGAGTAGCCTCAAAAAATAAAATTATAACTATAAGGACTTACAGATATAGATGTGATTTTGGTGATAGAGGTATATAAAGCATTACCAAAAATATTCATAGTCATGCTTAACACTTTGAAGATATTTGGGTAGAGTGCAAGGATGAGGAATATATCAAGAAAATAGATTTTTGTAGAGTCACTATTGGATAGATAATTGATTAGGGCTTGGAAGATTTTCCAAAAGACTTTGAAGATCCTGGTGATGTCTTAGATGCTGCTTATGATGAAAAGGAGATAGCAAGTAAGCCCTTTCCTTTTATCCCATGGTCTAAAAAAGAGAATACTTACATTCACGAGAGGCTCACACCCATTTTGAACAACATGAGTGAATGGTTGCAAAGGTGAGGATTTCAGTTAATGCCTTTTAGGATAGAGTCTAAGGGTGAAGTATGAGAAGGAGAATCCAACCGACAGCAAGAGCTCTAGACCAAGAATAATGTGCTACTCCCTCTTCCTCACAAAGATGGCTAAAAATTATATTTACCTTTAGGAAGAGTACAACACAAGCTGCTTTAGAGGAGAAAAATACCAAAGAAGAGAAAATCTCTAGAGAAGAAGAAGAGCCTAAATCAGAGGAGTAACCTGAAGAAGAAGGAAGTAAAGGTGAAGAATCTAAAGAATATGAAAAATAAGAGGAAGATCAAAAAGAGGAGGAAGGTGATGAGGAAGAGGAAATGCATGATGATGAATTGTGATTGTCTCCACAAGAGAACATCATTCAAGATATCCCTCATACATCATCACCTGTAATTTCCACAATACCTCACACTCCTCCTATTCCCACTTCTCCTCCACCTACAACATCTTTGTATGTGCTTAAATTAACAATACCCCCATTGGTGCATTCCATTCATTATAATCCTTCTGTAGGGTCAAATTTTGTAGAGTATTGATGCAACCTCTTGTTTTCCATTATGTATTCCATGTTTTCCATCCCCATCATTTAACATTTCCTCACAAGCTAAATATGACAATTTCATAAATGAATAATTTCCGAATACATCAAATTTGTAGACTCCAAGAGAAATGATGACTGAGACAACACCAATTGTGACTACACCAATTGTTTTTTTATAGATGCAGTTGTTACACAAGAATTGGTAGTAAGTCAAGAAGTTAATGTTTCATCCCTTACTCCATGGTTAGATTCACAAGTATCTAAATAGAAAAAGTAGTAGGTTTCTCCCAATGAATTATATATTGAGGAGATAGCTCTTCAAAAACCCAAAGTGATGAAAAATCCAAAAATTCACTCTAGGTTGCATATGGATAAATCATGATATAATTATGTGGATATTGCAACACCACTACAATGTAAGAGTGTAGTCAACATTGAAAATTATACCATCACAAGAATTGAACTTGGGAAGATTACACATGAAAGTGCTATGGAAGATGCTCAAGCCTCCTTAATTTCCTTGATGGAGAAGGTTGATAAGTTGGAGGAAATGAAGAACATATACAAAGAAAAAGCTGAAAATTATGCTTCTATATGGAGAATAATTATAGGGTCTTCAGAGAATGTGTAACTAGTGGCAACGATGAGTATTGAAAAACCTAAAAATAGAAATTTGAGCTAAATTATAGATGCAAATAATTAAACTATGCAATAGTAAGATAGTATGTGTGTACTTGGGAAGTTTTTAGATATGAGGATTCTGGAAATGTGAACATGCTTCCAAGAAGTGTTGTGGGGGACTAAGACACCCAAGATGGCATATTAGTCCAGCTGCTACCTTTTAGGGAAATTATGGAGTCTTTGTATGTTGGAACCAAATTTGAAGGAATCTCTAGAAAATGTACTTAGGAGGACTAAGATGCCCAAGATGTCTGGTGTAGGAGCACCAATCCATTTTAGTGATTTTTCTCTAGTTGTTACATGAAGAGTTGAGTCTACATGTTAGAGTCTAATATTTTTAAGTGTTTGAGTCTAAATAAGGTCAATGGAGACCATTTTTATGTAATTGGCAAACATTGGTGAGGTCTATATTGTAAAAGTTGTAAATCATGTCAAGAAGTTGTCAATATGGGAAAAAGTTGTCAAGGAGGTAAAGTGTCATTTTATTGTGTAGGGTCATGCTCTTATGATGAATAAGGTTTAAATAGACCATTACTAATGTTTTAGGTGAATATGAGATTCAATTTACACATTATGAAAAATGTACTAAATGTTGATAACAAAAATGTAAAGAAAAAGTGCAATTTTGAACCCCAACAGTCATGGGGAGTTTGAAACTTGGTTGAAGGTTGTTGAGTCAGTTTTTAAATGATGGGAAAGGTTTAAATATGAGAAATACATCAATGTAGATGTTGATTGGAGGACTTTGAAGAAACAACAATAAGAATTTCCCCTATTTTTATCAAATTTTCTATATTTTCTTGCTATTGCTAGGTCTATACGGACCCATACTACTGCATTTTTCTTCAAAACTATTAGGAAATTTTGGAGGATTCTTATATCTTTCATTTGAATCCATTTGGAAGTATTTTCATTGAGTAAAAATTATTTTATTGCTAAATCTCAGAGGACGGCCTGAGTTTGTAGAGTAGAGGGTTTTTTGAAGTTTTAATAGCAATTTGACTCATTCCTCCTATTGTAAAAATTATGGATTCAAGGAATGAGTCTTATAGGTTAGGTTTAGATGTTAGGGTTATTATTTTGTGGAGGGAGAAAGGATTAGTGAAGTTTGGGTTGTTGTCTCTAGTGAATTTGAATGGAAAAGAGCATGAAAATGGTGGTTTCTGACTAGGGTTTGATGAAATCTTTAGGTGTAGTGATTTTTATTGAAATTTTAACCATATGTAGCCATAATGAAAGGTGTTTAAATTGGTGATAAGTTTTGGTGAGGTATGTAGGGTAGTTTTCTAATAAACCCCTATGTAAAATGCAAGAAATGAGGGTTTCATGGTAGAGCACTTTTGGAAATGTGTCACTACAAATAAATTGTGAAATTTTTTATTTTGATGTCTATTTAGTGATTCCCCATAGATTTTTTTGGGTAGGAAGTTAGTAAAAAGTGGGCTATTTCATGGCCTAGGTCAACATAGAAGGTATAATTTCAAGTTGATGTTGTAAAAGAGTTGCATGAGATGTTGAGGTATGTTATAGTTTTCCTTGATAGGTATTTGAAATGGTGAGGAGTTGGGTGGTGGAGAGAGTTTGATGTGAGTTAGGGTGAAAAATCAAGTTTTTCAAACCTATTAGTGAAGGAGTGGGTTTGTGGGGAATAGCCATTGTGAGGGTTTGGAGTTTCAAAACCTTGTTGAATTCCATTAGTTTAGGGTTGATTGGTTTAGAATCCTCCTTGATTGCTATCAATGATGTATTAGTCTCATTTTGATTTTTTATAAAATTTGAATAGGATTCAACTTGCTTCCTTTCTAATCTTAAAATCAGACAAGGTGACTTTTCGTAAAATGACAACTTTGTAATGCAACTTTTTCCAAGTGATCTTCAAGTCTTCAACCTAAATCTACAATCATACATATGCAATATGGGAAAAAAATGTTTTTTAGTGAATGGGGGTTTTCCTTGGTCAAACCCCTCAAGTTGGTAATTAAACCTTGAAATGAAATAACAATAATGAAGGAAATGGTGAACGAACAACATACAATGCTACAACTCACCAAACCCTTATAAAATCTACATACTTATGTGCAATGGCTGCAATGGATATGGATCTTGAACCAAAGGAATGATCTTGAATTTATTTTCTTGAATCAAAATCCTACATCAAAAATGTTAGCACAACAACACACATGATGCAAGAAAACTCTTTGATATGATGCTTGAATCTTGAAATGGCTCCAAATGCTTGATAAATCTGCTCTTGAATGCTCTCACAAAAGACTTGCATGCTTGAAAGCTTGATAGATTTCTTAGAATAAAAAAAATGAGAGAAGGAACCTTGTATTTATACTTATCTATGCTTAATATCTTGAAATTACATCACACCAACTTGGCATATGAATTCATTAAACAAAGGAAGCTAAATCCTACTAGAATTTGAAATTAAATACCAAAAATGAGTTAAGGAGGACTAAGACACACTAGGTAGAATCTTAGTCCCAAGTCCTAAAAACTTGGGGCACAGACACCAAAAAGGGGACCAATCAAGATATCTCAAAATATGGGTCCTGAGAGCCTTGGGGGACAAAGATGCCCTAGGTGGCATTTTAGTCCTATCCCAAAAATAGGGACACACTAATGGAGTCATTAAATTATCATTTATGCATTGGAGAATGATGGGATTAACTAGAAAAATATTTAATTTATAGGGCTTGTGGACATAGGATAGGACCAATTAAGCCATAAAGAAGTATAAATAAAGCAATGAAGGCCCAAAAAGGTGTGAAAATGCAAGGGTATGCATTTTCCTACACTACAAGTACTAGCATGTGTGAGACATTATGAGCTTGATACTAGAGAAGTAAAAAATGTATATGATCAATTAGTGAAAAGTTAGATGGTCCTTCTCTTAGAATTAACTTTATTCTTCCTCAAAGGGATGAGTATGTCAAGATGAATATGGAAATGGCCAATTGATTAATCCAAAAGAGTAAACAATACTTTTTTTAGTAACATAATAAAATATTGGATCAAAGTACCAAAGAAAGAGAAATCATAGTTCCCTATAAATTTCTAATTGTCAAATCTCAATGAAGACATTTTAGATATGATTAAATTGTTTACCATAGTTATAGTGAATGAAGAGAATTTTTTTTTTAACTATTATAAGTGTCACTTTGTGACTATGATATATTAGGGTCAATAATATCAATTGGAAAAATATAATAAGTGGCAACTTGTATAGTCAATTTTGTAATTTTCTATGTCAAGCATATCTTGTATGTTATTGTATTTATTATTTGCAATAACATGAATGTGTTGAATGAGCAAGACAACTGAGATAGGGGTGAATCAGTTGTATAAAATTAAAATTTCAAACCGTCAATAGTAATCAGATCCACATGCATTCATGAAACACTTAATCTATTAAAGTGATTAAACATGAAATTAAGATAACAAAAAATTAAATTAAAAAAATCATACACAAGAGAACACTAGATTTACGTGGAAAACCAAATGAGGGAATAACCATAGTGAGGATTAGGTCACAATATAAGTAATTGCAAAATTCCTAAAAGGGCTCACTAGAAAAATAGGACACACTATCCAAAAGGCTCACAACTAGGGCTCACTACCATAGAAAGAACACAAGAAGATAGAAGAGAAATGCTACATAAAGAAAAAAATTTCAATGAAACAAGGAATCCACTAAAAATTCTCCAACACTTTTGTAGCCTTGTGTGAAATATTTTAGACAACTTTAGCTCACTGCCTTCAAGAATCCAATACTTTGATTTTTGCATTGCTCTGCTCAAATTCACATCTATACTATTTCAATTCTCATCACACACATCACTCACATTGATCTTGCATATATCTTGTCTCTCTCTTAAATATTACAACAAATTACTCTTATTTATATCAACCTGAACCTCAAAAACCTTCTCTAAGGTTGGCAACTATATGTTACATTTAACAATACAAATTAGGTTAGAAACTAAACCTTCCCACGATGGATAGGAATGAAGGCCACCCATATAAATCCTTAAAGAGGACCCAAATTAATCCTAACACCCCTCAAATCACTTTCACAAGCCTCATACATAGTTCTAACACAAGGTTGACCAATACCCATGCTAAACACTATAACATTAAGTACGTGATTGCGTAAATCAATCTAAAACTTCCAAAAAACAAAATTCACTTGAACATGATCTCGAATAATCCTCGAACCACCTAAGATCCAACAAAGACTTCATCCCAGCTCACAATATAGAAATACATCAACCCAGAACATTCTGTAAACCTTATTCACACACACACACATGAAACACACACTGCATTGAACCAAATCAAGTGAAACCTTCAATTATGAAAGATAGAAAAATTATCGAAAACTTACTAAATCCACACAACTTGAAGCCAAACTATGAAGAAGAATGAAGCAAATACATTTCTCCTAGGCCACATAAAACATCACTCAAAAATTGGTTCACACTCTAGTGAAAATATCTTACTTTTTATATCGATTCAAACACCAAAATTTTGAATACAATAAACTCTAACAACTTTGAACAAAATATAAGATACATACAGGAATAACATCAACATAGAAGAAATGTAGAGCACATCCTAGAGCATGTTTTGAATAGTTGCACAACACTGCTCTCTTCCTTAATCAAATTTTCTCAAAAGTAGTTGGAAACCAAGTACTAGAGACCTCATCTTAGTTCATTACTTCATTCCAACTCATACTCAAACACTGCAACATAAATATATCTCCATGTATTCACAACACTTCCTCAATATCTCAACTATACATGCATAACCTGCAAGAAATTGTTTTCCTCTTTTTCACATTTTTCTCAATATCCTCAACATCTTCATCATGCATAAAACTTTCCAAACACATAATTGATATCAATGACAACATCAATCAATAGATATCCTATTGAAATAAATGAAAACACCTTCATACTTACAAAAATCTCCCCCATTGTCATTGATGGTAATAAAAGATGTGAAACCATCAAATACAACACAACAACTTTGAACACACTTTCTTATGACTACCTTTCTTTTATCCCCCTAAATAGATAAAAAAATTCACATGATACTTTCTCACCTTTGACATCAATGGAAAAAAAAAGTGTTTTTCATTTTACTTTCGCTTTGACATTGAACCAAGATACTTGCTTTGAATACCCCCCTTAGGAGTACATCCAACTAAATTGACAATTTTTCACAATGACAATATATGACCTACTCCCCCTGAGAGGTAGCCACCAACATCAGTCCAGAAAATAGTGATTAATCTATACATCCACTGTACTAATGCATCTCCATATGCATCTAGTTTAGAGGAGGGGCAATAACCCCCAACTTCTCCCGAAGATACTTAAACATATCCTTAGGAAGAGCCTTACTATATATGTTAGTAATTTGATCCTTTGTGGGTACATACTCATGATTTACCTCATTCTCCATAACCTTCTCTCTTAGAAAGTGATACCTAATTAATATATGCTTTTTCCTTGAATGTATCACTAGATTCTTTGAAATGTGAAATGCACTTGTATTATCAAAAAATATAGGTATAGGCTCATCATATACTACTTTGATATCCTTCAATGTCTATCTCATATACAAAACTTATGTACAACATGATGCTGCTACAATATACTCAACTTCTACAGTAGATAAGGAAACTGATTCTTGATTCTTACTTAAACATGACAACAATCTACATCTATGAAATAATGCACCACCACTTGTACCATTCCTGCCATATACACAACCATTAAATCTGCATCTGTATAAGTACTTAATATGAGATTAGTATCCTTAGGAAACTGCAAGACATAATTTGTAGTGCTTCTCAAATATCTAAATCTCCTCTTCATTGTTGCAACAAGTGTTTCTTTAGGTTCTTCCTGAAATCAAGCCACAAGACAAACTACATGCAAGATATTTGGTCTAGCAGTAGCTAGATATAGTATTCCAACAATCATATATCTAAATTTTCTCTGATCATCCTTAGGTGAATCATCATTTTTGCTTAATTTACAACCAGTCACCATAGGAGTGCATATCGGTTTGGAGTCTTCCATTCGAAACTTCTTCAACATTTCTTTGACATACTTAGACTATGAAATGGAAATTCCTTCATGTGTTTGATATATTTGTAGCCTAAGGAAGAAATTTATCTCCCTAAACATTGACAATTCAAACTCTTTTTACATCCCTTCAACAAATTTCTTAAACTTAGCTTCATTTCCAACAAAGATAATATCATCCACATATACAACATGAATATTTTTTCTTACTCAATTTTGAAGTACAAATCACTATATGTGATACCTTTACAAAATCCTTGTTGCATCAAATATCTGTCCAATCTTGCATATCAAGCTCTAGGAGCTTGCTTCAATCCATATAATTCCTTCTTCAATTTACACACCATATTTGTTTGATGTGACAACTAAAATCATGTTTTTTGTTCCTTATAAAACTCTTCTTCCAATCCACCATTCAGAAAAGCAGACTTCACATCAATCTAATAAACTTTAAATTCCTTTTATGTTGTAATTTCCAAAAAAAAATGATATCTTACATCCTAGCCATAGGGGAAAATTTCTCTTGAAAGTCTATTCCTTCCACTTGTGAGTAACCCTTACACATAAGTATTTCCTTATTTCTTACCACTTCTCCATTCTCCTTCAACTTGTTTATGAAAACCCACTTAGTTCCAAATATTTTCTTCTTTCCCCGTTTCAACTCCTTTATGGGTTGAATGCTGAAATTCCCATCACATTGGAACTACCCACCCTTAAGTTGGGTAAGGCCATTGAGGATGACACTTTTGAAAGTTTAGTTGATAAGTGTATCATGTATCTCACCAAATTGGAGGAGAAACGAGTTCAAGTGATGAGTCATATTATGAACCATTAGGAACAAGTGAAGAATATTTTTTACAAGAAGGAAAAGTCTCGTGATTTTAAAGTTGGAGATTTCATTCTCTTTTGGGACAAGAGAAGAGAGCCAAAAGGTATGCATGGAAGGTTAGATTCACTATAGATGGTTACCATTCAAGATACATCAACTTCATGGTGAAAATAACTTTCTTCTCATATTTGAGGATGGTACACCATTTACACTTCCACATAGTGGGCAGCATCTGAAACACTTGATAAGGTGACATATGTATCATGTAAATATTTGTATAGTCTTTTCATTTTTTATTTTTATTTTTAATTTTTAATTTTTTTGAGTCTCTTTGAGTCTTTTTCTTTTTTTCACCATGGTTAAAGGAACTTAGAACTAGATTTCTTCTTCCTTTGATCATTTCAAAGAATGAGTGAAGGATGCTCCCTAGCTAGAGCTTGTTGATATCCTCGAACCTAGCTTCTCTTGATTTACAAAATAACCTCCTACAAAACATGTCCATTTCATGGGACCATACACTCTAAGCACAAGAAATAAGGTGAATTTTAAGTTTATTTTATGTGTGGTTCCGAGCTTTGAGTCATCCCCTTGAGTGCTCATCTTTTGTTGATGTTTGAAAAGCTTTAAAATGAGTATTTTGTCAATTTTCACTTTTTGGGAGTTAGAAGTATTATTTCCCATGTAAGGGAACTATTTTTTAGCACCACGAAATGAATTGTTGAAAAGTTTTCTAAGGTGTAGCAGTGCTAAATTTCAATGCCACTACATATTTTAACTCTTTTATCATGTGGGAGCGGGCTTTCTCAATACCACTACATATGTGAAAGTTTTTGAAAATGAATGAGCAAACATTTTTGTTGCTCATGCACATTCCCTCCTACATGCATGAAATTAATGTAGTCCCAATTCCTTAATTTATTTTCATTAAGTCCATTTTAGTGGATTTTTAAGTCAATTTTATTTTATTTTATGATTGTTTCATGTACTTTCTTCCTTCTTCCTTGCACCTTCTGTGTTGAATCTTCCTTCAAGATTCAACGTGGATTTAGTGGGGATTTTTTTGCATATTTTATCGAGTTTTACCTAGGGTTTCTATTCCATCACATCCAGGTGTGTTTCATTGTTTCTTCACTTTAATTAACTATTAGGGTTTCTTCATGTTTTCCTTTCAGCTCATTTCAATTTGTGTAAATATTTCCTCATCTTTTTAGGGTATGTGTTTATTTCTTTTTGTTTCCTATTCGTAGGTTTTTTTTGTATTACATTTCTTTTCAATTTGCATTCTTACCTATCTAGACTAATTTAGCTTTCGTTTTCCTTAGTCAATTTTTCTTGTGGGTATGTGCTCTTGAAATTATTTAATTGTTCTGCTAACCCTCATTTTTCAACACTTTTCCAAAATTACATTTTTTTGCCATATCTAACACTCATGTATTGGTGGTGAATTTCACCATCACCTCATGAAAATTTTCTTTTACATGCATGGGCAGCAAAATTCACCACCAATGCATGTAAATTGCTAATGCCAATACATCCTAAAAAATCTTCCCAGTCCCAAATGTAGGGGTGGTAAAATTTACTACCTCTACATGTAACTTGATCTATCCTATAGATGTATAAGCAGAGAAAAATAATTATTTTCTATATTCTCCTAAAATGACACAGTGGTGAAATTAATTGCCTAAGCATGAAGTCCCCCTTAATATGTAATGGCATTAAAAAATGGTGAAGTTACATATTTTGTTCTCACCATGTCGAAGATGTAGGGGTAGTAAAATTCATCGCTCCTAAAAATATGAGATCTTCCTATAAATGTACATGAATGGAAAATTGTTTCCCTTTCATATAACTTGTGATTTTCCCTAAGATGCATATGCAGTGATTTTTAGCGCTCATACGCTAATTTTTTCAAAATTTTCCAAGATGTAGAAGTGTTCATTTTTAGTTACCATGCACGAAATAACTTCCTCAAGATGTAAGGGTGCTAAGTTTCAGTGCCCCCACATAATTTCTTGAATGTTTTTCCAACACTCTAAAAAAATCCAAAAATTGCTTTTTGAAGTCTGTTTCTTCTACACTCACCAAATTTTTCATGTTTTGTTGCACATATTTGCTTATGCCAATGTGCTTACATAGATTTTCACATTTCCTTGATTCCATAATACATGTTCCCCTAAAATTGAATAAATATTATTTCCATGCAACTATACTTCATTTCCTATCAGGTGTTCTTCAAAGGTGCTTATCAATGATCTCTTGGTGTACTTAATGACAACTAAAGAGTCACCTTCAAGCAAGAAAGAAATGATGACATATAAATATCAAGACATCTATTTGGCTACAGTTGTCACATCCAAGATCGATGAGATTAAGGAAAGATCAGACATCTTGACATGTAGGACTTTGTTGACAAAATAGGAAAGAAACCCCTAGAAAAGGATTTGAAGGCAATTTTTCATAGCAATCTTCATTGGGAAGCCTCTTTTCCAATAGTGGATCATTGTCCAAAAAAATTTCTACAAGTTTCCTCACACTATGTTAGAGACGACAGAAGTGTTAGAGACTCCTCAGGACACATTATTATGAGGCTGGATGTAGATTTCAAGGTCCTAGCCATGGATAAATATACAAACATGTCTATTTGAAATGCCTAGGAGGCTTCTGATGGGAATAAAAGTGAATCCAAGCTTTTGATTAATGTGAAATGGTTAAAAAATCCAAGGCCCACCATTTCAAGATGGCCTAAAATCCTTCCACATAGTGATTTCAAAGAGGATGTATGTGATATGATCACTCTTCTAAGCAAATTGAAAGGATTTCCAACTTCGTGAACTTTCCAAGAATGGATGTATGATTACATCATAATCATCTGAAGGAAGAAGGCTCACATTTATTGGGGTACATAGATTAGTGACGACCTTCACAAACAACTTATCAATGTGCATTCTACCCTGAATTTCTATATGACCTCATACCTAGTGTATGTTACAGCTATGATGAGCCAATATCCACATTTATCAAGAGAAGGAGATAAGCCACTTATGCCAGTGTATAAGTTCTATTGTCAAATCACTTTAAGAGTTAACATCAAACATTTCAAAAGATTAAATGATGCTTTCTTCATACCTCTATTATGTTTGTTTGATCCATCCTTATAAAAACAAAGGGTATCTGATGAGGCATAGAAAGTTGTAAATAAGTATGGATGTATTTTCTTGCAATTTACCACATTTACATACCTAAGGGTAGGATGCTACATGAGATGCCCCTATATGTTGCCACGATATCCTTCTGACAAGTGGGTCTTAATGGAGCTATGTAGATAGCTTATCATAGTGCATAATGAACACTTGACCATTCATAGATTAGATATTAAGTTTCCAATCACAATTAGAAGATATCCAATTCAAACTGTACCTAAGGCCAAAGGAGTAGCCTAAAAATGAAAATTGTGACTGTAAGGACTTAAAAATATAGACATGATTTTGATTATAGAGGTATATAAAGAAAAATAAAAAAGAGTCACAGTCATGCTTACCACTTTGAAGATATTTGGGCAGAGTGCAAGGATGAGGAAGATATTAGGAAAATAGATTTTTGTAGACTCACTGTTGATAGATCATTGAACTGGGCTTGGCATATCTTCCAATATACTTTGAAGATCCTAGTGATTTCTTAGATGCTACTTATGATGAAAAAGATATAGCAAGTAAGCCCTTTCCTTTTATCCAATAGCCCACAAAAGAGAATACTTCCATTTGATAGAGGCTCACTCCCATTTTGAATAACACAAGTGAATGGTTGCAAAGGAAAGGATTTCAGTTGAAGCCTTTCAGGACAAAGTCTGAGGGTGAAGTATCAAAAGGGGAAGCTAGCTGAGAACAAGAGCTCCAAACCAAGAATTTAAAGCAAGTGTTACTCCCCCTTCCTTACACAGAGGGATAACAATTATATTTACCTTTGGGAAGAGTACAACACAAGTTGCTTCAAAGGAGGAAATGACCAAAGAAGAACAACTCTCTAGAGAAAAACAAGAGCCTGAATTAGAGGAGTAGCCTGAAGAAGAAGGAGGAGGTGAAGGTGAAGAATCAAGAGAAGATGAACAATAAGAGGAAGGTGGTGAGGAAAAGGAAAGACATGATGATGAAATGTGATTGTCTCCACAAGAGAAAATCATTGAAGATCTCCCTCATACATCATTACCTATCATTTACACAATACCTCACACTCCTATTCCAAATTCTCCTCCACCTACAACATGTTTTCATGCACCTAAAGTAACAATAACCCCATCAGTGCATTCCATTCATTCTACTCCTTCTGTAGGGTCAATTTTGTAGAGTATTGATGTTGCGTCTAGTTCTCCATCATCTATTTCAAGTTTTCCATCCCCATAATTTAATATTTCCTCAAAATCTAAATTTGATTAGTTTATGAATGAATCATTTATGAAAACATCAAATTTGTAGACTCCAGGAGTAGTGATGACTAAGAAAACAACAATTGTTTTTACAGATGCATTTGCTACACAAGAATTGGTAGTAAGTCAAGAAGGTAATGTTTTATTCCTTCCTCCATGGTTAGCTTCATAAGTATCTAAATGGAAAAACAAATAGGTTTCTCCCAATGAATTATATATTGAAGAGATAGCTCTTCCAAAACCCAAGGTAAAGAAAAATTCAAAAATTTACTCTAGGTTGCATATGGATAAATTAGGATATAAGTATGTGGATATTGTAACACCGCCACAAGGTAAGAGTGTAGTTAGTATGAAGGATTGTACCATCACAAGGATCAAAATTTAGAAGATTACACATTGAAGTGCTATGGAAGATGCTCAATTCTCCTTAGTTGCTTTGATGGTGAGGGTTGATAATTTGGAGAAAACCAAGAACATGTACAAAGAAAAAGCTAAGAACTATGCTTCTATATTGAGAAAAATTATAGGGTCTTTAGAGAATGTACAACGAGTGGCAATGATGGGTAATGAAGAACCTAAAACTAGAAATGTAATATAAATAAGAGGTGTAAATAATGAAATTGTGCAACAATAAGATAGTATATGTCTACCTAGAAATCTTGGAGATGTTGTGAGGATTCTAGAAATGTCAACATGTTGCCAAAAATTTCTCTAGAGGACTAAGAAAACTAGGATGGTGCATTAGTCTCATTGCTATTTTTTGGGGAAAATACGTAGTCTTCGAATGTTGGAACCAAATCTAAAGGAATCTTTGGAAAATGTGTTTGGGAGGACTAAGATTCCCAAGATGGCGTATTAGTCCCATTCTGAATTTCTTTAAACTCTTAATAGGATCTTGAGCTCCAAGGTCTACACTTGCTTCCTTTTCGATCTTAGGTTTTGAAACTTTTGGATTTAGCCTGTAGGTGACTTTCCATGAAGATGACAACTTTGTAATGCAACTTTGCAATTTTAGTAACTTTGCACTCCAAGTAATCTTCAAGTCTTCAACCTAAATTTGTAATCACAAATAAGCAAGATGGAAAAACTTGTTATTTTTTAGTGAATGGGGGTTTTCCTTGGTCAAACCCCCCAAGTTGGTAATTACACCTTGAAATGGAATAGAAATAATGAAGGAAATTGTGAATGAATATATACAATGCTACAACTCACCAAGCCCCTATAAAATTTGCAAACTTGTGTGCAATGGTTGTAATGGATATGCATCTTGAACCAAAGGAATGATCTTGAATTACTTTGCTTAAATCAAAACCCTACATCACAAATGTTAGCACAACAACACACATGATGCAAGAAAACTCTTTGATATGATGTTGAAATCTTGAAATGGCTCCAAATGCTTGATAAATCTCCTCTTGAATGCTTTCACAAAATACTTGGATGCTTGAATGCTTGATAGATTGCATAGGATGAAAAAATGAGAGAGGAAACCTTGTATTTGTACTTATCTATGCATCATATCTCTATATTATGTCACACAAAGCTGACATATGAATTCATTAAATAAAGGAGGCTAAATCTTGCCAGAATTTGAAATTAAATCCCAAAAAATGACTCAAGGAGGACTAAGATTCCCTAGGTGGAATCTTAGTCCCAAGTCCTAAAAATAGGGGCACAAACACCAAAAATGAGTTAATTAGGATATCTCAAAAATAGGGTCTCGAGAGCCTTGGGGGACAAAGACACCCTAGGTGGCATTTTAGTCCCAACCCAAAAATTATTGACACACTAATGGAGTCATTAAATTATCATTTATGCATTGGAGAATGTTGGGATTAACCAGAAAAAGATGTAATTCATAGGCCTTGTGGACACAATATTGGACCAATTAAGGCATAAAGAAGCATAAATAAACCAAGGAGGGCCCAAACAAGTGTGAAAATGCAAGGGTATGCATTTTCCTACTCTACAAGGACTAAGATGTGTGAGACATTATGAGCTTGATTCTAGAGAAGTAAACATTATATACAATCATTTAGTGATAAATTAGATGGTACTTCTCTTAGAATTAACCTTCTAAAGCTTCCTCAAAGGGATGAGAATGCTAAGATGAATATGGAAAATGCTAACTAATTCATCCAAAAGAGTAAACAATACTTGTTTCAATAACATAATAAAATATTGGATGAAAGTAGCAAACAAAGAGAAATCATAGTCGCCTATAAATTTCTAATTGTCACATTTCAATGAAGACATTTTAGATATGATTAATTTGTTTACCATAATTATAGTTAATGAAGAGAAAAAACCTTTTAACTATTATAAGTGGGTATGTGCAGGATCATCATGGAAAAAATAGGCCCTTAAGTGGCAAAAAATTCAAAAAAATTAGAGTTAGGCAACTTGACATAAAAATTTGAATAAGTTATCAATATTATTTCAAAAATATGTAAGAATAGAATATGTAGAAAATTGAATGCAGTTTCTAAACTACTAGGTTTTTTATAAAAAAAAAAAAATCTATTTGGTGAAAATTTGGAATTTCAATGCAGTAGTACTTAAATTTAAGGGAAAAAATAAGAAGTAGGTGTTTATTTGACCACCCTAACCATAATAAAATGACAATATTTGTTTATAAGATTTTAGATATAAGTAGAGGACTCATCTCCTGATGTGATGTATTTTTTTGTAATTTTTTTCCAAGCATAGAATGTGATGCATATTTGATTCAAAAAATGTGATACCGTTTGAAAGCTATAGATTTTTTTCAATCAGCCTATCAATCATAACTTTAGTCATAATTCAAATAAAAAATCAATAATAATTATTTATTAAATTCAAAGTAGAACATAATTTATATTAGTGGAAAGCTAAGAATCTCCTTTAAAAACCCTTTTCGTTTCATCAATTTTGGGTAAAAAAAAAAGTCATCAGCCACATACACTACACATACCCATCATATTGCCACTTTTTGTTCCATCATGATCCTGCACATACCCAAGTGTCACTTTGTGAATATGATATATGATGGTCAAAAATATCAATTGGAAAAATATAATAAGTCACAACTTTTATAGTCAATTCATAAATTTTTATTTAAACCATATGTTGTATGTTATTATATCTATTATTTGCACTAGCATGAATGTGTTGAACAAACAAGACAACTGAGGGGGGGTGAATTAGTTGTAGAAATTTAAAACATCAAACCCTAAATAGTAATCAGATCCACATTCATTAATGAAACCCTTAATATGTTAAAGTGATTAAACATGGAATACAAATAATATAAACTAAAATAAAAAAACCATACACAATAGAACATTAGATTTATGTGAAAAACCCAATGAGGGAAAAACCACAGTGAGGATTAGCTCACAATATAAGTAATTGAAAAATTGGTACAAGGGCTCACTAGCAAAACTAGACAGACTATCCAAAAGGCTCACAACTAGGGCCCACATCCTCAAAAAGAACACAGAAAGATAGAAGACAAATGTTACACAAAGAAAAAATTCTCAATGAAACAAGGAATCCACCAAAAATGCTCCAACACTTTCATAGCCTTGTGTGAAATATTTCAGACACCTTCAGCTCATTTCCTTCAAGAATCCAATACTTTGATTCTTGCACTACTCTACTCAAATTCACATCTATACTTTTGTAATTCATATCACACACATCACTCAAATTTATATTGCATATATCTTGTCTCTCTCTTAAATATTACAACAAAAAATTACTCTTATTTATATCAACCTCAACCTAAAAAACCCTTCTCCAAGGTTGGCAATTATTTGTTACATTTACAAATTCAAATTAAGCCAGCACAGAAAATTCCCACAGTGGATAGGAATGAAGGAAACTCATATAATCCTTTATTCAGACCCATATTAATCCTAAAACACCTCAACATTAAGTACCTGCTTGCCTAAATCAATCTGAAACTTCCAAAAAAAAAAACTTGAACTTGATCTAGAATAATCCTTGAACCACCTGAGATCCAACAAAGACTTCATCCAAACTCACAACATATAAATACTTCAACCCAGAACATCTAGTAAACCTTATTCACACACTCACACATGAAACATACATTGTATTGTACCAAATCAAGTGAAACCTTGAATTATGAAAGATACAAACATCATCCAAAACTTCCCAAATCCACATGACTTGAAGCCAAACTACGAAAAAACACAGAGCAAATACATTTCTCCTAGACCACATAAAACATCACTGAAAAATTGGTCACACACTAGTGAAAATATCTTACTCTATACATCAATCCAAAAACAAAAAGTATGAATATAACAACCTCTAACAACCTTGAAAATAATATTAGATACATATAGGAATAGCTTCAACATAGAAGAAATTTGGAGCACATCCTAGAAAACGTTTAAATAGTTGCACAACACTGCTTTCTATATTTATGAAATTTTCTCAAAAGCACTTGGAAACCTAGTACCAAAGACATCGTCTCAGCTCATTACTTCGTTCCAACTCATCCTCAAACATTGCAACATAAATATATATCAATTTACTCACAACACTTCCTCAACCTCTCAACTACACATGCATAACCTGCAAGAACTTGTTTTACTTTTTTTCACAATTTTCTCAATATGCTTAGTATCTTCATCATGCAAAAAGATTTCCAAACACATAATTGACATCAATGAATCAATAGATATCCTATTAAAATAAATAACACCTTCATACTTGCAAAAATATCCCCCTTTGTCATTGATGGTAATACAAGATGTGAAAAACCATCAAAGACAACACAATAGCTTTGAACACACTTTCTTATGAATTCCTTTCTTTTATCCCCTTGAATAGATAAAAATTTTTACATGATACTTTCTGCCCCTTTGACATCAATGGAAAACAAAAAAAAGTTTTTTTCATTTTTCTTTCACTTTGACAGTGAACCAAGATACCTACTTAGGAGTACATCCAACCAAATCAACAATTTTTCATAATAACAATATAGGACACTAGCTACCCCCCTGAGAGGTAGCCACCAACATCGGTGTAGAAAAGAGATGAATCCATAGATCCACTATACTGATGCATCTCCATATGCATCTAGTTCAAAGGAGGGGTAATAACCCCCAAATTCCCCTAAAGATACTCAAACATATCCTTAGGAAGAGCCTTAGTAAATGTGTTACTAATTTCATCCTTTGTAGGTACATACTCATGATTTACCTCATTCTCCATAACCTTCTCTCTTAGAAAGTGATACCTAATTATTATATGCTTTGTCCTTGAATGTATCATTGGATTCTTTGAAATGTGAAATGCACTTGTATTATCATAAAATATAGATATAGGCTCATCAAATACTACTCTGATATCCTTCAATGTCTATCTCATATACAAAACTTAAGTACAGCATGATGCTGCTACAATATACTCAACTTCTACAGTAGATAAGGAAAATAATTCTTGCTTCTTACTTAACCATGACAACAATCTACATCCATGAAAGAATGTGCCACCACTTGTATCATTCCTACCATTTACACAACCATCCCAATCTGCATTTGTATAAGTACTTAATATGAAATTAATATCCTTAGGAAACTGCAAGCCATAATTTGAAGTTCTTCTTAAATATCTAAATATCCTCTTCACTGCTACAACACGTGTTTGTTTAGGTTCTTCCTAAAATCTAGCCACAAGACAAACTACATGCATGATATCTGGTCTAGCAACAATAAGATATAGCAGTCCACCTATCATATATCTATATTTTCTCTAATCAGCCTTAATTAAATTATCATCTTTGCTCAATTTACAACCAACCACCATAGGAGTGCATACCGGTTTGGAGTCTTCCATTCCAAACTTCTTCAACATTTTTTTAACATACTTATACTGTGAAATGGAAATTCCTTTATGTGTTTGATATATTTATAGCCTAAGGAAGAAATCCATCTCCCCAAACATTGACATTTCAAAATATTTCTACATCCCTTCAAAAAATTTCTTACACATAACTTCATTTCCACCAAAGATAATATCATCCAAATGTACAACATGAAAATTTTGTCATCCTTAATTTTGAAGTACATATCACTATATGTGACTCCTTTACTAAATCCTTGTTGTATCAAATATCTATCCAATCTTGCATACCAATCTCTAGGAGCTTGCTTGAATCCATATAATTCCTTCTTCAATTTACATACCATATCTAATTGATGTGACAATTGAAATCCTTCACATTAATATGATGAACTTTAAAATCCTTTTATGCTGCAATTACCAAAACAAATCTGATAGCTTGTGCATCCCAGCCATCAGGGAAAATGTTTCCTCAATGTCTATTCCTTCCACTTGTGAGAAACCCTTACACATAAGTCTTGCCTCATTTCTCACAATTTATCCATTCTCATTCAAGTTGTTTATGAAAACCCACTTAGTTCCAAATATGTTATTCTTTGATGGTCTAGGAACCAATTTCTAGAAGTCTAAATTACCCCAAAGTGGGTGATAGGAATGTCCCCATTTCATCTCATTTATGGGTTGAAAGTTGAAATTACCATCACATTGGAACTACTCGCCCTCAAATTAGATAAGGCCATTGAGGATGGCACTTTTGAAAGTTCAGATGATAAGTGTATCGTGTATCTCACCAAATTGGAGGAGAAATGAGTTCAAGTGGTTAGTCGTATTATGGACCATCAAGAACAAGTGAAAAATATTTTTTACAAGAGGGAAAAGTCTTGTGATTTTTAGGTTGGAGATCTCGTTCTCTTATGGGACAAGAGAAGACAGACAAAAGGTACGCATGGAAAGCTCGATTCACTATGCATATGACCATTCAAGATACATCAATTTCATGGTGAAAATAGTTTCTTCTCACATGTGAGGATGTTACACCATTTACACTTCCACATAGTGGGCAGCATCTGAAACACTTAAATAGTTAATAAGGTGACATATGTATCATGTAAATATTTGTATAGTCTTTGCATCTTTTTAGTTTTTATTTTTAATTTTAATTTTAATTTTTTTGAGTATCTTTGAGTCTTTTTCTTTTTGTCAGTTGACTCTATTCCCTATGGATGGTTAAAGGAACTTAGAGTCTATATTTCTTCTTCCTTTAATTGTTTCAAAGAATGATCGAAGGATGCTCCCCAACTAGAGCTAATTGTTATCCTTGAACCTAGCTTCACTTGATTCACATGATAACCCCCTACGAAACTTGTCCATTTCTTGGGCTTGTGCACTCTAAGCACAAGAAACAAGGTGAATTTCAAGTTGATTTTATGTGCGGTCCTAAGACTCGAATCATCCTCTCAAGCACACATCTTTTGTAAATTTGTGAAAAGCTTTAAATGAGTATTTTGTCGATTTTCACTTTTTGGGAGTTAGAAATTTTTTTTCCCATCTAAGGGCACTATTTTTCAGCACCAAGACATGAATTGTTGAAAATTTTCTAAGGTGTAGTGGTGCTAAATTTTAGTGCCACTACATATTTTAACTCTTTTATCATGTAGGAGCAGGCTTTCTTAGCACCACTATATGTGAAAGTTTATGAAAATGCACGAGCGAACATTTTTGCTAGCCATGCAATTTCCCGCCCACACATGTGAAATTAATATAGTCCTAGTTCCGTAATGTATTTTTGTTAAGTTTGTTTTAGTGGATTTTTAAGTTGATTTGATTTTATTTTATGATTTCTTTATTTACTTTATTCCTTCAAGATTCGATGAGGATTTAGTGGGGATTTGTTTGCATATTTATCGAGTCTTACCTAGGGTTTCTATTCCATCATACCCAAGTGTGTTTTGTTGTTTCTTCACTTTAATTAACTATTAGGTTTTCTTAATCTTTTCCTTTCAACTCATTTCAATTTTTTAAAATATTTCATCTTTTTAGTGTATGTGTTTGTTTCTTTTTGATTCCTATTCATAGGTTTTTTGGTATTACATTTCTTTTCCATTTGCATTCTTACCTATCCAAGTTGATTTAGCTTTCATTTTCTTTACTTAGTTTTTCTTGTGGTTATGTGCTCTTGAAATTCTTTAAGCATTTTTCTAACCTTCATTTTTCACCACTTTTTCAAACTTACATTTTTTCACCATATCTAACACTCATGTATTGGTGGTGAATTCCATCATCACCTCATGAAAAGTTTCTTTTACATGTATGGGTGGTAAAATTCACAACCAATGCATGTAAATCACTAATGCCAATACATCTTCAAAAAATTTCCTAGTCCCAGATGTAGTGGTGGTAAAATTTACTGCCTCTACATGTAACTTGATCTATCCTATAGATGTATAAGCAAAGAAAATTAATGCTTTTCCGTATTCTCCTAAAATGACTCGATGGAAAAATTCATTGCTTGAGCATGATGTTCCCCCTTAATATGTAATGGCATTAAAAAATGGAGTTGTTACATATTGTGTTCTCACCAAATCAAAGATGTAGAGGCAGTAAAATTCATCGCTCCTACAAATATGAGATCTTCCATAAATGTACAGGCATTGAAAATTGTTTCCCTTGCATATCACTTATGATTTTCCCTATGATGCATATGTGGTGATGTTCAGTGCTCATACACCAAGTTTTATGAAGAAATTTTCCAAGATGTAGAAGTAGTCATTTTTAGTGACCATGCACGAAAGAACTTCCTCAAGATGTAAGGTCACTAATTTTCAATGACCCTACATAATTTTTTTTTTTTTTGGTTAACACTCCAAAAAATGCTTTCTGAACTCCATTTCTTCTGCACTCACCCAATTTTTCATGCTTTCTTGCACATATCAGCTTACACCAATGTTCTTAAATAGCTTTTCACATTTCCTCACTTCCATAGTGCCTTTCCCCTAATGTTGAATAAATATTTGTTTCCATACAACTATACTTAATTTCCTATCAGGTGTTCTTCAAAGACCTGGTTATTAGTGATCTCTTGATGTAATTAATATCAGCTGAAGAGTCACCTTCTTCAAGCAAGAAAGAAAAGATGGAGTATAAATATCAAGGAATCTATCCACCTATAGTTGTCACATCCAAAATCAATGAGATCAAGGATACTAAGATCAAACATCTTCACATGTAGGATTTTGTTGAAAAAATAGAAAAGAAACCCTTGGAAAAGGATTTGGACATAATTTTCCATAGCAATATTCACCGGGTAGCCTCTTTTCTAATAGCGGATCATTGTCCAAATTTTTTTCTACATGTTTCCTCACACTATGTTAGAGATGATAGAAGTGTTAGAGACTCTTCAAGATGGATTATAATGAGGTTGGATGCATATTTCTTTGATGTATATTTCATGGTTCCAACCATGGAGAGGTATACAAAAATGTCTATTCAACATGTCTGAGAGGCTTATGAAAAGAATCAAAATGAAGCAAACCTTTTGATTAATGTGAAATCGTTAAAAAATACAAGGCCCATCATTTCAAGATGGCCTAAAATCCTTCCACGAAGTGATTTCAAAGAGGATGTATTCGATATGATCACTCTTCTAAGTAGAGTGAAAGGATTTCCAACTTCATCAACTTTCCAATAATGGATGTATGATTACATAAGAATCATTTGGAGAAAGGAGGCTCACATTGATTGGAGTACATAGATCAATGATGAAATTCATGAACTTATCAATGTGCATTCTACCATGAAGTTCTATATGACCTCATACCTAATGCATGTTGTGGCTGTGATGAGACAATATCCACATTTATCAAGAGAAGGAGATAGGAGAATTGTGCTAGTGTATAAGTTCTATTCTCAAATCACTTTAACAGGAAGCATCAAACATGTCAAAATATTAAATGATGCTTTCTTCACACCTTTGTTATGTATGTTTGATCCATCCTTAGAAAATAAAAGCATATACGACAAGGCATAGAAGATTGTAAATAAGTATGGATGTATTTTCTTGCAATTTCCCACCTTTACATATAAGAGGGTAGGATTCTACACAAGATGCCCATATATGTTGCCAAGATATCCTCCCAACTAGTGGGTCTTAATAGAGCTATGCAGACAACTTATCACAATGCATAATGAACACCTAGCCATTCATAAACTAGGTATTAAGTTTCCAATTACCATTAGAAGATATCTAATTTAAACTGTACCTAAGGCCAAAGGAGTAGCCTCAAAAATGAAAATTAATACTATAAGGACTTATAAATATAGACATGATTTTAATTATATAGGTATATAAAGAAAAATAAAAAAGATTCATAGTCATGTTTATCACTTTGGATATATGGGAAAAGTGCAAGGATGAGGAAAATATTAGGAAAATGGATTTTTGTAGACTAACTGTTGAGTAGATCATTGATCTAGGCTAGGAAATTCTTCCAAAAGACTTTTAAGATCCTCATGATGTCTTAGGTACTACTTATGATGAATAACAGATAGCAAGTAAGCCCTTTCATTTTATCCAATAGTCCAAAAAAGAGAATACTTCCATCTAATAGAGGCTCACTCCCAGTTTGAACAACACAAGTGAATGGTTGAAAAGGCAACGATTTTAGTTGAAGCCTTTCAGGATAGAGTCTGAGGGTGAAGTATCAAAAGGAGAATCCAATCAACAACAAGTTCTCCAAACCAAGCATAGAGTAGGTGTTGATCCCTCTTCCTCGTGCAAAGGGCTAAAAATTATATTTACCTTTGGGAAGAGTACAACACAAGCTACTTCAAAGGAGAAAACTACTAGAGAAGAGCAACTCTCTAGACAAGAACAAGAGCCTAAATCATAGGATTAGCTTGAAGAAGAAGGAGGTAAAGGTGAAGAATATAAATAAGATGAACAATAAGAGGAAGATCAATAAGAGGTGGAAGGTGATGATGAAGAGGAAAGGCTTGATGATGAAATGCAATTTTCTCCACAAGAGAACATCATTCAAGATCTCCCTTATACATCATCACCTGTCATTGCCACAATACCTCAAGATTCTCCTATTCCCAGTTCTCCACAACATAAAACATGTTTTCATGCACTTAAAGTAACAATACTCCCATCAATGCATTTTATTCATTCTACTCCTTTTGTAGGGTCAATTTTGTAGATTATTGATGTTACCTCTAATTCTCCATTGTTTATTCCAATTTTTCCATCCCTATCATTTGACATTTCCTCACAAGCTAAATTTGATCAATTCATGAATGAATCATTTCCAAATACATCAAACTTGTAGACACCAGGAGTAGTGATGACTAAGACAACACCAATTGTGACTACAATAATTGTTTTTACAGATGTAGCTACTACACAAGAATTAGTAGTAAGTCAAGAAGGTAATGTTTCAATCCTTTCTCCATGGTTAGCTTCACAAGTATCTAAATAGAAAAAGAAGTAGGTTTCTCTTGATGAATTAGATATTGATGAGATAGCTCTTCCAAAACCCAAGGTGAAGAAAAATCCGAAAATTCACTCTAGGTAGCATATGGATAAATCAAGATATAAGTATGTGGATATTTCAGCACGACCGCAAGGTAAGAGTGAAGTCAACATGGAGGATTATACCATCACAAGGATTGAACTTGGGAAGATTACACATGCAAGTGCTATGGAAGATGCTCAAGCCTCCTTAATTGCCTTGATGGAAAAGATTGATAAGTTAGAGGAAACCAAGAACATGTACAAAGCAAAAGCTAAGAACTATGCTTCTATATTGAGAAAAATTATAGGGTCTTCAAAGAATGTGCAACTAGTGGCAATGATGAGTATTGAAGAACCTGCGGTACAAAAGGTTGAAAAGTATTATTCTAAAGGTAAAATTGTATATGATTTTTTTGATAGAATAATAGAAAAAGGCTCACAACTCATAAACATTGTACATGAAAGGATTGCTTAAATATCCAAAATGAAGCTAGAATTGGACAAGACATAAAGTACATTTTCTATGAAATTGAAGGAAATGGAGCAAAGTCTTGAGTCTTGGTTTCAAATGAATGAGATGAAATTGAGCAAGTTAGTGGAAATTGGGGTTATTCCCAATAAGGAAAAGTATGTGGAGATTAAAGAATCTATCAATAACTATATACAAGTCATCAAGAATCTCATCAACGATGTACAACAAGTACAAGATGATATCAAATGATATCATATTGTCATGGTGAATAGAATTGAAGAGCTATTGGGGAAAATTCTTGATGACAATCACACATTTGTCTCGGCAAGTGAGATTGTTCAAATATTCAAAGAAGCTATTCAAAAACAAGGGGAAGATGAAGCCTTTTTATTGCCTTCAATGGACACTTTGTGCGATGTAAAATTAACTTTGGATAATCTCAAAATGCATATGGATAGATGTAAAAAGGTTTGTTCTACTGCAAGGAATTTCATCACGAAGTTCCACACTATTATAGATTACACTTTTGAACTAGATGAAGCAATGATTCAGGAGGTCATGAAGAAATATGAAGATTTCCAAGCCAAGAGCAAGGAACCATAAATCTTCTTATATTTCCAGAGAAAAATATTTTTTATGCTTTCTCTATGCTTTATGTAAATAGGTCTTGACATTTTTCCATGTCATATGTAATTACATGTAAAAAAGTAGATGTTCAACATTCATGAATATCACCTTTGAATAAGTCAATAGTTAGTTAGGTTTTTTCCTAGATTATCTCTCTTCTCTCATCTATGAATTATTGAGGGTTCTATTATATTATGGAGCTTTTGTCTTATGCATGCAACAAAGTGCTGCTCATTTGTAAAGAAAGTTGGAAACTTTGATTTCATGTTGTGAAACTATTTTTCTATCAATAAAGAAGGATAAATTGCATACAAAACTTTTTGTTGGATCAATTTCAATGAATGCTAATGTTCTTATGTCTTTCACATGATTTTATCTTATTATTGGATTGAATTGGTAGTTTTTTATTAATTGAGATTGGATGGATTTTGAGTTGATTTGTGTAGACTTTGTGCTACTCCTTTTACTTAGAATTGTGTAATTTTTGATAATACTGGTGAGTATCTTCATGAATTTTTTCCTGAAGTTGTTCATGTTGTTCATGGATCTATTTATTAAAGTATATTGAAGACTTTGTGATTCATTTACATTGTTGGTTAATTTATTGTGGACTTCATCTTTCAAAAGTATGAAATGACTTTGTGCCTCTCTAAGCTTCCTTGTTACATATCTTTCCTATGCTGGTACTCCTAGACTATGCTTTGACAAGTTAGAAGTATTGGAAATTACTACTTAGGTTTACTTAAAGTTGTATCGCATCAAGAAATAAAAAACATGGAACATTGTAAACATATTCTTTGAAAGAAGAGAGAATCATGAATGTGACACATCCCCATATGATTAGTGTAGTGTACATATTGTAAGTACTTGAATAATTTACTTTAGTTTTGGTAAGCAGTAAGAAGGGCACCTCCCCTTTTTGAGAGGAGTGATTTCATCTCACATAATTATGGCTGAAATTCAATTTTGTAATCTATAAAGGGATTACTAAACTTTCAACCAACACTCTATATCTCTAGATATCTATCTCACTACCGCAATATTTATCTATTCTTACATCCTTATTTCTCACTCTCTATGTTTATCTCCTCCTCTACCTCTATCTATTTATCTCTTCCTCTTTCCCTATATCTTCATATTTGCTATCATCTACCTCTCTCTTGCTATCTTTCCCTCTCCATCTCCTTCTTCCTAGATCTATATATCTATATTTCTATTTTCCTCTATATCTCTCCATATTTATCTTACTATATCTTCCTCTCTTTATCTCCAAATCCTTATTATTGGTAATAGAGCTTGATTATCTTCCTAATTGAGAGGTTTTATTTAAATCATGTTAGGGTCCCATTTCTTGATGAGAGGGTGTGGGGAGGATTTCCCCCTAGTTATGTTTCTAGGGTGTCCAAGGGGTAGCAACAAGTTGTGGAGCTCCCTAATGGTAATTTGAGGGTAGTACCATTGAAGAGAATTTTATAAAAAAATTCCTTGTAAAATAGAATAATTTCTCCACATCTCTATCTACCCCTCTCTTCTATCTCTTATTTCTCTCTATTCCTCTCCCTCTCCATATTTATCTCTATCTTCCTTTATATATCTCCCCTATCTCTGTCTACTTTCTCTCTCTCTCTCTCTCTCTCTCTCTCTCTCTATGTTTGAAATAATACGCACATATTATAACATTCTCACATTATACTAAAATCCATATTATTTCATAGTGGTGATTGACCTAGGCATAGTCATGACTAAGTCATAATGCAAGCATGTTATAACATAAGTCACATTATGGCTTAGTTTCGAATGACTTAGGTTTATTAATTATAATGTGAGAGTGTTATAACAGACTTCATTTGTGCATTGGATGAACCAAAAATTTGTTATGGCCTCTTATTTTCCTCCATCTGTTTGCACATACCTATCAACTATATAATATGTATTCTTGAATTGATACATCTAGTAATTTAGATAGAATGGACCCTCGATACTTTATATAATGACGATTTTTATGTCATTAGAATATATATATTTAGTTTTGATGAGTATCATAATAGTAATAATTCTTATAAGGTAATTTATATTTATACACAAATCACTCTATATATGAAAAAAGAACATGAGGAATATGAGGACTCAAAGGAAGCATCATGTATGTGAAATTGGTCCTAAAAGTGATACATCTTTTGAATTATAGATTGATTTTTTTTATATTTATAGATATATATAACTTAATGATTTAAATTTGATAGAACTATAGTCTATTAAGTATAAAAGAACAATTTATCAGTATTGACGGGTATGTGCAGGATCATCATGGAAAAAATAGGCCCTTAAGTGACAAAAAATTCAGAAAAATTAGAGTTAGGAAACTTGACATAAAAATTTGAATAAGTTATCTATATTATTTCAAAAATATATAAGAATAGAATATGTAGAAAATTGAATCTAGTTTCTAAAATACTAGGTTTATTTTTTAAAAAAAATCTATTTGGTGAAAGTTTGAAATTTCAATGTAGTAGTACTTAAATTTAAGGGAAAAAATAAGAAGTAGGTGTCTGTCTGACCACCCTAACCACAATAAAATGATAATATTTTTTATAAGATTTTAGATATAAGTAGAGGACTCATGTCCCAATGTGATGCATATTTTTGTAATTTTTTCCAAGTAAATAATTAATTATGAATTTTTTATTACAAATTTAAAAAATATAAAGACTGTATCTCTAACCACCTTAACTTGGTCAAAATTTCATAAAATTTAGTTTTTTTTAATCCTATAGTATGAAGCATAGAATGTGACACATGTTTCAAATTCAAAAAATGTGATACCGTTTGAAAGTTATAGATATTTTTCAATCAGCCTATCAATTAGGACTTTAGTCATAATTCAAATAGAAAATGAATAATAATTATTTATTAAATTCAAAGTAAAGAATAATTTATATTGGTGGAAAGTTGAGAATCTCCTTTAAAAACCCTTTTTCATTTAATCATTTTTTGGTAAAAAAAAAGTTGTCAGCCACATACCCTACACATACCCATCATATCACCACTTTCTGGCCCATCATGATCCTACACGTACCATAACATAGTGTGATATTTTAAATATGGTATTATTGTTCTTGCCACAAAGGTTTAAACCCCATTGGGATGTATTTGTCCAATGTTTATGTTTGGCATGAGGTGTAATACCCCTCCTATTACTGTTTAGATTTGTTTTTTTCTATGTTTTGATTTGGTACTTTGATACTATAATGGGACGGTTATTGGTTAGTTTGGTTAGTAGACCTTTTTGTTTATGCCTATACATTTTAGGACATGGTTATTGATATGATATTGTGGTTGGTGATATTAGTTTGATTTCAGTAACATTGCGATGCATTAATTTAGTAAATTATGTTATGATATGATTTGTTAGTTTAGAAATGATTAATTTATCGGTTATATTATATTATTTGGATAGATGTGATGAAGGACAGTGTAGCACCACTCATTCATGGGTGCCTTGCTACGCTGTGATTCCTTCTCACAATACAATGCTTTGATTTTATATATGTATGCACATGTACATGACTTCATTTGTATGCAGGGATTGCAAGTACATAGTCTCAATTCCACCTGCTTCGGCATGATAGGGCGAGCACCAATAACCCAACAGCATAATGTTAAAACAGAGATGACTTGGAAGTCATCCCATCCCATGTTGTCAAACCATCCTGATTGAATGGTATTGTGTGTTCTCGTAATTATGCTTTCTGCAATTATTATTGTGTTCGTGTGAATGTCTTGTCGTATGTTATTAATGTTGGTATTTTATAAGTTGTGACTGATTCAATTAAATAATGGTAATAATTTTTTACTATAATGTTAGATTAAATTGTATTTAATTATTTAAAAGTTTTAGTTTAAAAGTCATTTATTTTATTATATGCTAATTAAATATTAAATTATGTTTTGTTAATTTAATTAAATTATCTTGTTGAAGATAATTATAAAATAAATCAAATTATGTGCAAAGCAAGCAAAGCTTGCAAAAGTTGATTTAAAACAAAAAGTATTGAAGAATAGAAAAATAAATAAATAAAAGAATGGAAAAAGTTGTGTGAACGAATGGGAATGGAGATTTGACTGAAAAGCTTGCTTTCAAAAATATAATTTCTCTTATTGTGGATTTTTAGAGCTTTTGGAAGAAATTGGTAATATCTTTTATGTTATTGAAATTTTTGTGAGTTTTTCTCACACAAAGGATTATTGAGACAGAAGTTGTACAAGTTAATTGTTCTATAGTTTTGGGGAAAAGGAGTTCTTTCATTTGCTTGCATTAAGTTGGGAAGGTCTTCTGAATAAAGTATTGGATTCGAATTCGGACACGGAATTCTGGAGAGACAGATTCAAGCAGGAACTAGAAGCTCTTTGTAGAGACATCGGGATCAAGCAGGCTTCATCTGTTTCTCGAGAGCGCAGGACTTTAGGTTCCACCCTCTCCTCTTGTTTGTTTTGGATCTGTAAAAAAAAATAGAAATGTGTTTTGAATCAATCTATGCTTGTAAAAGAAAATCTGTCTGAGTTGTAGATAAAAAAGATTTCTCTGATAAAAGAAAATAAGTAAATAATTAGGTCTTCTCTATATGAAAATTCTCTAGAAATGTGAAATCGAATCAATTGTAAACAAACAGAAAGAAATTTCATTGAATTCCGTATGAACATGCCCTATTTCCTTTTATTATTTTAATTGTGGAAAAAGATCAATCTTTTTTTTATTGGGTTTTGAAATACTATTCATAAATATATATATATATATATATATATTTTGTGTTCTACACAAACTTAAGTTTTCTTTGTGATAATATATATATATATATAAATTTATGATCATTGTTAATTTTTAGTTCTGTTCGTATCTTTTATTCCTTGGGCCAAATTTGTTTTCACCGTTGGCACCTTTGATAGAGACTTGTATTTTATTTATAAAATAAATAAATTATGAAACAAAATCTTTTTTTTTTTTTTAAATTCTTTTAAAAGAAAAATTAACGGAGGAGTTGGGAGGGATAGCGATGGGTTGTACCCCCTAGCCCCCCCTCTGTGCATTCTTGTGTACTGTGCACAATGGTCATAATGACTGTTGCACGCAACAGTCAGTATGACTGTTGTACGCAGTACTTGGTAAGGCCGTCGGCCTTTTTTCTGCTTTATGGGAGTTCATTTGTTTATATATATATATGGTGTGTATTTAGTTTATTAAATATAATTATTATAATTTATTTTATTTAAAATGTAATTATAATTATTTTATTTAATATTATTTTAATTATATTTTAAAATGTAATTTTTGTATTTTATTTAAAGTGTTAAATAATATATATATATATATATACGAGGCATTATTTTATCATTTGTTATGTTGAGCAAATAATTTAAACAGAAAATTAGCCTTAATTCGTATTGTATGTGGTCAATATCGAGACAGTTGTATTTTGTTATATTTGAAGATTGGAATCTTATATTGATTAGTTTTTTCTTTTTTCTTTTTTTTTGATGAAATTAATTAATCATTTAATCAAGAATGGAGTTAAATTTAATGGTGCAAACTTGCAAAATATATTTTGAGTTTTCTTTTACGTTATGTTATCGTTTAGTGTTGTCCATGTGGGAACCCTATTGTCTTGCAACCCTTGTTTCAGAGGCATGTTTAATTTTGAATGTTATCCTCATCTTGATTACACTTTTGGAGTTGAAACTTATTGGTTTTATGATGGAAGGGTTGTATGGGTTGTTGAATTTTGTTATGAATTATCGCGATATGAGTTATGCCTTGAGTGGCTTGGTTTTGAGTTATGTGCTTTATCTGTTCAGTGCAACCCTTGCCTGGATTTGTTTTATGTTAGGGGTCTTAGGGAGAGTGGCTCTTCGTGGGGGCCGATGCCTCAGTTGGAGGAAGGGCCAGGAGATCCCATGAGAGCTATGCGATGACACTCTCCACTAGACACCCATTTTCCTTGTTTCTTGTTGCCTCTGAAATTGTGTACTGAATTGTTGTTTTAGATTTATATGGAATCATGTTCTATTTATTGTTTCAGATTTATTTGGAAATGTATTTTGAATGTTGTATCAGTTCTTCTGGAAATGTCTTTTGGATGTTGTATCAGTTCTTCTGGTTTTGTACTCTTATTGTTGATTCAGATTCTTGTGAAAATGATTTATGAATGTTCCTTGGTGACTTGTTTAATTGTTAGTGCTTGGGTTCATTGTGATGAGTTTCATAGCTTTATTTTATTATGTTGACTCGTGAATGTTGTTGGTTATGTCATTGTAATCTTTGAGTTTGTATTTGAGTTTGTACTTGGTTGTTCTCTTGGAGTCGGTTTTGACATTCATGGTCGGGATCTCTTCCTTGTCACCTCTGAGGATGGGGGGTGAGTTATTCATAATTCACATGGTTGGGTGGAACGTGCTCCACACCTGTTGGGTTCCCCATCAACATTCGTTGTTTGAAGCATTCCTTCAGTTGGAGTTTATTCGAGTGGATCATTTGTAATTCAAATATTATTGTACTTTGTATCATCCCACATGTATGGGAAATGTATTGTAACTCATTATTGAGAGCTTGTAATCTTATGTTTATATGATGATGTAATAGTTAGGATCATGTGCAACATTATTGGATGAGATTCTATATGATTGTAATATGGGACGTACTGATACTTTCACTCTTGGTTTATGGATGTACTTTTATTAATGATTATTGTAATATAAATTGGTCAAGTTTTTTAATAATTATCTTTAACTTTTGTTTTAGTTGTGTT
The DNA here is from genome assembly GCA_007258455.2 of Sequoia sempervirens. Classification (NCBI taxonomy): domain Eukaryota; kingdom Viridiplantae; phylum Streptophyta; class Pinopsida; order Cupressales; family Cupressaceae; genus Sequoia; species Sequoia sempervirens. The sequence goes on from VDFB02000017.1 coordinate 409,628,566, forward strand.
GCGATGTGACCTCACGTGCCCCAGAGAATGTAACACTTAGTTGTTAACGTGCAATGTAAATGTAATTAATGTTCGGATGCATATTTACTTTATGTTAATAAAAAAAAAAATTGTTTGCAATGTTTGTTCTATGGGGTTTGCACGATGAGTGTTACATGAGGTCCCTCATTTATGACCTCACTTATTCATAGTTCTTGGTCAAAAGTGTTACCCTACTTTGAAATTAAAAGGATGAAGGAACAATTTTATATACAAGTTTTTGACCCATCAAAAATTAGGAAAAAATCTTGAATAGGCTACTAACTTGAGGGTATAGTTATATGGTTATAATAGAAATAATGAAAAGGAAAATAACCTCACATTAAAATTGATTCTAAACTTAATGACACTTTATGTTCTACCAGATTTTATAAATTGATTATGAAATTTCTTTTGGGCCATTTATTATATCAACATTTTAGGATATCATTGCATTAAATTAAGGTTTGTTAGATACATTAAGTAACATTTGATATATTTCATTATTAATATTACATACACGCATACATTTATATGAGCCTTAGAAAATATATAAAACACAAATCACTACAATGTTAGTAAAATTAAAAAGTAATAAGTTTTTAATATGCAAAGTTTTTAAATACATATTCATGAATTGATGAAATGGGGTTATATTTTAAGGGGAGAAGGATCCATAGCCTACACCACTAATCACTCTATCATGGAAATTTATCTAAGAATTGAAGAAGGGTTAAGATTTATACAATAAAAGTATGGTCATCTAATGAATCCATTTGACCTTATCATGTAATAATAAGCTTAACCTATTTACTATAGAAGGTTTCATCAAAATATCTAATTGACATATTAAAATATCAATAAATTCATCATTTAAGCATTATCATGGCTCTCCATGAATCAAACTATACAATATCTTTCTTGCATTTGTCTTTCTATGATGAGGGCATAGCCCGAGACACAGAAAATAACCCACAAACAAGAGAATAATTTTATTATTCAGAAAATGGAGCTTCTTACATGCAAAGGATCTCAAATCCCCAAGTTATACAACACATGCAAGTTACAGAAAGCTACAGAATAACCCTTTCACAATATGCAAGCTTGTCCCCAAAAAGTTACCCAAAAATTAGAAACCCGCCCATAAATAGAGCTCCTCTTTAGTTTGGAGCCAAAACAACATTCAAATTTTGAGTTTAGGTAGTTTGGTGCCGAAAAATTACAACTTCAAGTTCAAACTTCAAAAGAACATTTGCAATTGTATCTTCTAGAAAGTATGCCAACTTCCCGGGGCCATAACTTTTGATCTGGGACTCTGATTTGCGAACCATTTGAACCGTTGGAAAGGTCACGAAGTCAACAACGTGCTCAAAATTTTCTACGCTAATTTTGGCAAGTTTTGGGGCCGATCCGAGAACTCTAAGTGCCTCAAATCTAACTCAGAAGATTTTCAGGTGCAAATCTGGGAAACTAAAACTGCAATATCTTTCCACCCATGAATAGAAAATAAAAACCGTAAATTGGGAATTTCATTATGATGAAAAGGGTATCCAAAAATGTAAAAACATCTAAAAATTGAGAAACTTGAAATTTAACTATTTTGGGTGATGCAAGATTGCCCTTACACCACTGGATGCTCCTGCATCAGACACCTAGGGTAATTTGAGAAGTGACACCATCATGTCTTAGGTGGTGGAGGAAAACCCAAATGGTCGACCTCTTCCTTAGGCATCCGGATGAATCTTCAATAGGCCTTCCTTTCCATTTCACCAGATATTCTTCATACTGCTTGTTCCTGGTTCTCCTCCCCACACGACTATCCAGGATTTCTTCAATATCCTGCTTTTCTGAAGTGGGTGCTAGAATCCCACACTGTTCCATCATTGGTACTTCCTCTGCGCCACCTTCATGATACTCTGTCAAATCTAAAATGTTGAACACAGGGGAAATGTTGAATCCATCTGGCAACTCTACCTCATATGCATTCCCTGAATCATGCCTCTTCAAAATTTTACAGGGACCAAACTTCTTCATCTTCAATTTGTTGTATGTTCCCACTAGAAACCTTTCTTTCCTCAAGTGCACCATCACTTCATCACCAATTTGAAACTCCTTATACCTCCTTTTCTGATCTGCCTTAGCCTTATACTACATATTCATCTTGTTAATATGTTCTCTTATCTTCTCATGTATATCTTTGATGTGTTCTGCAAAATCTTCAGCTTCAACACTTATTGTCTTCTCTTGGTCCATCTTCCTTAATTCTGGAGCTGTTCTGGGGCTATCTCCATACACAATTTGGAATGGTGATCTACCAGTGCTTCTGTTGACAGAATTGTTGTAAGAAAATTCTACCTGGGGTAAGATCAAGTCCCATCCCTTAGGTTTATCTCCTACCAAACATCTCAGTAAGTTACCTAGACTCTCGTTAACAACCTCTGTCTGCCCATCTATTTGTGGATGGTGTGCAGAACTGAACTTCAACTCTGTCTTCAGCTTCTTCCACAAGGTCCTCCAAAAGTACCCCACAAATTTTGTGTTACGATCTGAAACAATACTCATTGGCAGACCATGTAGCCTCACCACCTCTTTGAAGAACAAGTCAAGAATGTGGATTGCATCATGGGTATTCTGACATGGAATGAAATTTGCCATCTTGGAAAACCTATCAACCACCACAAAAACTAAATCATTCCCTCGTTGTGTCCTTGGCAAACCAAGAACAAAGTCCATACTTATATCCTCCCATGGCCTCTCTGGTACAGGTAAGGGCTGATATAAGCCTGTATTTTGGCTCACTCCTTTAGCCATCTAACATACCCTGGAGCTTTGTACAAACTTCTTCACATCCTGTGATAATTGAGGCCAATAATAATGCTCACTGATAATTGCAATGGCCTTATCCTGACCAAAATGTCCTACCATTCCTCCACTATGCTTCTCCTTTATCAGGCTCTACCTCATGGAACTCCTTGGGATACACAATTGACATCCCTTAAATAACATGCCATCCTAGATTATGAAATCTAGCCACCTTGTCCTGTCCACTGTAATAGGTTCCTTGCAAGCTTTCCAAGCCTCTGCAAAATCAGGATCTTCTGCGTACAGTGTCTTCAGCTCATTGAACACAACCACTTCAATCTACATCTTTGTCATCAATGTATGCCTCCTATTTAAGGCATTTGCAACCCTATTTGACTTCCCACTCCTATGTTTCAAAACAAAGGTATAACTCTGCAAAAACTCTACCCATTTCATATGCCTCTGATTTAATTTTCACGACTATTTAGGTAGTGCAAGGCGATGATCGGTATATAGAAAAAATTCCTTCGGCAACAAATAATGTCTCCATTTCTTTAATGCTTGAACTATTGCATAAAATTCTTGATCATATATAGAATAATTTCTCTTGGCATCATTTAACTTTTCATTGAAATAGGTAATGGGCTTACCTTCTTGGCTCAACAACTGCTCAATGGCACAACCACTAGCATCACAATCCACCTGAAACACCTTGTTGAAATCTGGGAGGGCTAGAACAGGTTGCTCTGTCACCTTCTGCTTCAATAGTTCAAAACTTTTTGCCGCTCCACTGCTCCACTTGAATTCTTTTCTATCCCCTCTCATTGTTTCAGTCAGGGGTCCACAAATACTACTGAAGTTTCTAATGAACTTTCTATAAAAACTAGCCAAACCATGGAAAGATCTCACCTCGTAGGTTCTTGGGGTAGGCCATTCTAGAACCTTCACCTCTCTGGGTCCATCTTGAGACCTTCTTCTAAGACAAAAAAACCCCAAGTACACTAACTCCCTCTTCACAAAACTGCACTTCTTCAAATTAATCAACAGTTTCTCTTCTCTTAACTTCTCAAAGGCTCTCCAAATATGCATCAGATGATCATCCAATGTCTTACTCAAAATCAAAATATCATCTAAATACACAATAACAAAACTTCCTAGAAATTCTTTTAGTACCTCGTTCATGAGCCGCATGAATGTGCTCGATGCATTGATTAGCCCAAAAGGCATGACTAACCACTCGTACAGGCCCTCTTTGGTCTTGAAGGCAGTCTTCCATTCATCTCCCTCTCGAATCGAGATCTGGTGATATCAACTCTTTAGATCAATATTTGTGAAGTATTGAGCTCCACTCAAATAGTCCATCAGGTCATCCATCCTTGGTAGGGGAAATCTGTACTTGATTGTTATCTTGTTTATGGCTCAAAAATTTGTACACATCCTCCACTCCCCATCCTTCTTTGGTGCTAGTATTGCAGGTACTGTACATGGACTCAAAATTTCCCGTATCAAACCCTTTCTCAACAACTCTTGAACTTGTCTATTCAACTCCTCATTTTCCACTGGAGTCATTCTATGAGTTGCCTTATTTGGAAAACTGGCTCTAGGAATCAAGTCAATTTGATGACTGATCTTCCTTATTGGTGGTAAACCCTCAGGTACATTATTAGAAACAATATCCTAAAACTCATCCAACATCCTAGAAACTTCTTCTAGAACCTTCTCACTATCCTCTTTACTGACTCTAGGAATCAATGCATAACACACATGCTCATGCTTCATACCTTCAAAAAATTTTCTTCCATCTACATAACAAATTCTAGAACTACTGCATACCTTTTCTTCAGTCTCCTTCAAGGGTTTCAGCTTGTGACGAACCCCATCCTTTGTCAAGGAATAAGTGTTTGCATGGCCATCATGTATAGCTCGCCTATCGAACTGTCGCAGCCTCCCCAACAACATGTGACATGCATCCATGGGGATGATATCATAGAGTACCTCATCATGGTACCTCCCGATCTTGAACTTTACTGGGCACTGCTCATTGACCAAAACTTTGTGGTCTTTCTGCAACCAGGCAATCCGATATGGATGTGGGTGCCTTTCCCTCTTCAACTTCAACTTTGTGACCATCTCTTATAACGCCAGATTATCGGTGCTCCCACCGTCAATAATGACATCACAACATTTTCTTTCACACTTGTACCTTGTGCAAAACAAATTCTTCCTCTATTCTGGTTCCTTTTCCTTAGTCACTAGGGCTCTCCTAATCACTAGGGCTTCTTCACTTTCAGCATCATCTGAATGTTCAGATTGGGCCTCGTCATTTCCATGCACAACCCTTCCATGACCTTCTGGCCTTTTGTCTTCCCTTCCTTGGTGTTGTGGACATTCATAGGCTCGATGCCCTTCTTCACCACACTGGAAATACATTCCTTTGAAACCACCTCTTCCAAATTCTTGTCCATATCTCCCTCGTCCTCTACCTCTTTGATCAGCACTGTTTTGATCGTGAGGGTGGTAGAAGTTGTTATTCCTTTGGCTTCGATTGGTACCCACATCTTCACTTTTCTTTTCATCATCATTTCAGCTTCCTGAAGGTCTTCCACTGCCCCTTCCACTTTGACCTCCTAGTCCTTTTTGCTTGCCATCAAATCTTTTTTTCAGCTTCTCTTCCACCTTCAGAGCAAATTGATACACATCCTCAATGGTGGTCATTCTAACTAGGCTTAACTCCTCTTGAATGCTCGGTCGTAACCCATTAAGATATCAGGCTACCTTCTCCTTATTGGCCTCTATGTGCCCCGTTTTGATGATTATTTTGTGAAATGCTTTAGTATATTCTTTCACAGATCTGCTTCCTTGCTTCAACCCTTGCAATTTCTTCAACAAATCTTACTCGTAGTCTAATGGTATGAACTACTTCTTTAGTTTCTCTACCATGCAATCCCATCTGGTGATATTTTCTTTTCCTCTTCGATTTCTTTCCAACTAGACCTCTTTCCACCAAATACTGGCATGGCCCTTCAGCTTCATTTTCACAAACTTAACCCGATTACGGTCCTCTATTTCCTCATACTCAAAATATTCTTCTAGCTTGTTGATCCAGTCGATCAACTATTCTGGGTTAAGACTTCCAGAATAACTGGGGACTTCTGCTCTGGGTCTTTTCCCGATCTTTGAAATGGCCCTTATTAGCCTCATTTGGTCTTGATTAATTGCTTCTTCTTCCTCTTTTGCATTTGAACCTTCTTCCTCTCTTTCATCATCACTTTCCTCCCTCGGGTTTAACCCTCTTCTAAACTGCTCTTATAATGCATCAATTTTTCTCTGAAGGGCTGCTAGTGCATCTCTTCCACCAGCATTTCTGCCACCTCGACCACCTCTGGCACCACCACACCTACTAGGCATCACTCTTGGAGACATCCTTCTTGATCTCAACCGATAACCACAGTCCTGGTGTGAACTGCCTCACAATCGGCGATCTGTCCACACGCTCAAGAAAACTTTGCTCTGATACCACTTGATGAGGGCATAGCCCGAGACATAGAAAATAACCCACAAACAAGAGAATAATTTTATTTTTCATAAAATGGAGCTTCTTACATGCAGAGGATCTCAAATCCTCAAGTTCTACAACACATGCAAGTTACAGAAAGCTACAGAATAACCCTTTCGCAATATGCGAGCTTGTCCCCAAAAAGTTACCCAAAAATTAGAAACCTACCCATAAATAGAGCTCCTCTTTAGTTTGGAGCCAAAACAACATTCAAATTTTGAGTTTAGGCTGTTTGGCACTGAAAAATTACAACTTGAAGTTCAAACTTCAAAAGAACATTTGCAATTGTATCTTCTAGAAAGTGTGCCAACTTCCCGGGGCCATAACTTTTGATCCGGGACTCTGATTCACAAACCGTTTGAACCATTGGAAAGGTCACAAAGTCAACAATGCACTCAAAATGGGCTATGCCAATTTCAATAAGTTTTGGGGCTGATATAGGAACTCTAAGTGCCTCAAATCTAACTCAAAATATTTTTTGGTGCAAATCTGGAAAACTAAAACTGCAATATCTTTCCACCTAGGAATAGAAAATAAAAACCATAAATTGGGAATTTCATTATGATGAAAAGGGTATCCAAAAATGTAAAAATATATAAAAACTGAGAAACTTGAAATTTAACTATTTTGGGTGATGCAAGATTGCCCTTACACCATTGGATGCTCCTGCATCATTCTATGAATATATGAAATATAAATTTAAATACAACCACCTATGATTTTGTACTAGCTTGGATTAAATATCTACCATTCTCCAAGGTGAACCTCTCATGAGCTATGGATGCACACTCCTCAATTAATGTTACTCTATATTTAATCCAATGCTCACATAAATTGTATGGTAAATGTATGATGCATATTTCATACAATATGTTTAATAATAAAGCTATCTAATTTAATAGGATTACTCATACACTATAAGTCAAATGATGTATAGTGGCAAAGATAAGTTTCATCAACTCAACTACACCCCTCGCAAGATTAAAATTATTACTACTCAAGTATAAATATTAGTAGGAAAATATTATAATTTAAAATACATCATAGCTAATACATTGGAAACATGAACCTACTATTTTATATAAGTTTACACCTAATTACACCTAATATAATGGACTTATGTGTGCTAATGGGTGAATAAAATGAATTTATACCCTCCATCACCCAACATATTATATAATTCGAGGAGAACCATTGACGAAGGAGCAAACCCGAGACACTGAAAATGATGCAACAACTAGAGAAATTTATTATTATTTATAATGGAACTTCTTACATGTAGAGGGTCACAAAACCTCAACCTCTGCAATTCATGCAAGCTACATAAAATTACAAAAATTACAGTATTTCCCCTTTCATAGCATGCGAACTCTTTCCCCCAAAAAGCTACCAAAAATTAGAAATCTCAAATAGAGCTCCTTTCCAATTTGGAGCCAAAACAACATTCAAATTTGAGTTTTGGCAATTTGGCGCCCAAATTACAATTTGAAATTCAAATTTCAATTCACATTCAAAAATTAGCACATTTCTAAAAATGCACCAACTTCTGGAAGCCATAACTTTTAATCTAACCATTGAATTTTCAATGATAATACCTTTTCGAAGAGCTCTCAAAAAGGGCACAAACTAGGGCCTACTATTGACTACTTTGGGTTTTTGCAAATTTTTGGGCCCATCTGGAGCCTCTAAGGGCCTCAAATTTGGCTTCAAATATTTTAATAGCTAAAGGGGTATCCAGAAATGCAAAAGCGTCTAAGAAACAACCAACATGAAATTAAAATCTTTCTTTTTTTTGGGTGATGCAAGATTGTCCTTACACCACTAGATGCTCCTGCATCAACCATACACCATCTACATCTTATACAAATGCTTTCAAATTATACTTCATGTCCACCTCATCTAAGTTTTTGACCCTAACCATCCCATTATTATAATTTATATTTTTAACTAGTCCACTATCACTATTTCAAGGATCATTTTCTATCTCAAATCAAATTGATGCAACAATTACACATAATAAAACAACTCCATGACTATACTACATATCCCAAGCATCCATCATGAATATTGAATTAGACCCAACTATAACATATTATTTGTATCCATGGCCAAATATCTCTATGGAACCCATTTTTAAGTGGTATTCCTTAATCTATATAACAAATTTTTAAAAATAATATCAAACAACAAATTATCTAAGAGGTATCTAATGACACAAAATATCCATGTTATGGCTAATATATAGGTAATATCAAGGGAACACTGTAATGAGATGCTCATATATCTACCACTCTATAAAAGATATTCCCCTTAAATATTTTTCATTTATATTCATGGCTGACTATCTCTATGACTCCTATGCATTGTTTGTGTGCCTTAATTAATCAAGTACACGTTGAAAATAGTATACATCCTATTTTTCATTAATTGACATATCTTATTGGTTTGTTAATAAGACACAAATAATATACATGTTATAGATATTGCATAAGGTAGTATTAAGACCATAATGAAACAAAATACTCATATACCTACCCCTATATAGAGGAGACCCCCCTTAAATATTTATCAATCCCTTATCAATGAAATAATATAAATCATCATATAGTTGAATTCATAGATAACTCTAGGTAAATGATAACATATTTTGCTACTATTCTACCTACCTTCCTAACAAAATAAAAATTGGCATTGATAGAGCCTACACAATCAAAGAAAATGAATGGAGGTTAATAATTTATAATAACCTCTTGTGTCCTTGTTTCATATAACATTATCTACCTACATACCATGTTTCCATAATGGTAAACTATATGATCTATATACCACTAGTAATAATCATGATCCACTATAATTATGTTATATAATAATTCACTTACCTCTTATGGATTTGAAGAGATAAAATTATCTATAAGTCCTCAAACATGATTGCCATATCATCTATGGATCATAAGTGAAATTTTGTTAGATACATATACCACCACTTTATAGGAGAGGAGAACATCAATGAATTTAGATTTCATATGGTAAATTTTGTTATATTTAATGTATATATCATTAAATAACTCCCTTTTGTGTCCTCTATAGACGGTCCATACAAATTCATGACCTATAGTATCTATAGATAATTATATATTTGTAACTCAAACTACATCAAAAAATTTAAGAAAATACAAATGTTATTGAAATACATGTGACAACCAAGTTAAATAAAAATAAAATATTCCACATAGATAACACTATATATTTGAGTAATTTAGGTTAATTATATAGAAACAAGTAAAAGACATGAGTAACATTATTTTATAAAGAAAAATGGATTTTTTTTTTAATTTGAAAATTTTAACTGAGTCATGAAAATATAGGGCTTTGGGTCGACTCACAATGTACATGGCATCACCCTACCTTATTTGAGTTCATAATCTAATTTAACCACCATTTCATCAAAATGTAAGAATGATATAGAGATCCAAATATACTAAAATATTAATGGTAAATATGTAGATGAATATGGCATGTTACTATTTAACAATCATTATATAGCTTCGTACACAATCTTGCAACTTTTAGACAATGGGTGTCATGGTTTATATTATTAAGTTATCATGATCTTATTGATAACGACGTAAATATTTTATAGTGAAAGTTTACCTATGAATAATATTGCCTAGTTTTAGTGTGTTATATTCATTAAAACCATTTTCTTACATTAGTAACATGTTTTCATATAAAGGACATAAACATTAATGCATTTATTCATGAGAACCATTTATCTATCATGAAACATGTTTGGATCATATATGATATATTAGAAAATAGTGTCTCCTCATGTATGACACGTATCATGAATATGAATTAGGCTATCCATCTTCAACCTTAAACCAAATATAAGTTTACATGGTATTTCATAATAATACCTATTGGCATCATTATACGTTATGAATTAACCCATGACTCATGTATTAGACCACTTAGAGCTCTCTCACTTCATTATATGGTTGATTACACATACTTTGGTCCTAACTAATGTATCCTTTGAGTTTAAAATGGTTGAACTATTCAATCACTTTAAATCTTGTTCCTTGTTTTTTAGACCTTTAATGTGTGAGCATCATGCTCCACCCTTATACATATGTACCTTAGTGAATTATCTTTCCCACATACATGAATTACATTCATATAATATTTTATTCTTAAAAAAAAAAAAATTACATTCACCTAAGTTAGTCATTTCTTAAGAAGATACTTTCATGATTAAAATGAACGATGATATTATACACCTATGCATCAAAAGGGATATAATTACATCTTCCCCATATTATTAGATGCATATCATTCAATTACATCACAATCATCACTATAGACATAAAATACTTACTTATTCCAATGTATACTCATGCTCTTGGATATCGTGTTTGGGCCATATGTTTATCTACTCTCTCATTTTTTAACATAGATATTCTTGACCACTAACTTCAACATTGTAACTTCTTATTTTCTTTTATAAGGGGGAAATTTATTAATACTTGTAGACACGTAAAATATACTGATTGACATTGTGCATCTGATCCTGACTTACTAACATCGTTTCTTCTTGAATCATCCCTCGGTCTAACCATTTAATCAAATCCCCCTATTTGATTAAATTTGTCAATAGTCATCTCCTAATAAATAAATCATTTTATTTGATTAAGTCAATTCCTTCTGTTAATTAAATCAACCCATCTGATCTAATTATTCCTATTTAATTAAATAATCAATTTATTTGATTAATTCTCTAAAGTATATCCATTAAATTAAATAAATTAAAACCTTATTTGATTTAATCTAACATCATCTCTTTTAATTAAATAAATAAAAATCCTTATTTAATTAATCTCTTGTCATATTCCTCTCTTATTTGATTTAAATAAAATCCATAAATTTTAGCCAAATAAGTCACATCATCAAATCTCCTGTTAAATTAATTAACCCTTGATTAATTTAATCTATTCTATTGTCCCATCCTCTAGATAATGCAAGTTTCACATGAAAATAGATTTAATTCATTTATTAAATCCCTATTTTCCCTCACATGGCATCTTTTGGAATATTCTCTCAATTTGAATTCAAAAATTCCAAGTCAACATGTACATCCAGCAAGGTAATAACTTCATCTTACATGTCCTTTTCTTTGAGCCAAGTGGAATTTATTGCATTTTCCCTTCCCTCTTGCATGTCATTTCAACAAATTTGAATTTCAAATATTGGCATTTATTGGCACAAACCCCAAATCTTGCACATCCATCATCCATTCATAGCTTGACAAGTGGCACCATATCATTGGATGAATGTTAGTCCCACATTGCTCAAATTTGGACTTTCATCCATCTTGAAATCCTATAAGTAAATAGCTCATATCTTCATTTCATCATCCACAATCCAAGCAGAGTTACCATGCTCAAATATCTCTTGAATTCCATCTCTTATCATTAAGTCATAACTAGGTTTTGCAGATTTTTGGCTTGGAATCTTCACTTCTCATCAACAAAGGGGATCAATCCCTTCAACATTCGAAGCTTTCATCTTAGGAATTGGGAAAGGGCCAATTTTCACATCAAATTGGCACCAATTCCCCCATGGGATCATGAGTTTGCACATCCAATTAGGATTTGATCTTCATTTTATCATTTCATTGTGTTCTTTGTTATTTTTCTTTCCTAGTTTGAGGTTGTAAACCGATTTCATGGGGAATCTTTGTTTTGGCTTGCAATTACTTGTCTAACTTATTTATTCTTGTAGTTTTGTAGGTACCAAGGCTTGGGTTCGCACATTTGGTGCTAGAAGGAGGGCTGGATATCATTATTTCTAACATTTTCTTGAAATTTTTGTGTTTTTCTTCACACAGGAAATTCTAATGTTGGCTCGTTAGTGTTGTTGTTTTAGCACTGCTTGCTCATTAGCGTCACTGTTTTGGCACTGCGGGGTCATCAGTGTTGCTATATGGCACTACTGGACTCATCCCTCCAAAGAAATTTAAAATTCTAACTCTGCCGCTAGACTCATTTACTTGCAAGGATTTTTGAAAATTTTGAAAATGACACTAGGGATAAACTGCGATGCTAGGTGAAAAGTGTGACGCAGTTGTGCTCTCTGTCCTAACACATTATGCCGCTGATTGGTAAGCAGCACTGTGAGAGCACCGCTGGGAAAACAAACTATGACGCCTTCACGAGTTGCGACGCTGGGAGGCAGTAAAAAGGGAAAATTTGATTTTAGCACATGTTTTTGATTTATGATTGATTTCTCTTCTATTTCCTGGTTTTTAATTTCTATTTTTTTTCTAGAATCTGACTATTTTTCTCCTTTGTAGGTTGGAAATCGAAAACAAAGCAAGGAGGAGCATGGTGATGATATTTTCTTCAATCAAAGTGTTCTTTTAACACTTAAGTGTTTGTTTAACACTTCTTTAAGAACTTGTTATCTTTTCATTCTTAGAACACTAGCTTTCATTTGGGCTTAAAAAGAACCTTTCAATTTCTTCTTTCAAAGGTTAAAACAAACTATAGGATCGACAACTTACTAGATTTTGTTTCTTGGATTAAAAAATTGAACAAAGGTCTTTCACTTGTGATTTGATCCTTTAAAATGAACTCACATATTGCTTTGAGGATTTAAAAAGAACAAGTGTAGCTTTGTTTTGTGAGGGCTTACTTAAAATAAAGCCATTGAAAAAGGATGTATGTGCTTCTCTCATGCTTTATAGCGATCTTGAGAATCAAAAGGCCTTTTTCATGACTTTGGGATTAGACAAAGCAATCACCTCCACACTTTGATTTGGGCTTAAAATTGAACAAAATCTTGTGTGAGTGTGAGTGGGGACATTTTCGCGTATATTCTCTCTCTTTGTTGCTATCAAAGATTGATCGAGTTACGGATTTTTTTCTTCATTCACTTTTGTTTATCCTAGAGGGTCTGCCTTGTGGGAAAAATTACTCACCCAAGGGAATGACTCAATCGGTAACACTCTAAATCCAAGATTATTTCCAGCCGGGATATAAATGTGGATATTGGAAAAAATGCCAATATCACGTAGTTGACTCCAACAAGATGGATCTGAAAGGGGACTCTTGCCACGTTGGGTCAACTCCTACGAGCAGAAAGTCCTTATTACAACCCATGTGCTAGAATTTGCAAACATCCTTCAATCTATTTGTTGGTGCAAGAACGGTCATTCTGAAGCCGCCCCACACTTTTACGGTCTTCTAGTAGAGATGGAAAACATGCCATGGGAGTTTCATGGGTGTTGATGCTTGGCTGCCTCGATTGACATTAATGAGCCATGGAGGGGAGCCAATGGGATCAAGCACCTAACCATTCACTAGAGATAAGTGTAGCTAGACTTTTCCAAGTGGGAATCCAACAAATATTGTCTTTCACATCCGTAGGATTGTACTTGTTATTGGGTTACAAAAATACATTCCTTGATCAAAAAATAAATAAAAAACAAACACTTAACATCATCCAAATTTCAAACCCTTTTGGAGACAAATATCATTGACTCGATCCATATGTTATTGCTTTCCCTTGGGATTCACATCCTTAGAGGTTTCTAAACATTGGATTATATCTCAATTTGTCTCTTTAAGTAAACAATAGGAGAACCCTTGCCTTAAGTTCATTAAATTTCCACATAACATATCTTGTGGGGTTTGAAGAAATTAAGACATTGGACATCTTAGTTTGAAAACCTAATTGAAGAAAGTGTTTTTGGTAAAATAAATACATTAAACAAAGCTAAACAAAATGAACTTTCATATGTGTTGAAGACTCACAATCCCAAAGCAAAAATAATTGAAAATGAATGTTCAAATGAAATCAATCCTTGGTTACAAAGGTCTTTAGGAAGCATTTGCATGCTCTTCAATACCTAGGTCTAGGAAAACAAAGTGTTCTTTTTAGGTTCTTTTTAGGATTGAAACATATCAAAATCTTTTCATCCATCCCCCAAAACATCAAAAACAAACATCATCTCACAAATCACCTTTTGGAAAATTTTGAAATCATCCTTAAAGTGCTAGGCTTTGTGGCAAAATCAAAATCACCAAAATCATTGAGACCAAGTCCTTAAATTTTTTTTATCAAAACACCTTTGGTTAGGCATGTGTAGATGCATCCTTTTGCATATACTTAGTAAAAGTTATCAAAAATCATCTTCTCTAGCTTAGTGTATGTAGATGAATCCTTCTTCATATACTTAGTGAAACAATCATCTTGTTTGGGTAGGTGTGGGTAGATGCATCCTTCTCCTCACACATATCCAAATCATCATCCTTTGAACAAAGCTATTCCTTAGATCATCATCTGACATCTTAGGGTTTTTTTGTTCAAAATTAGGATCAAGTACAAAAATCCCAAATCCAAAATCAAGTCAAAAATAAAAATCCTAGAAGCCTAGCATTTCAAGATTTATCAAAAGCCAAAAACATCCATAACATACATCCTTAAACATCATCATCACATCATCATCACCTTTGATCCTAAAGGCATCCTAGAAGTTTCTACTTTGGGGTGTAAGATAAAGATCAATCCAAAGAATCAAGAGATTCATCTCCCATATTCTCAAAATTTGATCCTTGTTTTATGGTTCTAACTAGATCTCAATACAAGAAAAGTATGGAAGCCAACAAAGAAACACCCTCTTCAAGTGATCTTAGCCAAACAAACGCATAAATGAATCCTGCCGAATCAAGTAATCTATTGACCCTCTCATCATCACAAAATCCGCAATAAGAAAACCAAGGAGAGGACCTTACTTTTGGAATGTCTCGCGAGGAAATGACGAAAATGCTCCAAAATTCGGACAACCATAGAATCATCAACATCATGATGAGACTTAACCCTTTGTTGTACATGCTTGAACTAGCAAAACAAGGGGCCAAGTTGCCTTCCAATTTTGATGTGAGAACTATAGTATAGACATATTTTCCACCAATCTCATCCACCATCCCCATTTCATCTACATCCCCATCTCAAAAAATCACGAAAAACATCCCACAAATCACAACATCATTTGCTCCAACCCAACCCAACGTTAACAAGGTAAATGCATTCCTCAATGCACTTGAAGCACATCCCCTTGTTAATAATCAAAACTTGGACGCAAACACCACCTTGGAACAAAACATTCCCCAAAACCCATTGCACAAAAATGTTCCTCTCACTTTACATTTTGACCCATCATCAACATTTTTCCACGGAGCACCACAAACACCTCTTCTCACGAATTCACAAGAAGAGGGAGATATGTTCGGACCAAGGGGCATATTCGACACCACACAACAACTAATACCCCTTACATTTCCACCTATTAGGCACCACTACCATTATCATCCATACCACTCCTTGGTTTAGGTCTTCCCCCTCTACCAAGTATTGATCAAAACAACATCCCAACCATCAACCAAAGCATTTTTTTTAAAGCTCAAAATTTGTCGTCAACATCACAACAACAGGCGACAAACACAAACAATTGAAACATCATCAAACACCCCCATAACATCACAAAGCATGGTCTCCCAAGGGCCAATCACATCAATGGCACCACTTACCACACCAACACCACCATCCACTAATCAAATAATCAACACAACATCACCATTTTGAATCCACCACCACCAACATTCACCACATCAAACCAATACAAATCGGAATTGCGAGCTACTTTTCAAAGAGGATACCAACAAGTGCAGAAACAAAAGCTCATACACCTAGCTGCCCAACAAGCCGCTCAAGCTATGCAAGTTGCCCAAGCTACACAAGCCGCATTACAAGCACAACAAGCACAACAAGCACAACAAGCCCAAGTGTTATTGCAACAAAAAAAATCCACTCAAGCCGTGCAAGCATTACAAGCACAAAAGGATGCACAAGCACAATTTCTATTACAACAAAAAGCAGCACAAGTGCAAGCTCAAGCGCAAGCTCAATATCAGGCTCAATAAGCACAAGCACAAGCACAACTTCTTGCACAAGCAGCGCAATTGCAAGCATATCAAAAAGCATTAAAGCAATATCAAGAACAAGAAGAAGCAATAGAATTGGTAGCCCAATAACAAGCATTGTTGGAACAACAACAAGAACAACAACAAGCATTGTTGGAATAGCAACAAGCGCAACAACGAGCACAAATCTTAGCACAGCAACAACAAGATCAACAATAGGTGTTGTTCATACAAAAGCAGGTGGAAGCCTACCTCACTCGCCAGAACATACAAATACTATTGAACAACACACTGACCAACCCACCCATCCAAACCACGATTGCAACACCCCAAAACACCTTCATCCCACCCCTGATTCTCAAAATGATATGATGACACAACTCGGGTTTCTCTCACAACAAGTGCTCGACCTTCAATCAGGGCAAATGACCAAAAACCCAAGCAACTTGTGTCCCTATCCATTTGATAGGATCTTAGAAATGAAACCATTCCCTAAGGGATTTGAAATCCCCAAATTTGACAAATATCAAGGGATGGGAAACCCTGAAGATCACATCAGGGAATTCCGAGTTCATTGTATGGAGGTCGCATATGACGATACTTATCTAATGTGACTATTTCCTAGAAGCTTGGCAGGCCCTGCTATCAAATGGTTCTCTAGCTTACCTTCAAGCATTAGAACATTCCAAGAAATTAGAGATGCATTCATTAAGAACTACGCATGTAACATTGCAATGGATGTTAGTCTCGAAGAACTCTCGGCTCTAAAATAAGGAAAGAATGAATCTTTCACTTCATTCCTTCAATGATAGTGATCCAAGGCCAATCAGAGCAAGTGGACCATGCCAGAAGAACAACAAGTTTGCACAATAATAGCCAAACTTGAAGGTCACTTGGCATTTCATCTCAAGGTTCAGGGCATCACCACATAGGATCAATTAATCTCCAAGGCGCTCAGTATCGAAAGAGCCCTTGTGACTCAACCCATGGAATCAACATCATACCATGAACAACAAAATAATCACCCACCATCTGATTACAATGATAAACCTTGCACATGGGAAAGGAATAAAAATGTCACTAATGATGGTGTCGTAGATTCCAAGGGGGTCATTAGTGGTCCATTCCAACACACACCCGCACAACAAATCAAAACACTCATCACACAACATATCAATCCAACAACAATCCAACCATCAATAATCTCAATCACCAAAGGGGACCACCTCAACGCAAAACATATCCCAAATGAAAATACAACATTTTGGGGGAACCACTTGAAGACATAATGAAAAATTTGATCGACGAAAAACTCATCAAGCCTCCTACATTAAAGAATTACCAAGAACCTGGTGTCAAACCTCCTTGGTATAACGAGAATCAACTATGTGAATTTCACAAAATCAAAGGCCACACCACAAACAGTTACATGAGACTCAAAAATATCATCCAAGATCTCATTGATAAGAAAATCATAAATGTGGAACAACCTACAGGAAATTACGATCTTAAAATCTACACGAATCCTATGCCAAATCATGGCAACAAAGGGAACAAGGATAAAGGAAAGGGAGGTGTAAATCATGTGTATGAAATAGTCATTGCCTCCCTAAATGAATATTGCATGGTCATCACCATCAAGGGCCCCCATGCCGAAGAATGTGGAGTCACCACAAGAGGCGACAAAGTCACTATCGCAGGATCATCTCAACCAAATAGCATCCCTTCATCTAGATCTAATGGCTACAATGTCTTAGATCAACTCAAAAGAACACCAGCACACATCTCCATCATGGAGTTGTTGAAAATATCATCAGCCCATAAAAAGATCCTTGAGGAAGCATTAACCTCATCTACCATCCCCGTAGCTCTCGATGTAGAGAAATTCCAAGCTATGGTCAGAAATATCAAACACCTAATCTCCTTACATTCTCTGACCAATATTTTCCCGCCCAACCATCTCACAACTGTGCACTTCACTTGGAAGCCATAGTACATAAAAGAAAAAATCAAAAGGGTCTTGGTGGATGGAGGTGTGGGTTTGAACATCTATTCTCTCAGCCTCATCAAACAGTTGAAAATATCAGAAGATTCCATCGACAAAGGGAAAGGCATCACAATAAGAGCATATGATGACCAAGAAAGAGTGTCTTAGGGCACAATAAAACTCCCTAGTCAAGTAGGGCTGATGCTCATGGAAACCACTTGTCAAGTCTTGGACCTTGATTTTCCATACAATATCCTCTTGGGACACCGATGGATCCATGTGATGAAAGCCATAGCATCAACCTTCCACCAATGTGTGAAATTCACACATAATGGACAAGAGGTTACCATTAAAGGAGATCCCAAATCATTCTCATATTGCAAAAATATTGAGGCAAAGTATTAAAAAATCCCCCAAGTGCCAAAAAATGATGAGGGCCCATCCACACCATACATCGACCTTGCCACTCTCGTGTCCACTTATGCGACAGAGACACCTGCCACTCCCACCATTCCTACCATCTTTGACATCAAGCTTATCATCCAGGAGGATGGTTGTGGAAGCTAAAAGCTCCCTAACAATGCTTGCATGATAGGAGAGTTACCACAATCCCCTAGATCACGAGGACATCCACAAGAAAATCAAGCTTCCACATCACAAACATATCCTAAAGACTATCCTGAATTCACAAGCTGGGGAGACCTTGGTCAAGAGGTTATTGAAGCAGATCCATCTCACATGTTGTATCGAGATGAAAGACCTACACCTAAATTACCAATGGATGAGACAAGCAAGGGCCTACAAATGATGCTCGCAATGGGCTACAACAGAAATCAAAGATTGGGACAAAATGACAATGGGCTCATAATACCTATCATGCCAAAGACGCGATTGATAAAAAATCTTGGACTTGGATGTACCCCTCTGAGTATAACCATACGTGGCCAAAGTCCTTCGATTAGAATGGTTAATATTTCTCCTCATCCAATACTAGCAGAAGTACACTCCCCAATATCCACAGGAAGAGACACACAACTTTATAACTGAGGCCTATATTAGTAGCGATGATGAGGATCACTTGACCAATCTACTTAGGTTATTTGAAGATACCTCCCTTTGCATGATTAGTACCTTATCTTTTGAATCCGATCATCAAAATCATGAGATCTGTTTAGTATACCCCCAACTGATCGACTATGACCAACGAGGACCACCAGTCCTTGATACATTTGAAAATGATGAGGTGCTCTCAAAATTCATGGGATTGAGGGATAACATTCCAGATGGAGATCATAAGGTAGGGTTTATAATGGAGTTGGACACACATGCCTATTACCGGGAAATGATTGAATCCTTTAGTCGCAAAAGTGAGAAACTAAGAATCATATCAAAGTCCTTGAGTGAAAACCACATTGTGGCACTCTTTGACAAGAAAATAGTAAAAAGAAAGGACGTATCCAATGATGAAAACCTCTCTGAGGCACCCGAGGATGAAGGATTCAATCTTCCTCTAAGAGCTATTCATCAGGAGAAGTCACTAGTCTTGGCCAAAAAATTCAATCCTATCAACTTAGGAATAGAGGAGACCCCGCATATCACATTCTATGCGGAATCACTATTATTAGAAGAATAGGAACTCCTAGCAGCATTCCTAAAAGAAAGAAAAATAAACTTTGCATGGAGCTATGCCGACATGCTATGGCTTGATCCAGAAACTGTGGTCCATCACTTAGCTGTGTATCTAGAAGAAAAGCCGGTTAAACAAAATCTTCAAAAAATGCATCCTCAAATCGCCTTATTGGTCAAAATGGAGCTCAAAAAGTTGCTAGATGCGGGATTCATATGACCAATAGATTATCCAGAATGGGTATCAAATTTGGTACCTATTTCAAAGCCTGACGAAGCCATTAGAATCTGCATAAACTTCAGGGATTTGAACAAAGCATGTCCCAAGGATGATTTACCACTTCCCAACATCGACATGATAGTAGACATGACAGCAGGACATGAGATGCTATCACTAATGGATGGATTTTTAGGATACAACCAGATCATGATAGCAAAAGAAGATCAACATTAGATGGATTTCACTTGTCCATGGGGGACTTACTACTGGAACATGATGCCATTCGGCCTAAAGAACGTAGGAGAAAACTATCAAAGGGCCATGACATTAATATTCCATGACATGATTCATCAAAAAAGTCAAGGACTATGTCGATGACATCCTAGCAAAATCCAAAAAAAGACAAGATCATATAGCAACCCTAAGTGCTATCTTTGATAGACTGGAGGAATACAAAGTCAAACTATATCCCAATAAGTGCGTCTTCAGCGTACAATCAGGTAAATTGCTATGATACATAGTCTCCATGAGGGGTATCAAGGTGGATCTAGAAAAAGTGAAAGAAATCCTCGAGATGGAAGCACCAAAGACATTAAAACAACTAAGAGGCCTCCAAGGCAGACTCCAATCCAACAGATGATTCATAGCACAACTAGCAAACAAGCAGAACCCATATTCCCACCTACTCCACAAGGGGGTAGCATACAAATGGGATACAAAGTGTGAAGAGCAATTTAACAAAATCAAGGAATACCTACTAACACCACTAGTTTTAATGCCACCCATCCCAAAGAAGCCATTGATCTTATATGTGTCAGCAATAGCAGCAGCCCTTGGAGCTCTCCTAGCTCAGCATGATGAAAATAGAACAGAGAGGGCTATCTACTATATCAGTAGGACAATGGTCAGTCATGAGCTAAATTACTCCTTCATCGAGAAATCCTACCTCGCAGTAGTATTTGCATCCCAAAAATTCAGACATTAAATGTTGGCACACAAGATAAATCTCATCGCAAAAATTGATCCCCTCAAGTATCTACTATCAAAGGCAATGCTCACAGGCGGAATGAAAAAATGGGTAATGATACTGTTAGAGTATGATATTGAGTATGTAGAGAGGAAAGCCATCAAGGGTCAAGTTATTACAGATCAACTAGCAGAAGCGCCCATTTATTCTGAGAACCCTCTTGTCTTAGAATTACCAAATGAATCCATTTTTAACCTCAACGTAACTGACCATTGGAAACTATACTTCGATGGTTCATACACACAACATGGATCAGGAGTTGGTGTCTTCTTCATCACCCCACAAGGGGATTGCATACCGAAGTCATACAAATTGTCATTTCCTTGCACCAACAACATAGCGAAATACAAGGCCTTGACTATAGGCCTCAGGATAGCAGTGCAATGGAACATCATAGCTCTCAAGGTATATGGAGACTCTCAGTTGATCATAAATCAAGTCAAGAATGAATATCAGACTAAGGATGACAAGCTCACTCCATACAAGAAATTGGTAGAGACTGTAAAGGAATCCTTCATTGACATAACATTCGAGCAGATTACAAGAACCAACAATAGAGCAGCCGATGCCATGGCTACAATTGGGTCACTATTATACATCCCTCATAATGTGCCAAAATATGAATTTCTAATTGAGCAGCTTCTCATCCCCACATTTGAGGTACCAGAATCAGAATATGTGTGTGAGATCGTTGGTCTGGGTGATCCTTGGTATCATGACATCTATACATATCTTTGCATAGGAGTCACACCCGCTGACCTCCCATCAAACCTAAAATGAGCCTTTGTCAAAAAGGCATCCAAATTTTTCATCCTAGGTGATACCTTATACCGTAGAAGCATAGAAGGTACCTTACTGCGCTACCTAAATGCTGAGGAGGCATTAACCACTCTAACCAAAGTTCATAACAGTATTTGTGGCTCACACTCGATTGGAATGACCATCGCCAAGAACTACTGAGCATGGGGTATTACTGTCCCACAATGGAAAGAGAAGCACATGATCATGCTAAAAGATGTTTACAATGTTAGCAGCATGGGGACCTCATGCATGCTCCAGCTCAAGAGCTTCATCCCATCATCACACTGTGGCCCTTTCCGTAGTGGGGACTCGATCTCATTGGAAAAATCACACCCGCCTCATCCAATGGCCATAAATTCATCATAACTGCAATGGAGTACTTCACAAAGTGGGTGGAGGCCATACCCATGATGTATATCACTGGAAAGCAGATCTCAAAATTCATCGTGAACTATCTCATTCGTCGTTACAGTGTCCCACAAGCCATCATATCAGATAATGGGACACCATTCAAGAACCAGGAGGTTCGCGACTTGGTGAGAAATTCAAAATCCAGCATTGCTTCTCCACCCCATATTATCCCCAAGGCAACGGCCAAGCAGAAGCCACAAATAAAACCATCCTCAAAATCCTCAAGAAAATAGTCAATGACGCAGGTCATGACTAGCATTTGTAGCTTAATCCCACCCTCTGGGCTTATCGAACTAGCATCTGCAAACCCACCGGTGCCACCCCCTTCTCCTTGGTCTATGGATCAAAAGTCATAATCCCCATTGAGATCAAGCTCCCATCCCTCAGGATATCACTGCAAAACCTTGTCACAGATGAAGAATATCGGGTATCAAGACTAAATAAGCTGGAGTTACTGGATGAGAGATGCATAGATGCTTTAAATCATTTACAAGTCTATCAGAATAGACTCAAATGGAGCTACAACAAGAAAATCAGATGCAGGACTTTCCAAGTCAGAGAACTAGTCTTAAAAGAAAATCAGAAGAATGTCCCAAACCCAAGCAACAAAGGCAAGTTCAAACATAATTGGTTAGAACCCTTTGCCATCATAGCAAGTTACAAATAAGGGGCATACCAGCTATCAACACCCAAAGGGGAACCTCTGTAGGAGCCCATGAATAGCTCCCATCTCTAAAAGTTTTATGCCTAATTCTTTCAAGGTATAGAACTAAAAAATCCAAAAAATTAGAAAAAGTCCTAAAAAATGGCTACTTAGGCAAAAACCTGGCAAACAGGCATCTTGGTGACAACAAAAAAATAAAAAAACCAAAAAATCCAAAAAAATCAGAAAAGGATCAAAAAATAGTACAGAGAAAAATCATCCTCTAGTGAAAACCACTTTGGTGGCACTTTGGGCAAGTACCTTGGTGAAAACCTGGCAAATAGGTGCCTTGCGTAAATAAGCACTTTCCATCCACCAAGTTCTTTACGGCTTGTTCTGAATTATCCATCCATCATGCTTCCATCATCCATCGCATTCAGGTCTCCATCCATCACTCATTCGCACCATAGCTTGGTCCTGTTTTCGTATCATGATCCCTCCTAGTACTACTCGGACCATCCTCAAGGTCAGTTTGTCCTGCTATTATCGGAGTAGTCTATTGCATCACGCTGAGGGCATGTTCTTATCAGATTGGATTCGTGTATGGTTTTAAAGTCCTCAAAATTAGAAAATCCAAAAACATCAGAAAATCCAAAAATCCAAAAACATTTGAAAAATTAGAAAATCCAAAAACATCAGAAAATCCAAAAATCCAAAAATATAAAAACATTTGAAAATCCAAAAATATCAAAACATCAAAAAATCAAAAAACATCAAAACATCAGAAAATCCAAAAATAGGGTCGTCTTGTCTAACTACGTCGTCTCTGAGCTTGAACGTAGGCAAGTTTGATCTTTGATCATCCCTTAAGATATTTAGGTCATTCCTATAGGAGTCCATCATAATAAACTGACATCTTGTCATATGTATCATCATCTGTAAATTGGTCAAGTTTTCAGTCGAACTACATGGTCTCTGCATATATAACGTAGGCAAGGCTAGTCTATTGACCAGCCCTCGAGACCCCTATGATAGGTCTTTAGGTTAGTCTCTTGGTGAAAACCTTAGAAAATCCCAAAACATTGGAAAATTGAACATCAAAACATTTGAAAATCTTGAAAAATACCAAAAATAGCCTCAAAACATTGCAAAACATCAAAAACATCCAAATATTTGAGAAAATTCATCTGTCTCATCTCATTTGCACCCACAATAAACACCATCCATAATAAACTAATCGTCATCATCTACCTTTGGTAAAATAATCAGAAACAAGTCTAGCAGATTACAAGTGGAACTCCAAACATTAAGTCTTAAGTCTAAGTCAGTGCGTAAACAAATTGGTCATCTCTTCATATCAATAACACATCATCTGAATCATGTCCCATATCAATCATCCCTTAGAGCACTATGGATAAACGAAATGACATGCCACCATCCACTAACATGTCCTAGGATGAATCCTTCCTACAATGGGCATTATCTTTTGGCAATAAGTTTTAGTTCCTATCCTTAGAAAACACATCCTCTTTCCGTTAGCGGTATTGAAGAGAATTAGTTTGTTTGTTTACTTGGTCTTTATCTTTTGACTTATCTTATTTGGGCTCATTCCAAGGATGTCTCGATGATATCCCAAAACAGAGGATTTAGAGAAATAGGAATGGGGCAATGATCGTTATCTTTCATCTGCTGTGCTTGTTGGACATTCTTGTAATATAACCTCGGTGAATACTTGCTTTGTTAGGTATGTATGGAAGAGGTCTAGGGAAACTTGTTGACTATTACAGGGATAGGTTTACCTTTCTATGTTTTGGTTTGAGATGTCCGAAACTTCTGAAGTACATCCTAGCAAGGTTTTTGTATGTCAGGTGTGAACAAGAATACTCCTATCTGATTGTCGAGTCAAAGTCCATCACACTAAGTACCACGCCATCCTAGTTGTCTATACCTTGATGCATCGTACCACGTGTGTTATCAAACATAATAAAATTTGGCCCTTTGAAAATCCCAATTCCTCAGCAAGTAATCATCATCATCATCATCATCATCATCATCATTTGCATTTCCATCATCTTGTGTCTTGTTGAAATGACTTCTTCTTTTCTTACTAATCATGCTAACAAGGTACTATGACAGTTGATCATCATCACCATCATCGCCATCGATCCTGTATCCACAAATCATTAGCATATTGCATAAGCATATCATATAAGAAACATACACACTGCATTTCAATCATCATAAATAGGTTATCATAAACACTCTTCATAGATAGTCCCATCCATGTCAGTGCATTTCACCCATTACATTGCATCTAATGGCATTATATCAATCATTGCATAAAAATTCATTTACATAACCATTTCATATTACTATCTATCATATAAATCATCACATAAGCATCTACAGAATCATTCCATAATCATTTATTGCATAATCATTTATTACATAATCATAAGCAATAGGCATATAAGCATTTAATTCATTAGGCATACATACTTGCATAACATAAACAACATCATATCATCAGATTACACTCACATTACACATCAGCATATCACTTTGCATTAACATACCATTGCATCACATACATAATCAATAATTACGTTTAGGATAATACAATTTTTTATTCTAAGCATCTCATAAAACTATTTCATTGGGCATTAACACCATTTCACTTGCATCATATCACAACCATCACATTCATATTACATCCATCTCATATATAACCATATTCCACACATCATTGCATATACCATAGATCATATCATTTTACATATTAAAACCCATTTCACATATCACATTTGCATAAAGTAGAGCATCATATAGATAACATCATTGCACATCATATCATAGGTGAGCATAATATAGATCTGTTAGTCATAATCATTGCATAAACATCATTAGAAATAAATGCATCCATAACAAATAGAAGTAGAATCATACATAAATAAATAAAAGGTACGCATTTCATCACATCAAAATCAGCTCATATATATCATCAATCATGTCACTGTCATAGTACAAAGAATAAATCGAATCACTATACACATATATGTCAATTGGTACAAAATTCCCATCGGGCTATAAAAAAGGAGCCCATAAGGCACAAAAAATTTATCATTTGGATTACGCTCGATCTTTGTGAATGTTATCCTCACCCCTGTCACCGTGACCCTTTGGTGGTCTCTGGCTGGCCCGCTCTGAGTACTCGGGGACCCAATCTACTCTAGGTATAGTTTTATGGTAGGCCCGACAGTAGTACTCTATCTCTCAGATAACATCCCTATAGGATCATACTGGCACTGTACCCTAGGAAGAGGAGGTTGTCATACTCTTGATCGGCTACCTGTGGCCTAGCTCAGTGGCTGCTTGTAGCTCTATAGCTTGTCTCTACTGCACAGCCTGATCCATCTTTGCTCTAAGCTACTGTCTCTGAGCCCTAGCCTGGTCTCTCTTCACTATCATTGCCTAAACCTGGGCCTGCAAATGTGCAGTCAGTGCATCTCGACCATCTGCCTATCCCTATGGCTGTACCCATGGCTGCACATGAACCTAACCCTCACCCTCGGCTCGTGGTGGTGGGACTAGCGGATCCTACTACTGGTCCTACATATGGACATCTCTGTGACCTAGTGGAACTGGGGGCACCAATGGTGGATCCTATCGAATCTCGACCCTCAGTCCTTTCCCTCATCCTTTCCCTCGACCTCTGACTCTGTGCACCTCTGGATCCTCGCCCGGAATGGTCAAGCAAAGAGGAGGTTTGAACCAATCCCTATAAGCCTGTGTGGTCCCTGGATCTACCAAGCACTGATCATAAGCCCACGGTCAAGCTACCAGCTACCTAAAACTATCAACGGCCTCAAAGGTAGGAATATCGTGACCCCATGACACCTATGTCATGATGCATGCAAAGATGGCTACGTAGTCGTCATCAGGCCGATCCTGCGGCTCTCCAAACTGACACTATATGTGCATGGGCAGGTACCTCTCAATCATCGTGTGCTCTTGCCCCTATATATATCATTCCTAGTGGCAGTAAAAAAGCTGGGTAGCATCGTCGGCCCATCCGGGCTGACCAAGGTATGGACACCAAGTAAAGACAAGCATCTCATCTAGGACTCATCTCTAGTAGAGGATCCCATGCTCTCTAGTGTGTGTGAAGGACACACCCCCTATATATCATGCCACAAGGGCATCCTCTGCCCACATTAGAACTAAAATGACTTGTGGACATAGCAAAGAAATGTGCTCCCACGCCCAGACATGAAGTAGTGTCACTCTGGCCCCCAGTGCTCTGTCGTCCATATACACGTACTCGTGCAATTCTTTGTAGAGAGAAGCCAGAAGTACAAGCCCCCATGCAAAGCAAACTGGCCTGTCTCATACCATCCACTCCTAGTAGTAACCCCAACTGGGATTGAAGTACCGCCCTTGTCTGTCTAGGGCAATCAAACCTCAAATAATCGCTGCAACTGCCCAGCAAAAGGGAGGGTATATAACCATTATCTCTCTAACTCAATCTGTCCCTCATAGTAAATAATGTCCCGTGTGGCAAGGACTCTGATGTAGGACTCACATACCTCCTCCATATCGTAGATCACCTGGAAGCCATGAATAGGAAATCGTAGAATGCGCCAAACATCCTCCAAGGTGATGGTGGCCTTGCTAGTAGGGAGATGAAATGATGATGTCTCATTGTGCCACCTCTCGACCAATGCTGACAGCATCCCTAGGTTAGTCTGCACAAGTGTCGCATATGCAATGTGCCATAATCCTGCGACTCTCAGTCGATCCTGGTCTCTGTCGCTCAGGTCCCGTAGGATGCTAGCCAAATCTTGGGACCAGTGCTCCCGAGAGTAGAGCTCCCTCAGCCCATCCTACATCAAGGAAAGTCACCATGTTAAAATTTTTTAAAAATTCCTGGTCAAATGCTCCAAGAAGGTTCCTAGCGGCGCAGTTTCTGAAGGTGTCACAGTTTGAATCTACTCAAACTCCAACGCTAGAGCCCAAATCAAGCCAAGTGGCACTGCCGCAATGCACTTTACTCTCCAGCATTGTAGTTTGCACGAAAAGGGTGCCGCTACAACGTACTTTTCTCAAACTGCCCCCTGAGCCCAAGCCCAGCGGTGGAGTTTCTAAACTCTGAGTTGCATCACTATGGCACTAAATAGCACCGTTGCATTGCAAAACGGCCTAGAGCAGCACAGTTTAAACACCAAGTGGCACTATATAGGGCCACTGGAAACAAGCTCCTCTTTTAAAATAGTAATTAATACACTAAATGAAAAAACTAAGCTTCGATAAGGACCACATATCGGTGCCCTGATGCCAGGTAGCCACTGGTAGGTCTGAACTCGGTCCAAAAGGTGTAGGGGAAGCTGTCGTTGCACCGTATCGTTGGAGGGTCAGAGCTCGAATCTCAAAGTTTGCTAGTGGAGGTGTGTGAAAATGACTTGAAAGTGACCCCTCGGGCCCCTATTAAGCCTAAAAATTAGGGTTTTTTAACCCTAATTGGCTGTCCTGCTAGGGTTTTGGACCCCTGAACCTATTTTTGTCCGTTTGAGGCTTGTTTTTAATCGTTTTATTATGCTTAGACTTGTTTTTAGCCTCCCGGACCCCTTTCGGACTTGTTGGGTACTTTGTCATCTTTCTTTGCTAGATCACCCAAAAACTTAAAATTTTCGTCTGATCTCTCGAGGGGGCATTATATTGGCATATTCTCTTCCGCTAGGTAGCAGTGGGGTAAGTTTTTAAAAAATTTCAGCTTTGATTGAGATCGTTTATTCTTTGAACCAATGCAACAAGTACATTGTTTCAAAGAGGGGCAAAATGTAGACACATAAAATATATTGATTGACATTGTGCATATGATCCTGACTTACTAACATTGTTTCTTCCCGAATCATCCCTCAGTCTAACCATTCAATCAAATCCCCCTGTCTGATTAAATTCTTCAATAGTCATCTCTTAGTTAAATAAATCATTTTATCTGATTAAGTCAATTCCTTCTATTAATTAAATCAACCCGTCTGATCTAATTATCCCTATTTAATTAAATAATCAATTTATTTGATTAAATCTCTAAAGTCTATCCATTAAATTAAATAAATTAAAACCTTATTTGATTTAATCTAACATCATCTCTTTGAATTAAATAAATCAAAATCCTTATGTAATTAATCTCTTGTCATATTCCTCTCTTATTTGATTTAAATAAAATCCATAAATTTTAGCCAAATAAGTCATATCATCAAATCTCATATTAAATTAATTAACCCTTGATTAATTTAATCTAATTTCATGTCCCTTCCTCTAGATAATGCAAGTTGCACATGAAAATAGATTTAATTCATTTATTAAATCCCTATTTTCCCTCACATGGCATCTTTTGGAATATTCTCTGATTTTGAATTCAAAAATTCCAAGTCAACATGTAGATCCAACAAGGTAATAACTTCATCTTACATGTCCTTTTCCTTGAGCCAAGTGGAATTTATTGCATTTTCCCTTCCCTCTTGCATGTCATTTCAACAAATTTGAATTTCAAATATTGGCATTTATTGGCACAAACCCCAAATCTTGCACATCCATCATCCATTCATAGGTTGACAAGTGGCACCATATCATTGGATGAATGTTAGTCCCACATTTCTCAAATTTGCAATTTCATCCATCTTGAAATCCTATAAGTAAAGAGCTCATATCTTAATTTCATCATCCACAATCCAAGCAAAGTTATAATGCTCAAATATCTCTTGAATTCCACCTCTTATCATTAAGTCATAACTAGGTTTTGCAGATTTTTGGCTTGGAATCTTCATTCTTCATCAACAAAGTGGATCAATCTCTTCAACATTCGAAGCTTGCATCTTAGGAATTGGGAAAGGGCCAATTTTCACATCAAATTGGCACCAATTCCCCCATGGGATCATGAGTTTGTACATCTAATTAGGATTTGATATTCATTTTATCATTTCATTGTGTTCTTTGTTATATTCTTTCCTAGTTTGAGGTTGTAAGTGGATTTGATGGGGAATCTTTGTTTTGGCTTGCAATTACTTGTCTAACTTGTTTATTCTTGTTGTTTTGTAGGTACCAAGGCTTAATATACTGATTGACATTGTGCATCTGATCCTGACTTACTAACATCGTTTCTTCCTGAATCATCCCTCGGTCGAACCATTCAATCAAATCCCCCTATCTAATTAAATTCTTCAATAGTTGTCATCTTAATTAAATAAATCATTTTATCTGATTAAGTCAATTCCTTATGTTAATTAAATCAACCCATCTGATCTAATTATCCCTATTTAATTAAATAATCAAATTATTTGAGTAAATCTCTAAAGTCTATCCATTAAATTAAATAAATTAAAACCTTATTTGATTTAATCTAACATCATCTCTTAATTAAATAAATAAAAATCCTTATTTAATGATCTCTTGTCATATTCCTCTCTTATTTGATTTAAATAAAATCCATAAATTTTAGCCAAATAAGTCACATCATCAGATCTCCTGTTAAATTAATTAACCCTTGATTAATTTAATCTAATCTCATGTCCCATCCTCTAGATAATGCAAGTTGCACATGAAAATAGATTTAATTCATTTATTAAATCCCTATTTTCCCTCACATGGCATCTTTTGGAATATTCTCTCATTTTGAATTCAAAAATTCCAAGTCAACATGTAGATCCAACAAGGTAATAAATTCATCTTACATGTCCTTTGCCTTGAGCCAAGTGGAATTTATTTCATTTTGCCTTCCCTCTTGCATGTCATTTCAACAAATTTGAATTTCAAGTATTGCCATTTATTGGCACAAACCCCAAATCTTGCACATCCATCATCCATTCATAGGTTGACAAGTGGCACCATATCATTGGATGAATGTTAGTCCCACATTTCTCAAATTTGGACTTTCATCCATCTTGAAATCCTATAAGTAAAGAGCTCATATCTTCATTTCATCATCCACAATCCAAGTAAAGTTACCATGCTCAAATATCTCTTGAATTCCATCTCTTATTATTAAGTCATAACTAGGTTTTGCAGATTTTTGGCTTGGAATCTCCATTCTTCATGAACAAAGTGGATCAATATCTTCAATAGTAACCCCAGCTGGGACTGAATTACTATCCTCATCTTTCTGGGGCAACCAAACTTGAAATAATTGTTGCAACTTCCCAGCAGAAGGGAGGGGATATAACCCTGTATCTTTCTAACTCGATCTGTCCCTCACAATAAATAATGTCCCATGTGGCGAGGACTCTGATGGAGGACTCGCGTCCCTCCTCCATATCATAGATCACCTAGTGGTCATGAATAGGCAATCGTAGAATGCACCAAATGTCCTCCAAGGTGACGGTGGCCTCGCCAATAAGGATATGAAACGATGATGTCTCACTGTGCCACCTCTTGACCAACACTGACAGCATCCCTACGTGAGTGTGCACGGGCACTATGTATGTAATGTGCCATAATCATGCGACTCCTAGTGGATCCTGCTCTCTGTCGCTCAAGTCTCGTAGGGTGCCAGCCAAATCTCGTGACTAGTGCTCCCGAGATTAGAGCTCCCTTGGCCTGTCCTGCATCAAGGAAAGTCACTGTGTTAAAAATTTTGAAAAAATCCGGGCCGAATGCTCCAAGAAGGTTTCCAGTGGTGCAGTTTGTGAAGGCGTCGCAGTTTGAGTTTACTCAAACTCCAATGCTTGAGCCCAAATCGAGCCAAGTGGCGCTGCTGTGGCGCACTTTACCCTCTAGCATCGTAGTTTGCACGAAAAGGGCGTTGCCGCTGCGTACTTTTCTCAAACTGGCCCGCCGAGCCCGAGCCTAGCGGCAGAGTTTCTAAACTCTGAGTTGCACCGTTGCAATGCAAAATGGCATGAAGCGGCATAGTTTAAACACTAAGCGGTGCTATATATCACCGTTGGAAATGAGCTCCTCTTTTAAAGCAATAATTAATGCACTAACGAAAAAACTAAGCTTCGGTAAGGACCACATACCAGTGCCCAGATGCCAGATGGCCACTGGTAGGTCTGAAATCAGTCTTAAATGTGCAAGGGAAGCTATCATTGCACCATATCGTCAGAGGGTTATAGCTCAAATCTCAAAGTTTTCTAGCGGAGGTGTGTGAAAATGACTTGAAAGTGACCCCTCAGGCCCCTTTTAAGCCTAAAAATTAGGGTTTTTAAACCCTAATTGGCTGTCCTGCTAGGGTTTTGGACCTCTAAACCTATTTTTGTCCATTTGAGGCTTTTTTTTCATCGTTTTATTACATTTAGACACGTTTTTTAGTCTCCCAGACCCCTTTCAGACTTTTCGGGTACTTTGTCATCTTTTTTCGCGAGATCACCCAAAAAATTTAAAATTTTGTCTGATCTCTTAAAGGGCATTATATTGGTATATTCTCTTCTGCTAGGCAGCAGTGGGGCAAGTTTTTAAATATAAAAAAAAAATCAGCTTTTATGGAGATCATTTATTCTTTGAACCAATGCAACAAGTGCATTGTTTCAAAGAGGGGAAAAATGTAGACACGTAAAATATACTGATTGTCATTGTGCATCTGATCCTGACTTACTAACATTGTTTCTTTCTGAATCATCCCTTGGTCTAACCATTCAATCAAATCCCCCTATCTGATTAAATTTGTCAATAGTCATCTCTTAATTAAATAAATCATTTTATTTGATTAAGTTAATTCCTTCTATTAATTAAATCAACCCATCTGATCTAATTATCCCTATTTAATTAAATAATCAATTTATTTGATTAAATCTCTAAAGTCTATCCATTAAATTAAATAAATTAAAACCTTATTTGATTTAATCTAACATCATCTCTTTTAATTAACTAAATCAAAATCCTTATTTAATTAATCTCATCATATTCCTCTCTTATTTGATTTAAATAAAATCCATAAATTTTAGCCAAATAAGTCACATCATCAAATCTCCTACTAAATTAATTAACCCTTGATTAATTTAATCTAATCTCATGTCCCATCCTCTAGATAATGCAAGTTGCACATGAAAATAGATTTAGTTCATTTATTAAATCCCTATTTTCCCTCACATGGCATCTTTTGGAATATTCTCTCAATTTGAATTCAAAAATTCCAAGTCAACATGTAGATCCAACAAGGTAATAAATTCATCTTACATGTCCTTTGCCTTGAGCCAAGTGGCATTTATTGCATTTTCCCTTCCCTCTTGCATGTCATTTCAACAAATTTGAATTTCAAATATTGGCATTTATTGGCACAAACCCCAAATCTTGCACATCCATCATCCATTCATAGCTTGACAAGTGGCACCATATCATTGGATGAATGTTAGTCCCACATTGCTCAAATTTGGACTTTCATCCATTTTGAAATTCTATAAGTAAAGAGCTCATATCTTAATTTCATCATCCACAATCCAAGCAAAGTTACCATTCTCAAATATCTCTTGAATTCCATCTCTTATCATTAAGTCATAACTAGGTTTTGCAGATTTTTGGCTTGGAATCTTCATTCTTCATCAACAAAGTGGATCAATCTCTTTAACATTTGAAGCTTGCATCTTAGGAATTGGGAAAGGGACAATTTTTACATCAAATTGGCACCAATTCCCCCATGGGATCATGAGTTTGCACATCTAATTAGGATTTGATCTTCATTTTGTTATTTCATTGTGTTCTTTGTTATTTTTCTTTCCTAGTTTGAGGTTGTAAATGGATTTCATGGGGAATCTTTGTTTTGGCTTGCAATTACTTGTTTAACTTGTTTATTCTTGTTGTTTTGCAGGTACCAAGGGTTGGGTTCACACAATACTTAATAGCATCTCTATCTCAATCAATTACTATACTTAACATTTGATAAATTTTCATACAATTTTTTACATGATACACTTATTAGAGTTATTACATTATATTATTGCTTGCTTACATGTTGAAACTAAATTTTTTTTCATGTATTATATTTTCCTCTTATATAATTTATTTTAGCATACAAATGCATCCAATTATATAGCCATATCATTTCATTAACATTCTCATGTTCAATTTATAAAAAAATATAGATTCTTATAGAGATTCATCTTTAGTATATGACATGTCTTACATGCCT
Organism: Sequoia sempervirens; assembly: GCA_007258455.2. Classification (NCBI taxonomy): domain Eukaryota; kingdom Viridiplantae; phylum Streptophyta; class Pinopsida; order Cupressales; family Cupressaceae; genus Sequoia; species Sequoia sempervirens. The sequence continues at coordinate 409,662,759 of VDFB02000017.1, forward strand.
CATGTACCTTTTCACTCATTTGATGCCAAGTGATGAATTTTATTATGAATTTATAATATAAGAATAATTATTCATATGATCTTACTCTCTCTATTATTATTGTTAACAACTACACTAGCATTATACTTTCTCTTATTTATACTTGTGTCATAGAATATACTCATAGAATATTTTCTCTATTTTGTAAGTTATAGTGAAGATTGCATTATAAAAGGAAAAATTTACATGGAAACACTATGCAAGCTCAATTAATTTTTATGCACCCCTAATGATATCCTTTGATGTTTGAATAATTACATTTCTTGCATCTTTATGAGTCATAAATACTTTCATATGCATGATCACTCTAAGATTCACATTCATCTCAAAGTAAAGGAAAAATGTAATAGTAAAATTTACATAACCATCCCATTCCCTATTTATTTGTGTACCTGTTTTAAGGAAAGTAACTTAATACATTGAGATATTGTAAATAAAATAATATTGTACAAAGTTGAATCCCTTGCCCTATGACACATATGAGCTTATTATACGTATTTTCATACACCTATCCCTTACCTCCCTCATATTTTCACACATTCCAATAAATTCACTCCATCCATACATTTACTATACCCATTCCTTGCACATACTTCCATGTAACCACTACCCCATTCATCTAACCAGTTTTATATTCAATTTTAGTTTTGTAGTCTTAGATGTGTGTCACCAAAAAATGTATAGTTGACATTTTCATGCTCACTTGAGTCTTTCTTATGGACATTGGCTTTATTTTTCCTAGATTTAATGTTGTAATGTGTCCAACACATTCACATTAGGTCTTGGACCCCTGAGAATCAGTAGGACTTCTAGGATTTCTTGTACAAGTGTTGCAAAGTGTTGTAACCCACTTTCACACTTTTTTAGGACCCTTTCATTATAATTCATTTAAATCTCTCCTTTTTATTACTTACCAAGTCTTATTTCAAAGTGTTTTAAAGAGTTGTAACAAGCTCTCACACTTTTCTAGTCTTGTCATCACTAAATTGACCCTTCCTTATGTTTAAATGACCCCTTAATACACTTTTTGAACTTACTTAAGTGTATTTTTGTGGATATTCTTGTTAGAACTTATTTATTACACTTTAATTTCTGACACCCAGTAAATTTTCCCTCATGGGACCAAGTCACCACCTAGGGCAGCTTAGTCCCACTAGACACAAAAATTAAAATAATTTTAATTTCTTGGTAGGATTTTATGCTCTTACCCTTGAGGTTGGCTTGTGATGTGTTATTTTCATAAAATAATGGAGAATAAAGTATAAATAAAGGCTTTTCTTATCATTTTTCATCTTCAAATTCAGCCATTCATTCAAGCATTCATTTACTTAATCATTCTGAAGCATTTAAGCACTCTAAACATCATTAAGTCATCCATTAGAGAACTTCATTGCATATCTTAAGATTTCTACATCAAGGGTTTGGTAAGTTTATGGCATTACATGTTTATTTATCAATCTCTTCTCATTTCATTTCATTATCTATGATTTGATTACCAAAATGGGGTTTGACCAAGGTAAACTCCTATACTCTAACCCTTAAACTTTTTTCCCCTCTTTTGCATGTGTGTTTGTAGGTCTTCTAGGAAAAATTTTCAAGGAGAAAGGTGTCAAAAAGGTGTTCCAAATTCATCGAAGCCAACATAACCCTAATTGAATCTTGGAGATCGATTCCAATCCCTTCTGTAGAATCTAGACTAGACACATATCAGAAAAGAAAGTGTGGACCAAAAGCTACAAAATCCTATCCTAAATTTCTAGAAATTCATAGGTGGACTAAGTCACCATTTGTGGTGAATTAGTCCCACTACCAAGCCGAAAATGTGGTTTTTGTATTTTTGAGTACCCATTTGGCAGATTCCTCTTCCATCAGATTTTCCCTAAAACTAGACTAAGTCCCCTAGCTTGGCGTAAGTGTCCTAGTGAACATTTCCAGTCAAATCTGTAGGATTCTAGAGCACATATACATCAGACTTTAGATTTTAGGTGCTCCTCTCTAGTTTTGTTTAATTTTGTTATCATTTACTTGCATTCTTAGGTGTTTTTGCATACATCACTGTGTTTTCCAGCACTTTGGATTTCTTAAGTTTAGCATCAATAAATAATTTCTTTTTTAGTTTATTACATTTAGACATCATATTTAGGCATATTGCATCCATCCATACATTAATCTTGAGTGTATACTTTAGCATTTTGGGCCCACTTCTCTCCTTCTTGGTGAAAAGCCCTATAAGAGTTAGAGAACCCTTGGATACCCAAAATCATTGTCCACATTTTGGTGAACCTGAATTTTGAACATTTTCTTTTTGGTTTCAAGTGCATTTTGATGCAAGAGCATCTAGTGGTGTAAGCACAATCTTGCATCAGCCAAAAATAGTTAAATGTCAAGTTTCTCAATTTTTAGATGTTTTTACATTTTTGGATACCCTTTTTGTCATAATGAAATTCTCAATTTACGGTTTTTTTTTTCTATTCTTGGGTTGAAAGATATTACAGTTTTAGTTTTCCAGATTTGCACCTAAAAATCTTCAAAGTTAGATTTGAGGGACTTATAGTTCCCGACCCAAAACTTGCTAAAATTGGTGTAGTGATCTCAAGCGCATTATTGACTTCGAGACCTTTCCAACGGTTCAAACGGTTCGCGAATCGGAGTCCCGGATCAAAAGTTATGGCCCCAGGAAGTTGGTGTGCTTTCTAGAAGATACAATTGCAAATGTTCTTTTGAAATTTGAACTTCAAGTTGTAGTTTTCGGCACCAAACCGCCTAAACTCAAATTTGAATGTTGTTTTGGCTCCAAACTAAAGAGGAGCTCTATTTATGGACAACTTTCTAATTTTTGGGTAACTTTTTGGGGACAAGCTCACATATTGTGAAAGGGTGATTTTGTAGCTTTCTGTAACTTGCATGTGTTGTAGAACTTGGGGATTTGAGATCCTCTGCATGTAAGAAGCTCCATTTTCTAAATAATAAAATCATTCTCTTGTTTGTGAGTTATTTTCTAAGTCTCGGGCTGCACCCTCATCAAGTGGTATCAGAGCGGGTTTTCTTGAGAATGTGGATTGATCATTGATCATGAGGCAGTTCATATTAGGACCATGGTTGTGGGTCGAGGTCAAGAAAGATGCCTCCAAGAGTGATGCCAGGTAGAAATGGTGGTGCCAGAGGTGGTCAAGGTGGCAGAATGCTGGTGGAAGAGATGCACTAGCAGCCCTCCAAAGATAGATTGATGCGTTACAGAGCAGTTGACAAGAGGGTTAAACCTAAGGGAGGAAAGTGAGGATGAAGGAGAGGAAGAAGGTTCAAATGTAGAAGAGGAAGAAGAAGCAATTGATCAAGACCAAATGTGGCTAATAAGGGCCATTTCGAAGATCAGGAGAATACCCAAAGTAGAAGTCCCCGATTATTCCAGAAGTTTGAACCCGAAAGAGTTGATCGACTGGATCAATGAACTAAAAGAATATTTTGAGTATGAGGAAATAGAAGACCCAGATCGGGTTAAGTTTGCGAAAATGAAGCTGAAGGGCCATGCCAGTATTTGGTGGAAAGAGGTCTAGTTGGAAAGAAATCGAAGAGGAAAAGGAAATATCACCAGATGGGATCGCATGGTAGAGAAACTAAAGAAGGAGTTCATACCAATGGACTATGAGTTAGATCTGTTGAAGAAATTGCAAGGGTTGAAGCAAGAAAAGCAGATCCGGTGAAAGAATATACTACAAATATTTCACAAAATAATCATCAAATCTAGCAACATAGAGGCTCAATATGAGAAGAAATTATTATCTTAATGCTATGACCCAAATATCTAAAAGAGGAGTTGAGCCTAGTCGTAATGACCACCATTGGAGGATGTATCATTTTGCTCAAGGAAAGAGATTTAAATAAAAGATTTGATAAAAGATGAGGAGGTCAGTGGAAGGGGCAAGGAAGACCCTTAGGAAGTCAAATGATGCTGAGCGAATGAAAAGTGAAGATGTGGGTACCAATTAAGCTGGAAGGAATGATGAATTTCTACCGCCTCATGATCAAAAACAACAGATAAAAGAGAGAGGACGAGGGAGATAAGGGCAAGGATCCGGGAAAAGAAGTGTTTCAAAGGAACTTGTTTCATGTGTGGGTGGGGAAGAAGGCATCGAGCCTATGAATGTCTACAACACCAAGGAAGGGTAGACAAAAGGCCAAAAGGTTGTGGAAGGGTTGCGCATGCAGATGAGGAGGCCCAATCTGAACATTCTGATGATGCTGAAAGGGAGAAGCCCTAGTGATTAGGAGAGACTCCGTGATCGAGGAAAAGGAACCGTAATAGAGGAAGAATCTATTTCACAAGGTAAGTGTGAAGGAAAATGTTTGATGCTGTCATTATTGACTACGGAAAGCATCATATAATCGTGTCAAGAAAATGGTCATAAAGTTGAAGTTGAGGAAAGGCAATTCCGTGATCCGTATCGCACTACTCGTCGCGGGTGGTAAAGACCACAAAGTTTCATCAATGAGCAAAGGTTTAAAGTTCATAAAATCGTGGAGCTACCATGATGAGGTACTAGGTGATATCATCCCCATGGATGCATGTCACATGTTGTTGGGGAGGCCGTGGCAATTCGATAGGCGAGCTATACATGATGGCCATGCAAACACTTATTCCTTAACAAAGGATGGGGTTCGTCACAAGGAAACCTCTAAGGAGACTCACAGTGTGCATGAGTGCTAGAATTTTTTATTTAGATGGAAGAAATTTTTTAGAAGGTATGAAGCATGAGCGTGTGTGTTATGCATTGATTCCTAGACTGAGTAAGGAGGATAGTGAGAAGGTTCCAGAAGAAGTTTCTAGGATGTTGGGTGAGTTTCAAAATATTGTTTCTGATAGTGTACCTAAGGGTTTACCACCAATAAGGAAGATCAGTCATCAGATTGACTTGATTCTTGGAGCCAGTTTTCCAAATAAGGCAGCTCATAGAATGACTCTAGTAGAAAATGAGTTGAACAGACAAGTTCAAGAGTTGTTGAGAAAGGGTTTTGATACGGAGAGTTTGAGTCCACAAAGACTGCTAAAGATTAGCACCAAAGAAGGATGGGGAGTGGAGGATGTGTTCCCATTCTTGAGCCATAAACAAGTATAACAACTGGCATACATATTCCCTACAAGGATGGATGACCCGGGATGGACTATGGAGGAGCTCATGATTGCCAAAGATTGATCTAAAGAGTGGTTACTGCCTTTATCTTATCTCGGGAGGGAGCGAACAAGACTACCTTCAAGACCAAAGAGGCCCTATACAAGTGGTTAGTCATGCCTTTTGGGCTAACCAATGCATTGAACACATTCATGTGGCTCATGAACGAGGTATTAAAAGAATTTCTAGAAAGTTTTGTTATTGTGTATCTAGATGATATTTTGATTTTCAGTAAGACATTGGATGAGCATTCTGATGCATATTCGAGAGCCTTTGAGAAGTTAAGAGAAGAGAAACTTTTGATTAATCTAAAGAAGTGTAGTTTTGTGAAGAAGGAGTTAGTGTACTTGGGGTTTGTTGTCTCAGCAGAAGGTCTCAAGATGGACCCAAAAAAGGTGAAGGCTATTCTGGAATGGCCTACCCCAAGAACTGCTACCGAGGTGAGATCTTTCCATGGTTTGGCTAGTTTTATAGAAAGTTCATTAGAAACTTCAGTAGTATTTGTGAGCTCAATGAAACAATGAGAGGGGATAGAAAAGAATTCAAGTGGAGCATGGAGGCAAAGAGTTTTGAACTGTTGAGCGAAGGTAAGGTGAGCAACCCGTCTAGCCCTCCCATATTTCAACAAGGTGTTTCAAGTGGATTGTGATGCCGTGGTTGTGCCATTGGAGCAAAGTTGAGCCAAGAAGGTAAGCCCATTGCCTATTTCGAAAAGTTAAATGATTCCAAGAGAAAGTATTGTATATATGATCGAATTTTATGCAATAGTTCAAGCATTAAAGAAATGGAGACAATATTTGTTGCCAAAGGAATTTTGTTCTATATACTAATCATCGCCTATGCATTCAAATAGTCGGGAAAATTAAATCAAGCATATGAAATGGGTAGAGTTTTTGCAGTTATACCTTTGTTTTGAAATATAGGAGTGGAAGTCAAATAGGGCTGCAGATGCCTTAAGTAGGAGGCATACATTGATGACAAAGATGTAGATTGAAGTGGTTAGGTTCAATGAACCTAAGACACTATACGTAGAAGATCTTGATTTTGCAGAGGCTTGGAAAGCTTGCAAGGAACCTGTTACAATGGACAGGACAAGGTGGCTGGATTTCATAATCAGGATGGCATGTTATTTAAGGAAGTCAATTGTGTATCCCAAGGAGTTCCATGAGGGAGAACCTATAAAGGAGAAGCATAGTGGAGGAATGGTAGGACATTTTAGTTGGGATAAGACCATTACCATTATTAGTGAGCATTATTATTGGCCTCGGTTGTCATAGGATGTGAAGAAGTTTGTACAAAGTTGCAGGGTATGTCAGATGGCTAAAGGAGTGAGCCAGAATACAAGATTATATCAGCCCTTACCTGTACCAAAGAGGCCATGGGAGGCTATAAGTATGGACTTTGTTTTTGGTTTGCCAAGGATATAACAAGGGAATGATTCAGTCTTTGTGGTGGTTGATAGGTTTTTGAAGATGGCACATTTCATTCCATGTCAGAAGACCCATGATGCAGTACACATTGCTGACTTGTTCTTCAAAGAGGTGGTGAGGCTACATGGTCTGCCAAAGAGTATTGTTTCAGATCATGACACCAAATTTGTGGGGTACTTTTGGAGGACCTTATAGAAGAAGTTGAAGACAGAGTTGAAGTTCAGTTCTGCACACTATCCACAAATAGATGGGCAGACAGAGGTTGTTAACAGGAGTCTGGATAACCTAGTGAGATGTTTGGTAGGAGATAAACCCAAGGGATGGGACTTAATCTTACCCCAGGTAGAATTTTCTTACAACAATTATTTCAATAGAAGCACTGGTAGATCACCGTTCTAGATTGTGTATGTAGGTAGCCCCAAAACAGCTCCAGAATTGAGGAAGATGGACCAAGAGAAGAAAATAAGTGTTGAAGCTAAAGATTTTGTAGAGCACATCAAGAATATACATGAGAAGGTACGAGAACACATTAATAAAATGAATATGCAATATAAGGCTAAGGCAGATCAGAAAAGGAGGAATAAGGAGTTTCAAACTGGTGATGTAGTAATGGTCCACTTGAGAAAAGAAAGGTTTCCCGTGGGAACCTCTAACAAATTGAAGATGAAATTTTTTGGTCCCTGTAAGATTTTGAGGAAGCATGATTTAGGGAATGTATATGAGGTAGAGTTGTCTGATGGAATCAACATTTCCCCTGTGTTCAATATTTTAGATTTGACAGAGTATCATGAAGGTGGAACAGAGGAAGCACCAGCAATAGGGCAGTATGGCATTCCAACACCTAGTTTGGAAAGGGAGGAGATTGAAGCAATCTTGCATAGTCGTGTGGGAAGAAGTACCATGAAGAATATTTGGTGAAATGGAGAGGAAGGCCTGTGGAAGATTCATCCTAGCTATCTAAGGCAGTGGTTGACCGGTTGGGTTTTCCTCAACAATTGGAGATGTGAATGGTCACTTCTCAAATTACCCTAGGTGTCTGATGCAGGAGCATCCAGTGGTGTAAGGGAAATCTTGCATCACCCAAAAATAGTTAAATTTCAAGTTTCTCAGTTTTTAGATGTTTTTACATTTTTGGATACCCTTTTCGTCATAATGAAATTCCTAATTTACGATTTTTATTTTCTATTCCTGGGTTGAAATATATTGCAGTTTTAGTTTCCCAGATTTACACTTGAAAATCTTCCAAGTTAGATTTGAGGCACTTGGAGTTCCTATAATGGCCCTGAAACTTGCCAAAATTGGTATAGTAGTTCTCAAGCATGTTATTGACTTCAAGACCTTTCCAACAGTTCAAACAGTTCACGAATCGGAGTCTCGGATCAAAAGTTATGGCTTTGGGAAGTTGGTGCACTTTCTAGAAGATACAATTGCAAATGTTCTTTTGAAATTTGAACTTCAAGTTGTAATTTTTCGGTGCCAAACCACCTAAACTCAAATTTGAATATTTTTTTGGCTCCAAACTAAAGAGGAGCTCTATTTATGGGTAGGTTTCTAATTTTTGGGTAAATTTTTGGGGAGAAGCTCGCATATTGCGAAAGGGTGATTCTGTAGCTTTCTGTAACTTGCATGTGTTGTAGAACTTGGGGATTTGAGATCCTCTACATGTAAGAAGCTCCATTTTTTGAATAATAAAATTATTCTCTTGTTTGAGGGTTATTTTCTAAGTCTCGGGCTGCACCCTCATCACATTTACATCCTAGTTTTAACTTGCATCAACATCATTGCATTAGGTGTTGCATTGTTTAAATTGGATCCTAGGGTTTTAAACATTGCATTAGTGAAAATATCATATAGCTTGCACTTTTGCATTATATTTAATTGGAAAAAAACAAAATTCTTCATTTTCATACTGTAGTTGCATTTGCGCATCTGAAAAACATCAAACTGCATTCAAAATTTTTGAAAAAAATTAAAAAAATCATCACTGAGACTAATTTTCCACACTGGGCGACTTAGTCCTACAAATTTTACATTATAATTTCTAGCATTTTATGGGCTTTTTTTGCATTTCTATTTTCTATTATTGCATCTCTATTATAGTTTCCAGAATTTATTTTATTATCATTTCATCTGCACCCACCCTGTCTTTAGTATCCCTTGTATGAGTGTTTGGTGACCTATTGATAATACTTTAGTGAGAAGAAGTTCACAAATCATGGCATCCTACGATAAAACACTAATTTTGGACCTTGGGTTGTCCTAAGCTACTACTCCTAGTGTTGACAATAGTGCATTAGGCATGGACCCTACCTTTATCAATACTGTTCCTTCCAATAACATGCAAGTTGACAGACAAAATGATCACATCCTGCAAGACAAAGTCATTAACATTCATGAGGATTTAGAAAATTTACAACAAAACTTGTGTCTTGAAAACATTTCAACCACTACAATTCCTATTGTAGAAAATATCCATTGCCTGATTGAAAGTGACAAGGGCTTGAATGTTATGAAAAAAATTGTTGAGATATACAGAAAACATGCTCCTTCCACCTCTAGCACATCCCAGCCAACAAACACTATGGTTAGTCAAGAAGGAATTAACACTCCACCTTCCATAGTAGAATCCATACCTACCTACACCACTCCACAAGTCACAACCACAATGCAAGAGATTAGCAATGTGATTCCTTCCTCGACTATTCCTGCTAATATTCCTAATTCCTTTGTGGCATTGAATGTTTTCTAATCTTCCACCATACCATCTATTAGTATTCCATTCACTTTCCCTACCACTACATACACTCCATCACCACTTTCCCTTCCACCTCATACCACTTACACTGATATTTTCATCACAAATTTTTTTCAAACCATATCCTCCATGAAAAAATAAATATCCACCATCAACCAAAACTAGAATGGACCACCCACCTATTGTCCAAAGTAGCCCACTATCTTTAGACATCCTAAGAACACTAATGCCACAAGGAATAGAAATGCTTAGATTTGAGAAGCATGGAAGGAAGGGAAATCCTACTAATTATTTTAATGGTTACAAAACCTTATGTAGTGACTTTTTCCTTGATGATAAACTATTGGCCAAGTTGTTTCCTAGGACTTTAAAAGGCACTACCTTAGATTGGTTTTCATCCTTACCAAACAATTCAATTTTTTCATTCAATGAACTATTTGATGCATTCATAATTCATTTTCAAGTCCACATGACTCCCAAAAAGACATTGGTTGATTTAATGAGATGCAAACAAAATGTGGATGAAAAAGTAACCGATTTCATCTCACACTATCAGTCACTTTATATGCAAATCGATGTTAAGATTCCTAATCCCTATCTCCAAAAAATGTTCATTGAAACTTTGCAAAGTCAAATTCAAGATAAATTGACCATGATGAAATCTCCCTCTTTCATGCACTTGTGTACAAACCTTTGTGATTATCATAATTTGGTTAGTAGTTGTTATGCAAAGTCCACTTCTAACTACCCTAAAAAATCTAAACCTATAACTTCAAACAATTCACAACCATTTCAAAAACCAAACAAAGGGTTCTTACAGTTCAATCCCCCTCAACAACCAACTCAACCTATCAACAACCAAGTAGCAATTGTTAAAGCCGCAATACCTTATAGTTATGGAGATCCAAAATGACAGTTTACATCTTTACCAGAAACTCTTCATAACACCATGTCCCAACTTATACAACAACCACTGGATCCTACTAAGCCTTTCCCTCCAACCTTTCAACCTAACACTTATTGCCATTATCATAGACAAAATGGACATGACATAGAACATTGCAAGCATCTTAAACACATAGTGAAAGACCTCATTGATTTTGGTCGTCTATCCATTTCAAATGTTAACGTTAAAGGAAATACGTCTTTTGCCCCACCCAATCAAAATTTGCAAATTTTTACCAATCTGATGCATAAACATAATGTGTCATTTTTCAAAGCTAGTGAAACTCAAACGAATGGTCATGAATGTTCATATAACTAATGAACATCCTGATCCTATTCCACATACTACTACTATTGATCCTATATATGAAATGGTAAGTGTGATAGATGTTATCCATCGTAAGGTCCAGACTAAGAAATCTCTTGATATTACTTTCTCTTCTAAGGATATTCTTCTAAATCTTCCTGATTGTCTTCTTTACATAGCCGGTAATATTTATGATAAGCCGACTAATGGGATACTCATAGATCTCACCTATGGTGAGAATGTGATGACTAAGGAATTTTTGGTATTACATGATCTTTATCAAGATAATTATGACAAAATGAGAGCATGGATCAAAGTACACAATGGTTTTGCATGCCCTACGATAGGATCAATTGTTCTTCCATTATAGATAGGACCTAAGACAATGGATGTTACATTCTCTATCATCCCACAATCAGATCAGTTCTGTCTATGACTAGACCATCCATGGCTCTGCTCGATGAAAGTTGTCCCTTCAGTCATACACAAATGTTTAAAGTTTTCTCTTGACAATCTCATATTCACTATTCACCATAGTGGCTTTAATCATTTGTCTTCTAAAGGAAATTTCTCCCTAGAATCCTTTTGGCCTGAGCCCATGGAACCTATCACACCTCACATAGACTTCTTTTTCATTGCATACCAAAATTTTATAGAAAATAAAATTGTTGAATTATCCCTTTGTAACATGTCTGCATCCACTTCCAACACTCCTATCCTAGATGAAACAATGCTTCAACCTGAAGAAGAACTGATCCATCAAACTCAACCAACACCTGAAACTTCCCCCACATCATCTAAATGACCACACGATAATGATAACAACCTTGTCTTTCATCCTCGTATAAAGCAAGTTTATAAAGAAAAAGAGAAAGTGATTGACCCACCTCCTATGGTTCCTTCTATTCCTCCCCTTAGGTAAGAAACAAATCCTATGGTGGATCAACCTGCTCTTACACCCACACAACTTCAAATAGAATCAAAAGAAACTAAGGCACTAGAGAGCATAGGCATCAACGTCATCTCCTTGCTCGCACGTTATAAAATGAAGAAAATAAAGAAAATAAAAATCTGCACATGACAAAAGCAATGCATGACAATCCACCTCCCCAATCACAATAAAATGATCCAATACAACAACCACAACTCATAATACACCAGTCATTAGACATTGTCATTTTTCCTCCAGTTGTCATTAATCTGGATGACGATGATGAGATCACTAGAATTGACGAAGAGGTGCATAATGATCTAAATACATTATTTTCCTCTTCCATGAGCTTACATGACAAATCTCCTACAACAAGTGTAGAACCTAGCACTTCACCTAGTTCGGCCCTTTCTCTTGTTCCTCTAGCCAATTTTCAACCTTTTGAACATGATTGAGAGGCGGATGACTTGTTAGATGGTTGACTTGTATTCACCTTGCTAGCCTTTTGCATTTTTCTTTTATTTTCTTTCTCTTTTGAGTTTGTATGTGTGTATCATGTTCTCCCGTAATGTTTCATTTGATGTTCTCCTCTCTTTGTGAAATTCTTCAATTTGTACCTTCATTCTTCTATATGTTGTACATTTCTTTCACTTTTTCTTGTGTTTCCATTTGGGGACAATGCAAAGTTTCAAGACATACTATCTCTCTTCCATGTTGACCCAAATGGATCTTTCTTTTTCTTTGTTTTCGCTCTCTTTGTGTCATTCTTCCAGTTCTATGCGTATTTGGGGAATGATGGTAGTTATGATCTCCTTACAAAACATTGCAATAAATAACACACTAACCCCAAATCCATAGATCCCTTATGTGTTTGGTGTGTTCCTTTTTGGGAGAAACTCTTTTCTCTATCTTTCCTTTTTCCTTCACATGATGCAACCTTACTCAGAAATGTATGACTTGGCATAGGGGCTTTCCAAGTTGGCTCTCATGTCTTGTTTTGTTTTACATTTTTCATTTTCTAGTTTAAAGTAATTGCTCACATAACATTGTGTAGAAATTCCTTTAAAGTGGGGGCATACATTGGCATTATTCATTTTACATTTTTATTTTTCTTGGTTCCTAGTGCAACCTTCTTGTTACATATGATACGTTTGTCGCTTTTTGGATGATATTAGATGTGATTTCTTTTATGAGCATGATCTATCTTAGCATATTAAAATCCTCTTGGTGGTTTAATGCAATGCATTGCATCCCCTAAGTTGTAAATATTCTATTCTTTGATTGGTCCTATCTTTGAGACATTAGACACAATGTTTTGGGTGATCCCACAAAGCTGGTTCACAATTTTTGGGAGATTCTAATTTTTGTTGTTCAAAATCACGTATTTTTAGAAAATATAATGATTTAATTCTTAAAAAAATTCATTTAAAGCATTCCAATTGAAGAGGGTTTGATAAAACTACCTTAGATCAAACCCCCTTGGATAGAACCCCACTAGTTTTAAACCATATCTGTAATAGAGTCTCCTTTACACCTATCAAAATGTTGATAAAAAACCACTTTTGATTTACCTTTTGGGGGATCAAATGAATTCATTTAAAATTTAGTTTTTTTAAGTATGTAGTCCCTATTATAAGCTTCCCAAAAAGTATAATTTTAAATAAATTTTATATTTATTTTTTATTTCTTGTGAATTTAGGTTTTTCATTGAAAATCAAGCTCTCTATTTTGCACATGTGGAAAAATAGAAGATTATTATTTTTTTTTGAAAATTATGAGTGCACTAGATATTGCAGTCTTTGATCCATAAAAAAATTAAAAAATTGATACATAAAAAAGATGTGTTATACAGTTCGCCTATGCCTGAATTGTAATTGGTTTGATTTCAAAACTTGTTTAAGCAAAAAATATTCAATAAAACACTATGAAACCAATTGGAAGCACTAGATATCATAGTTAAAAATCTAAATTCAAAAAAATTAGAATTGTAATCTGATTCCAAAAATTTTGAAAAACATATATTTAGAATCTACAAACATAATGTCTCAAATCACTAGTTTGCATCATCTTCAAATTACTCATAGTTTAGCCACTATAGGTTCCCGAAAGTGAAGATTTACTTTGAAAAAATTAGTTCAGTGTCCAATTTAGCTAGAAATTATAAACCAGTATTGTGGGATAACCCTTCCCTAAGTTAAATACCTCGCATGAACTAAGCAAGACTCCTTTGAACATCCTTTGAATGTTGCATTTTTCATTTATGTGGCCACCTTGCATGACACAGCTTGCATGCTTGTTGTACCATCACATTTGTTCATGATTTCTAAGCAGATGAAGCTTTTCTTGTCTCATGAAGTGTGAAATGATATTTTGGTGCAAGAGCACCTACACCTCATCCTCCATTTTTGCTCATTTGATGAAAACATGTTGTTAGGAGGTTACAATGAGTCTTTTTGAGTCTTTTTGTCATTAATAAGGTCAATCGAGACCATTGAGCAAGATCTAGGATGAGTTTTTTAGTTTTGAGTCAAAATGTGCAACAATGCAATCTTGCACTAAAAGTTGCTTTTGTAGCCTTTGAAGGCAAAAATGTGAATTTTTATGTAAGTGTGCAAGGTTTGGGGTCTTAAAACTGTAATAAGGCTGTTTCAAGGTTATTTGAATGGTTTTTAAGGTCTTAGGTCTTTAGGATTGCAAAGTTGCTTCAAAATGCAAAGTTGTCATAAGGAAATTTGGCGTAAAATCAACATTAATGATGTAATCTCATTAACTAATGGTTCCCTCCTTCAAAAATCAGTTGAGGGCAGTTGTAAATGATGGGAAAAAAGTTTAAAAATCCTCCCTTGGGTCGAGGTTGGGCTGTTGTTGGCAGTTTTGAAGTTTTGAAGCATTTAATAAGAAGAAAACTATGTTTTTTTCTATTTTTTACAGCATTTTTTCCTGATCCCGTGCTTGGTACGGTCTGGTACTCCATTGTACGGACTCCAAATTGGAATGGTTTGAAAGAGGGAAGAGTATACTTTCTTTTTGTGGTGATTTGGATCCTTTTCATTAAGAATTGAATAAGTTACATCAATTTTAGTGAAAGTGGGTCTGAAATCTTGCAAAACAAGGGTTTGGTCACCAAAATGGATGTAATTCTCATTTCCACCGTGGGAAAAATATAAAAAGTGGTGGATTGGTAGATTTAGGACTCCTTTACATGCTGCAATTTTTTTCATGTTTAAAAATGGAGGTTTGCAAAAGTTATGTGATGCCCTAGGTCTAGTTTTACCTTGAAACAGTCCAAAAAATGATCATTTGTAAGCATTTCTTTCAATTTCTGATAATTTGAGTAAATAAAATGGATGAAACATGTGAAATGGGACTTGGAAAACCTGTTGGAGTATTTTAAATGCATTAGGGGTGTTGGGGTGTGCCTTGACAAGTTGAAAGCTTCCTTGTACATGCCTAGTTAAGCCTTGTTTATGGCTTGTAAATCAATCTTTTGATACATTTGTTTTCGGTATTTGATCCCATGCATTTGGGAACTTGTGTGGGATCTTGTTAGAAGTCTAAAACCTGATTTCATTATTTGGTTAATGCCTTTAATAATTTTTTATTTTGACTGTCCTATTTGGCAATGTTACAAGGTTGCATGGGCTTGTGTAAGAGTGATGAGAGAATGGGAGTTTTTGAGTGTAAAGTCAAGTTATTTGGTCTTGTCTTAAAATTTTGAGAGTGTACACAGTATCCCCAAGTCCTTCGAACATGTCTGGTTGTGTGAGTTGAATTGGGTGATCAAGTTTCTTGTTGGAAGGAATAGTGAAGTTGATGTATGCATTTAGAGAAGCTATTGGAAAAAGGTATTGCTTCCCCTGCCACTCTGCATCATATTTTCCTTTGTAGCACCCTATTAAAGTTATTAGGATGTATAACTTTAGTATGGTTGAGTGGGAAGCCCAATCTGAGGCATGTCTTTTCCCCATAGCCGCTTGTGTGTTTGTGAGTAAATACCAGTCGTGAGTGTATGTTTCTTAGCTTTTGGGCCTTCTCACCCAGTGGAAAACCATGAGTTTTGTCTCCCCAGAGTGAGTACGTATTTCTTACAAACAACCTAGATCTGATCCACAATGGGCTAGAAAAACAATCAAAGATTTCTTTCATTCCTTATCATTTTCTTGTCTGTTCCTTTGTGTTTATGTTTGGTTTGCCATGGGATAATGATCCTAAGGGCTTGATCATCCCTCTTGATTTTTTTTGTCTCATATTACCGACATGAGTGCATTTGGATCCCTCTTGATGTGCATGTTGGGCTACTTTAGTGTGAGTTTGAAGCAAGTTCACCCTCTCACTAAAGTGGGGCCTTAATGTGTCACCAAAAAATGTATAGTTGAATTTTTTATGCTCACTTGAGTCTTTCTTATGGACTTTTGCTTGTTTTTTCCTAGATTTAATGTTGTAATGTGGCCAACACATTCACATTAGGTCTTGGACCCTTAAGAATCATTATGACTTCTAGGATGTCTTGTAAAAGTGTTGTGAAGTGTTGTAACCCACTTTCACACTTTTCTATGACCCTTTCATTATAATTCATTTAAATATCTCCTTTTTATTACTTACCAAGTCTTATTTCAAAGTGTTTTAAAGAGTTGTAACAAACTCTCACACTTTTGTAGACTTGTCATCACTAAATTGACCCTTCCTAATGTTTAAATGACCCCTTAATACACTTTCTAGCCTTACTTAAGTGTATTTTTGAGGATATTCCCATTAGACCTTATTTAATGCACTTTATTTTTTGACACCCAGTAAATTTTCCCTAGTGGGACCAAGTCACCACCTAGGGTGACTTAGTCCCATTGGGCACAAAAATCAAAATAATTTTAATTTCTTGGAGTGATTTTATTATCTTATGCTTGAGGTCATGATGTGTTATTTTTGGGAAATAATGGAAAATCATATATAAATAAAGGGGTTTACCCTCATTTTGCATCTTCTAATTCACCCATTCATTCAAGCATTCATTCACTTAATCATTCTCAAGCATTCAAGCACTCTAAGCATCATCAATTCATCCATTGGAGCACTTGATTGCATATCTTCAGATTTCTACATCAAGGGTTTGGTAATTTTATGAAATTTCATGTTGTTTATTTATCATTATCTTCTCATTTCATTTCATTATCTATGGTTTGATTACCAAAGTGGGGTTTGACCATGGAAAACCCCTATACTCTAACCCTTAAACCTTTTTCCCCTCTTTTGTGTGTGTTTGCAGGTCTTGTAGGCAGATTTGTCAAGGAGAAAGGTGTCAAAAAGGTGTTGTAAAGTCATCAAAGTCAACATAACCCTAATTGAAGCTTGGATATTTATTTCAATATGTTTTTCTGCAGAATATGGACCAGACATCTATCACAAAAGAAAGTGCAGACCGAAAGCTACAGAATCTGGTCCCGAACTTCTAGAAATTCCCAGGTGGACTAAGCTTCCATCTGTGGTGAATTAGTCCCACTTTCAGGCCTAAAAAGTGGTTTCTGTATTTCTAAATACCCATTTGGTAATTCCTCTTTCGACAGATTTTCCTTGAAACTAGACTAAGTCACCCAGGTTGGAATAAGTGTCACAGTGAGCATTTCTAGTCAACTTTGGAGGATTCCAGAGCCCATTTGCATCAAACTTCAATTTCTAGGTGCACATCTCCAATTCTATTTAGTTTTGTTATCATTTACTTGCATTCTTAGGTATTTTTGCATACATCACTGTGTTTTCAAGCACTTTATATTTCTTAGGTTTAGCATCAATTAATCATTTCTTTTCAGTTTATTACATTTAGAAATTATATTTAGGGATATTGCATCCATCCATACATTAATGTTGAGTGTAAACATTAGCATTTTGGGCCCACTTCTCTACTTCTAGGTGAAAAACACTATGTACCATAGAAAAATGGAGCATTGACATTTTCATGGTCTTTTAGGTCTTTCTCCTATGATGTTTGACTTGTCTTGATTTGATTTAATGTTGTAATGTAACTTATGCATTCACATTAAGTCATAAATATTAAAAATATAACATCTTGTGAAGTGTTGTAACACATTTCTACACTTTTCTAGACTATTCTCATTATAACTCACCTAAAAATCACCTTTTCATCACTTATGAAGTCTTATTTTAAAGTGTTGTAAAGTCTTGTAACAAAATTTCAGACTTTTCTAGGCTTGATTTCATTGTTTACACCTTTCTTATGCTTTATTTGACCCCTTATGCACTCATAAGACTTAATTAAGTGTATTTTAAATGTAAACCTGAACAATAACATTAAATGTGACTTAATTCTCGACACCCACTTACAAGCCTAAGGTGGGGCCCATTTTCCATGGGTGGAAAATGAATCCCTTTGGGCTCCAAATTCAAAATAGTTCAAATTTTCTTTCAAGTTTTTATTTAAAAATACCTTATGTCAGCCTATGATGAGGTATTATTGGGTTATTAGGTAATAAGTGTGTATACATAAGTGTTTTTCTCCTCATTTTACATCTCCCAATCATTAAGTTCACTTGCATTCATCAATTAGCATTCAAGCACTTTGCATCATTTTAATCAAGCAGTCATCAAATATCTTGGAGCAAACATTGACATATCTTCAGACTTCTTCAACAAGGTTTTTGGTGAGTTTAGGTCATTTGCATGTTGTTTATTCATCATTCCTTGTTCATTTCATTTCATTTCTTCATTATGGGTTTGATTACCAAAGTAGGATTTGACCAAGGAAAATCCCTATACTCTAACCATTAACCATTTCCCCCTTTTGCATGTGTGTTTGTAGACTTTTGTATGAAATTGTTTCAAGCAACTAGGTGTTGAAAGGTGGTAAACAAGTCAACTAAACCTTATTTCAAGCTTGGAGAAAAATTATAGTCCGTTTTCTGTAGATTTGACTTTGTCAACCTGACAAGAAGACAAGTACAGATCTGGAGCTACATAAATGACCTTTTGGTGCAGGAGCACCCATAGGTTATCATAGGTTGTTTAGAAGGTCTGTCTAGGACAATTAAGCAATAAAACTTAGTTCATTTGGATGTAAGCCTTAATGGAATTTTTGGTTGGGTGTTGATCATCTGATGAAGGTCATGTTGACCATTGGATAGGCTTAAGGTTTTTGAACAAATAAGGTTTTGACCTTTTAGTCCTTTTAGGGGTTTCTTTTCAAATTTTTGAAAATATTGCTCAATTGAAGCTACAAGAGGCCAAGTAGAGCCCAAGGGAGAGATAATTGATTTAGATGACCTATTTATGGGATGCATCGGCATTGGAGTGGGGTTGGAAGCATTTTGATATTGTTGAAGTTTTTGAAATCAAGAAAACAGTTGTGATTGTGTGCTAATTTTCTATTTTTTTGGTTGAAGTGTTGCTTTAATGGATTGAATAGGGCACTATAATTTGTGTAGGATGTAGTGTAGTTATCCTTCAAGCTTTTTGTGGCATTTAGATAGTTTTCTAATTCAATTTTAGTATTGTTTGTAAATAGTTTTATTTTCTAACTATTGCTGGTCTGAACTAGGCAGTTCTGATAAAATGGAGTGTTAGTTCACTTTCCCACTGTACAAATTACATGGCCCTTTGGGAACAATGACTAGGCTCCATGTATGTACATATGGTAGAGTTTAGTTCCTTTGAAAATACAGGAACTACTGTGGAAGTCTTTCCCTAGGCAAGCCAGGAAGAGTCCGGCTAGGGAAGACCTTAGTGCAGAGCACTTAATTTGCAGGGGTGTCAATTCCTTGAAAAATTACTATTTGGAGAAGTTAGATAAGTATCTTGCCAAGATAGAGCATGGAGGAGGAAGCTCCATCAATCCATCTAATGTGAGGAATACTTAACATTTTGAGAGTAGCCAGGAAAGGGTTTAAAAGACCTAGTTTTGACTCATTTTCAAGTTAGAGCATTGTACGGATAGATGAGACCCAAGACCCCAAAAATCATTAAGAAGTGGGCATATGAACCAAGAATCCCAAGAAAAGATTTGGGTGTTCTTTGGAAAGTTTTGAGAACTAACCTATTTTCTCAGAGAAGAAGGCCAAATTGGGGCTCCCAGGGCTAGTAGCCTCTTTAGGTCTAAATGAGGGTTTGGTGGAAGCAACTAAGAAGGGGAGTCAGGTGGACCCTCAAGAACCAAAATAGGATGGATTGAAGTCATTAGAAACACCTTCACACCCCTACAAAGCTAAATTCAAGATTTAGGAGCATTGTAGCCTTTAGGGTGGATTAAGGGCTAAGGTTAGAGTTGCAAGATTGCACCAAGACTTGACTTGGTAGGAGGATATAAGTTGATAGTTGGGTTGGCAAGGAGAAACCAGGGGACCCTAAAAGGGAAGAGGTCCTATAGGTTCAAGTGGTGGAGTGTAACACCCTAAAAGTCTTCCAATCAAGAACTAGAGCATGAAATAGTGATTGTTTCATCCAACCTCCCTATCAGATTGGTATCAGAGCAGTAAAAGATTTGGGATAGAATCTTATATGTCGAAGATTGAGTCAAGTTGTTCTACAGAAATGGTGACAAATGTAGAATTGGCCAAGAAGGTCAAAGAATAGGAGGAAGACAATAGGCTATTGAGGGAAAGAATAGCTCAACTTGAGCAAGCAATGAATAATGTGCAAACCAAGACCGATGAGGTCAGTGATAGGTTGGAAGGAAAGGCACCCAAGAGTGAAGAGGTTGCACAGGAATACAAGATCCCTGAACCTAATCTTGTTTTGCAAGAAGAGCCTTTCTTGAAGGCATTGAAGGCTTTGAGTGGAAAAGCACTTGAAGGCATACCACTGTTTAGTATGAAAATGGAAGCTGATCTAGTCATGGATTGGATAGAGGGAATGGAAAACCATTTTGAGTGTGATGGAGTCTCTGAAGCACAAAAGGTAAAGGTGGCCAAATCAAGATTGAGAGGTACTGCCTTGACATGGTGGAAGTTCATTCAGACAGAGAGAGAAAAGGAAGGCAACGAACCTATTTCCACTTGGAAGGGAATGGTTTCCAAAGTGAGAGAAGCATACATGCCAGATGATTATGAAATTTAGTTGCATAAGAAAAGATAGAGCTTGAGACAAATAGACCAAGATGTGAATTCTTATACTAAGGAGTTTCAAAAAATTTGTATGAGGTCTAATGTTTCAAAGGATGAAATTCTTAAGGTGGCTAGGTATCTTAATGGCTTGAAGTGGAACATTTAAGAGGAGATGACTCTCCTAAGTCCCAAAACAGTGCACCAATGCTATCAATTGGCTATAAAGATTGAAGAGAGGAGTAAGAGGAAACAAGATCAAGCTTCTAAGAGCAGAGGAAAAGGCATAGATCAAAAAGGACATAGAGGTGGATACCAAGTAAGAGGGATTGAACAAAGAAGTCAGGGAGAGTCTAAACTCACAGAGCATGGAAGTGAAACAAATTCTAGAGGAGGCTATGGAGGTTCAAATAGAGGAAGAGGAGCAGGCAGAAAACTCATACTTTGCTAGTATGAAGTGTTACAACTATGGTCAAGTAGGTCATCCAACTTATAGGTGCCCAGAGAAAGCATCTTCTTCAAATACAGAAAAGAGAGTAGCATATGCTCAATAAGATACTATGAGTGTCAAGTCACCAGAGGTTAGTCACATTGAGTTAGAAATGGGGGAGAACTTGATGTTTAGCAGGGTTCTAATCAGACAACTAGTCAAAGAGGAGCCAAAGCAAAGGAGAACCTTATTTAGGGTAAGATGCAAAATACTTGGGAAGGTGTGCAAGGTTATAGTGGATTCAGGGTCTACTGATAACATTATCTCTAAGGAGGCAGTGAGAAAGTTGAAGTTGGAGAAAGTACCCCACACTAACCCTTACAAGGTGACATGGTTGAACAAAGGGCAGAGTGTTCTTGTGAATGAGCAGACAACGGTGGAGTTCTCCATTGGAGGATACAATGACAAGTTGATTTGTGATGTGTTTCCCATGGATGCTGCCATCTTCTATTTGGCAGACCATGGTAGTATGATAGAGGAGCCATCTATGATGGAAAGGAGAACAATATCTCATTCAAGAAGGATGGAAAGACATTCAAACTGTAGTCATTGTTAGAGGAGGAAGAAGGATAGTCAAAGACCCCTAGTGTCTTGTTAAGTAGTGGAAAGGAGTTTATCAACACTCTACAACAAGGAGGGGAAGGATATGTGGTCATGGTGCAACCTAAGGAGGAAGATAAGACTAAGAAAATAGTCATACCAGGAGCAGTCCAGAAGTTGCTTGAGAAGTTCAAGGACATAGTTAGTGATGGAACACCAGCAACCTTACCTACAAAGAGAGCCATTAGTCATCAGATTGAATTCATACCAGGGGCTTCATACCAAACAAAGCAGCTTACAAGCTTACACCAGATCAGAACCTAGAAGTAGCTAGACAAGTGCAGGAGTTGTTAGACTAAGGACTAATTGGGAAGAGCATCAGTTCGTGTGTAGTACCAGTGGTCTTAGAAACCAAGAATTGTGGTAAGTGGAGGCTATGCACTAATTCTAGAGCTATAAATAGAATTACAATCAGATATAGGTTCCCTATTCCTAGGATTGAGGATTTGAAGGATTGTCTTGGAGGAGCACGGTACTTCACTAAGTTGGATCTCAAGAGTGGATACTATCAGATTAGAATAAAAAATGGGGATGAGTGGAAGATAGCCTTTAAGACAACTGTTGGGATATATGAGTGGAGAGTTATGCCATTTGGCCTCTCAAATGCCCCTAGCACATTCATGAGGCTCATGAATGAAGTGCTTAAGGACTTCACAGGGTTATTTGTGGTGGTATACCTAGATGATATACTCATCTTTAGCAAGACAATACAAGAACATCTAAAGCATGTGGAGTTGGTTATTAAAAGATTGCAGGAAGAGAGGTTAGCTATCAATTTAGAAAAGTGTGAATTCTTCAAACAAGATCTTGTGTATTTGGGGTTTGTAGTATCTCAAGGATCATTGAAGACGGACCCAAGCAAGGTGGAAGCTATCCTAAATTGGCCTACACCAACCACTGGGACAGAGGTAAGGAGTTTTCATGGGTTAGCTCAGTTTTATAGGAAGTTTATAAGGAACTTTAGTGGCATATGTGCACTAGTACTTGATACAATCAATTTTTTTCTAAAAACTAAGTTCAAATGGACTCTTGAAGTAGAGAAGGGTTTTGAGAAACTAAAACAAGAAGTGGAAACTCAACCCATCCTTTTAATACCTAGTTTTGATAAGTTATTCACTGTGGAATGTGATGCTAGTGGAATTGCAGTAGGAGGAGTACTAAGCCAAGAAGGCAGGCCTATAGCTTTCTTTAGTGAAAAGCTCAACTAAGCTAAGAAAAAGTATTCTACTTATGACCTAGAATTATATGCTCTAGTATAGTCACTTAGAAAGTGGAGGCATTATCTCCTACCTAAAGAGTTTGTAGTGTTTACTGATAACCAGACACTTATCTACATCAACACACAAGAGAAGTTGAGCAATAGACATTTGAAATGGATGGAATACCTCCAAGCCTTCACATTTACCATCAAGCACAAGAAGGGACAGATGAACAAGGTGGCAGATGCATTAAGTAGGAGGTTGCTAACAGTGCAAGAGATACAAATAAAGAGCATTGGGATAGAAATTTTCAAGGATCTCTATGGAGAAGATGAAGACTTCTCTGAGGCATATAAGGTATGTTCTGATTTTGAGAATCACTTTCATAGTCAATTCTCAGAGTATACATTGTAGAGTAGACTTTTGTTCAAAGGGAATCAGTTATGTGTTCCAAAAGGTTCAATGAGAGAGAATCTTATCCAAGGGAAGCACAATGGTAGTCTTAGTGGTCATTTTGGTATCAACAAGACAATGAAACTAGTGCAAAGGTTCTATTATTGGCCCAAGTTGCCAAGAGATGTCAAAAGTTATGTGAAGCAATGTGTAGTTTGTATGAAAGCCAAGGGGGGAGCTAGCAATGCAGGTTTGTATCAACCTCTACCCATTCCCAATAGACCATGGGAATGTATTAGCATGGACTTTGTGGTAGGAATCCCTAAGACTAAGACAAGGTTTGATAGTGTCTATGTGGTGGTAGATAGGTTCAGTAAGATGAGTCACTTTGTTCCTTGCAAGACCACCCATGATGCTAGCTATATTGCTCATCTTTTCTTCAAAGAGATTGTGAGGATCCATAGATTTCCATTGAGTATTGTCTCAGATAGGGATGTGAAGTACATGAGTCATTTTTGGAAGACTCTATTGAGCAGATTAGGTACTAACTTGTCTTTTGGATTAGCCTACCATACTCAAACTGATGGACAAACTAAGGTGATAAATAGAGTGTTAGGTAACCTTCTAAGATGCCTCACCAAGGAGTATGGATAGACATGGGACTTGGTCATATCACAAACTGAATATGCCTACAATGACAGTGTGAATCAGACCACATGCAGAAGTCCTTTTGAGATAGTGTATGGAATGCACCCAAGAGGTGTGTGTGAGCTTAGAGATTTAGGAGCTATGGAGTATAGGAGTGGCCATGCTGAAGATTTCTCTCAGGCCATGAAGGAGATTCAGGAGAAAGTGAAAAAGACAATCACAAAGGCTACTCACAAGCTGAAAGCTAAGGTGGATATGTCTAGGAAAGATCTGCAATTTACAGTAGGTGACTATGTCATGGTCCATCTCAACAAATCTAGATTGTAGAAAGGAACATCAACCAAGTTGCAGATGAAGAGAGTGGGACCATGTCAGGTGTTATCAAAGTATGGAAAGAATGCTTACAAGGTGGAGCTACCTGTAGACTTAGGCATTTCACTAGTGTTTAATGTGGCTGATTTGATCAGGTATAAAGGACCAGTCATTGACTTGGTTCATAAAAGTGTGGATGTCTTGAACGATGTGACTAACATAGCCTTACCTCCTAAAGATAAGCTGCAAGTAGAGAGGAGCTTGGAATCAAGGGTGAAGAAGTCTACCCGGTATAAGGAATACATGGAACATCTCATCAAATGGAAGGACAAACTAGAATCTGAGGCTACATGGGTGGATGAAGCTTAGTTCAAGAAGCAGGGTATTGATTTATCTTTGATCTTTCCCCACAATCCTTAGTTTTTGGCTGAGGGGGAGAATGGTGCAAGAGCACCCATAGGTTATCATAGGTTGTTTAGAAGGTTTGTCTAGGACAATCTTGTCTAGGACAACTAAGCAATAAAACTTAGTTCATTTGGATGTAAGCCTTAATGGAATTTTTTGTTGGGTGTTGATCATCTGATGAAGGTCATGTTGACCATTGGATATGCTTAAGGTTTTTGAACAAATAAGGTTTTGACCTTTTAGTCCTTTTAGGGGTTTCTTTTCAAATTTTTGACAATATTGCTCAATTGAAGCTACAAGCGACCAAGGAGAGCCCAAGGGAGAGATAACTGATTTAGATGACCTATTTATGGGATGCATCGACATTGGAGTTGGGTTGGAAGCATTTTGATATTGTTGAAGTTTTTGAAATCAAGAAAACAGTTGTGATTGTGTGCTAATTTTCTATTTTTTTTCTTGAAGTACTGCTTTAATGGATTGAATAGGGCACTGTAATTTGTGTAGGATGTAGTGTAGTTATCCTTAAAGCTTTGTGTGGCATTTAGATAGTTTTCTAATTCATTTTCAGTATTTTTTATAAGTAGTTTTATTTTCTAACTATTGCTGGTCTGAACCATGTAGTTTTGATAAAATGGAGTGTTAGTTCACTTTCCCACCGTACAAATTGTATACCCTTTGGGAATAGTGACTAGACTCCATGTATGTACATATGGTAGAGTTTAGGGCCTTTGAAAATATAGGAGCTACTATGGAAGTCTTGCCCTAGGCGAGCCAGGAAGAGTCTGGCTAGGGAAGACCTTAGTGCAGAGCACTTGATTTGCAGGGGTGTCAATGCCTTGAAAAATTACTGCTTGGAGAAGTCAGATAAGTGTCTTTCCAAGATATAGCATGGAGGAGGAAGATCCATCAATCCATCTAATGTGAGGAATACTTAACAGTTTGAGAGCAGCCAGGAAAGGGCTTAAAAGACTTAGTTTTGGCTCATTTTCAAGTTAGAGCGTTGTACGGATAGCTGAGACCCAAGACCCCAAAAATTATTGAGAAGCGGGCATATGAACCAGGAATCCCAAGAAAATATTTTGGTGTTCTTTGGAAAGTTTTTAGAACTAACCTATTTTCTTGGAGAAGGAGGCCTAATTGGGGCTCCCAGGGCTAGTAGCCTCTTTAGGTCTAAATGAGGGTTTGGTGGAAGTGACTAAGAAATGGAGTCAGGTGGACCCTCAAGAACCAAAATAGGATGGATTGAAGTCATTAGAAACACCTTCACACCCCTGCAAAGCTAAATTCAAGATTTAGGAGTATTGTAGCCTTTAGGGTGGATTAAGGGCTAAGGTTAGAGTTGTAAGATTGCACCAAGACTTGACTTGGTAGGAGGATATAAGTTGATAGTTGGGTTGGCAAGGAGAAACCAGGAGACCCTAAAGGGGAAGAGGTCCTATATGTTCAAGTGGTGAAGTGTAACACCCTAAAAGTCTTCCAATCAAGACCTAGAGCATGAAACAGTGATTGTTTCATCCAACCTCCCTATCACCTTTGATTTCATAGAATTTTGAAGGAGGATTGATTTTCCATTAGTGGTGGATGAGTCCTACCTTAAGGCTAAAATAGGTGATTTGGTCAGATTCCATTTCTCGACAATCAAAAACCTATTTGAGGAGATTTTACTAGTAGGTGGATTGATTCGCCATTAGTGGTGAATGAGTCTGACTGGTTATTTACACTGATTTTTTCCAGCATTCAAATCCTTCCAGATTCAATGTTCATTTCCCAAGTACACTCTGATCAACCTCTTTTGATTTTATTTTGCATTTGTTCATGTTTTAATTCATTCTTGCATATCTCATTGTGTTTTCAAACATTGCATTTTACATTAGTTTTCCATTAATAATAAGTCGATTGCATCATTTAGTTGCATTTAGTCTTAATTTCATCACACAATCATCTATTTGAATGAACCATCACAATTTTGGGGTTTTATCTCTCTCCTTTGAGGTGAAAGATCCTGAGAGTGCAAGAGAAGTCTATAAAATAATAAAATTGTTGATTCATTTTGGTGAACCTGCTTATTGAACACTTTATCTTTATGATTTCAATTACATCCTGCATCCTAGGTGTCCTTTGCATCAACATTCAATTAGGTTTTGTTTTGTTTTTGCATCCTAGGGTTTCTCAAATTACATTAGTGAAAGACTCATATAGACTTCATTTTTGCATATCATATCATTCAAAAACTAAAAATTTGCATTTTCATCCTCATTTTGCATCTGAAAAGCATTGAAATCATTTAAATTTTTTTGAAAAAATAAAATAAAAAAATCTCATACCTAGAATCATTCACCACCATGGGTGAATCAATGCTCTTACACATTTTAAATAACATTTTCAGACATTTTTTGGCTATTTTCTGCATTACAATTTTTTGTAGTTACTTTCTATTAAACTTTTCAATTTTCTCTTCTTTCTTTCATATTAGTTTAATTTTATTCATTGTCATCATGGCTTTTTCTTTTAACAAGTTTTGGAATTCATTGAAGTCCTTAGTAAACATGTCCAATTATGCCTTTGGCTATGATCCTAATGACCTTTAGCTTTCTCATGCTCCTTCAACTCCTCATGCGATTGTCCTCGTGATGTAGAAATCATTGGAGAAGATGATGATAGCATGAACAAGTTCTTCAATTCATGCCTTGACAACTTTGAAGCCAATGCAGCCTTTTACCCATCCATGAAGTCACAAGATCTTCCTACTATTGCACCTCCTGATCACTTTCGATACCTACATCTTGAAACAAATGAAGGACCTAAGTTCCCTCCATCAAGTGGACCTAGTTCCTCTAAACAACCACATCCTCAACCATTTTATTATAACAAAGTCACAAACACTCCCATGAACCTTGAAGAAACATATGGAAAAGGCTTTACCATCCTAAGTAAAAAAGGTTGTGACACAACAAATGAGCATAGCATTTACCAACTTCTTGGACAATAACCAGCAAAATAAAACACAACAAGATTAGGATATAAAGATCCTCCTAGTGACAAGAAGCCTCATTTTGAATATCAGAGACTTTGAGATGATGGTACAATGATCTTTGATTCTCCTCCTAACTTGAATGTACTCCTTCCTCATGAGCAACAATTGCCTAATAACAATGACCAAGAGGAAGACATCACCCTTGGTCCTGCTTCACCATAATGAACAAGAGGACAACATCACCCTTGGTCCTCCTTCACCACAAACCTTTTCAATTACTTTGTCCTCCATCTGAAAATGAAGAAGCTTTGCAAATACTGCTTCGTCATGGTCTCATAACTCTCCCACCCCCTACTATAATCAAACCTGTCAAAGACAACACAAAGTATTGTTCCTATCATCACACCCTTGGACATCATACTAATAATTGTAAAGCTTTAAGGAGTATATTGGATCAATCTAAGGTTCCTGAACCTATTGACTATATCAGATAGCAACCCCATCCTCTCATCATACCATAGTTGTAGAATTTACCATTCTCACTATTGCATGATCCTTTCCCATCAGCTAGACCTTGGGTCATTCTTGCTCTACACTCAGTAGGGGCAATACATTGTTAGCCTTCTCCTCATAATGTATTTTTCTTTGTCTCTTAACTGGGTTATTCATTTTCTACTTATATTACTTAAGATTACAAAGTCAATAACTCGATTAATGGTTGACTTACATTTGCATTACTAGCCTTTTACATTTCCTTTTTACTTTTCTTTTCTTTAGTATGCTTGTATGTGTGTATAGTGTTCCCCTATACTATGTGTTTGATGTTCTCTCATTGTGCACTTTCTCTATTTGTACCTCTATTCTTCTATATATTGTACATTTTTCATTTTAATTTTTTCTTTTTTTTTTGTTTTCTTTTTAGGGATGATGCAAAGCATTGAGACACCTTATGTCTCTTCCATGTTGTCCCGAAAGGTCCCCTTTCCTATTCCTTTTTTATCTTTTCTTATGTTTTTTCCTTTTGGTTATGTTGCAAGGAATCAGGACTGAAATGCCTCCTTCATGTAGACCCAAAAGCTTTTCCTTTTCTTTTGCCTTTTCATTTTATTTCCGCTTGTGTTTTCCTTTTGGGGATGATGCAAAGCATTGAGACCACAATGTCTCTTCCATGTTGACCCAAAATGGACTTTGTTTTTCTTTTTTTTTTCGCTCTCTTTGTGTCATTCTTCTTGTTCTATTTGCTTTGGGGAATAATGACAGTTTTGAGCTCTTTAATAAAAACATTGCAACAACAAACATACTGACCCAAAATCCATAGATCCCTTATGTGTTTGGTGTGTTCCTTTTTGGGGGGCAACCTCCTTTTCTTTTTTTTTCTTTTTCATTCACATGAAGCAACCTAACTTAGAAACACATGACTTGGCATAGGGGCTTTCCAAGTTGGCTCTCAAGTATTTTTTTTTGTTTTTGTATTTTTCCTTTGCTACTTTAAAGTAATTGCTCACAGAACGGTGTGTAGCAATTCCTTTAAAGTGGGGGCATACATTGGCATCATTTCATTTGCATTCTTAGTGTAGCCTTGTCACTTCATACGATGCGTTCATCACTTTGTGGATGACATTGGGTGTGATGTCCTTCATAAGTGTGATCTATCATAGCATATTGCATTCTTCTTAGTGGCCTGATGTGACACACTACATGCCCTAAGTTGTGAATATTCTATTCTTTGATTGGTCCTCTCTTGGAGACATTACACACAATGTTCCCTAAGTGATAAACCTTGCATGAACTTAACAAGAATCCTTTGAACATCTTTTACATTTTACATCTTTTCCACCTTGCATAATGCAATTTGCATGATTGTGGTACCTTGCTCTTTGTTCATGAGTTCTAAGAATGTGAAGCTTTTCTTGTCTCATGAAGCACAGACTAACATTTTCCTTTTGTGGCACCTTGTTAAAGCTATCATGAGGTATAACTTTAATATGGTTGAGTGGGAAGCCCATTTAGCAGCATGACTTTCCCTATATGTACCTATATGTTTGTGAGTGCATACCAACTAGCATATCTACTTCACCTTTTGGGTCTTCTCACCCAATGGACCGCCATGAGTTTTGTCACCCCAAAGTGAGTATGCATTCTCTTTTTCTCACAAATAGCCTAGATCTAATCCACAACTAGTTGTCCACAAACGATCGAAGCTTCATCTGATTCTCCCTTTTCTTCTATTTCTTCTCACTTGTGTTCCTTTGTTCTTATGCTTAGTTTGCCATGGGATATTCATCCCGAGGGATTGATCATCCCTCTTGATCATATTCATTCCATCTTGCTAGCATAAGTGCATTTGGATCCTTCTTGATACGCATGGCTACTTTAGTGTGAGTTTGAAGCAAGTTCATCCTCTCACTAAAGTGGGGGCTAAATGTACTAAAAAAAACTAGATTATTGACATTTTCATGGTTTTTTAGGTCTTTCTCCTATGATGTTTGACTTGTCTTACTTTGATTTAATGTTGCAATGTAACTTATGCATTCACATTAGGTCCTAAATATTCAAAATATGAAGTCTTATGAAGGTGTTGTGAAGTGTTGTAACACATTTCTACACATTTTTAGACTCTTTTCATTATAATTCACTTTAAAATTACCTTTTCATCACTTATCAAGTCCTATTTTAAAGTGTTGTAAAGTCTTGTAACAAGATTTCACATTTTTCTAGGCTTGATTTTAATATTTACACCTTTCTTATGCTTTATTTGACCCATTCATGCACTCATAAGACTTAATTAAGTGTATTTTTGAATGCAAACCTGACAAATAACATTAAAAGTGACTTAATTCCCAACACCCACTTACAAGCCAAAGGTGGGACCCATTCACCATGGGTGGTGAATGAATCCCTCTTGGCTCCAAATTCAAAATAATTCAAATTTTCTTTAAGGTTTTTATTTAAAAAATACCTTATGTCGGCCTATGATGAGGTATTATTGGGTTATTAGGGCATAAGTGTGTATAGATAAGTTTTTTTCTCCACATTTTACATCTCCCAATCATCAAGTTCACTTGCATTCATCAATTAGCTTTCAAGCACTTTGCATCAATTTAATCAAGCATTCATCAAGTATCGTGGACCAGCCATTGACATATCTTTAGACTTCTTCAACAAGGTTTTTGGTTAGTTTAGGACATTTTCATGTTGTTTATTCATTAGTCCTTGTTCATTTCATTTCATTTCTTTAGTAAGGGTTTGATTACCAAAGTGGGATTTGACCAAGGAAAATTCCTATACTCTAACCCTTAAACATTTTTTCCCTTTTGCAGGTGTGTTTACATAATTTTGTATGTAGACTTATCAAGCAATTAGGTGTTGAAAGGTGGTCAACAAGTCAACAAAGTGTTTCAAGTCAACTAAACCCTATTGCAAGCTTGGAGACAACTTACAGTCCGTTTTCTGTAGATTTGACTCTATCAACTTGACAAGAATAAAAGTACAGATCTGGAGCTACATAATTGACCTTTGATTTACATAATATTGAAGGAGGACTTATTTTCCATCAATGGTGAATGAGTCCCACCTTACGGCTAAAAAAGGTGATTTTGTTAGATTTCAGTTCCCAACAATCAGATACCTGTTTTAGGAGATTTTACCAGTAGGAGGATTTATTCTCCATAAGTGGCGAATGAGTCTTATTGGTGATTTACATTGATTTTTTCTAGCATTCAGATCCTTCTAGATTCAGCATTCATTTCCCAAGTGCACTCTGATCAGCCTCTTTCAATTCTATTTTACATTTTTTCATGTTTTAGTTCATTCTTGTATATCTCACACTATTTTCAAACATTGCATTTTACATTAGTTTTGCATCAATAATCAGCCAATTACATCATTTAGTTGCATTTACAACATTGCATTTAGTCTTAATTTCATCACACAATCATCTATTTGAATGAACCATCACAATTTTTGGGTTTTATCTCTCTCCTTTTAGGTGAAAGATCCTAAGAGTGCAAGAGAAGTATATAAAACAATAAAATTGTTGGTTCACCCTAGAAGAGTTAGAGAACCCTTGGACACCCAAAATTAGTGTCCACAAGATGTAACCCTTCATATTTTGTCATTTTCAATTTAAAATTTGGCTACCTCACACCTATAACCTTCTTGCCATTGGTTTATTAAACACAATTTTGTGTTGATGTTGCTATGCCCTTGTAGTTAAAATGATTCTATAAATTCATTTAATCATCCACATTTTTGAAGTTGTATTCTCATTTCCATATTTTAATTTTTGCAAAGTTAGAATATTGATCTAGATGGTCATCCTAGGAGCATCTTCATCACTAAATAGTGTTGATTCTCTACCATTTTCTCATGTTTTAAAGATGTTGACTTATGAGAACATGTCCCCTAATGACAGTGATAGAAATTCTCCCATAGTATTCTTAAATGTCGCTAGTATAATACTAGAAAAGATAGAAGAAACACAGACAAATCAAGTATAAGAGAAAAGTTGAATTTTATAGTGTTAAATCAAATATATAGACAATAGACATTTTCATAATCGTACAATCAACCTCCATCTTTAAACCTCAACACTACATACAAAAATTATAATCTTAAAATAAATAGAAAAATATCATATCTAATTTCTAATCCTAAAACATCATATATTTTAGAACTTTTAATTAAATCATTTTTTTTAAATCATAGATACATTCATTTTACATTTATTTTCCTACATATAACTATTACAACTAACTTAGTATATGATTTGCAATTTTCATTAGTAAATCTCAACTAATCTATATTTAATTGTTTGCAGTTAGTCTAGCCTAGATAATCACAAAGACAGTTTATTGTCCTTGATTAAAAATTCCAAGTTGAAAATAAATTTCAAATTGCACATAGTGGCCCATTTTCTCTCTGTCTCACGCCATTGTTAACTTCATAAAGAATTGCATTACAATCTAAAACTCTGAAGATTAAAAACGTGTACAAAACCAGTGAGATTGGAAAGCCTGCTTTATAATAAACAAAGCTTTTGCTGAACACACTTTCTGATTTATAATTAGTCTGAGTTTCCCCGTGGGCCCACGCAACCATTTCGAAAGCAGTGGCTGGGAATCTAATCAAACCTAGCACGTTGCTATTCCTTGATTATCTCCAAATGGAAGTTTGTCTGCTTGCTTTGTCTCCTGCAAACACAATCTCAATGCATCCCTTAAAACATATTTTTAATCGTAAACCAAGTGATCAAATCCTGTTTTTAGATTTTGTTGTCAGAACAGTATCCACAACAGTGATTCTCATTCCACCGTTATATTCCTTAAAAAAACCCAATAAAATCAAGCTTATATCTGTATTCCTCATATTTTAAAAGTCCATAAACATGTATGTCTGCCAATAACTACGCAAGTATATTTTCATGGCGACAAACTTCTGGAGTTATTGATGTTGAAATCCGTAAGATCTTGGTTGTATTAATATAACAATAACGAAAACGACAATGAATAATGAATAGCTTATGAATGGGCTTCTTCTTCTTAATCCTATCAAAAGTACAAAGTAATCCAGTAGTTGATTATCCAGAGATTAATTACAGACTCAAATGCATATTCTATTAATGTCTAAGCAAAAACAGAATTGTCAACGAGAGTAGAAAAATGGTTTTAGGGATGCAATCGATGATTATGCAGAGATTAACTGCAAACCCAATTGCATATTTAATTAATGTCTCATCAATCTTTCTCGCTACCAAATTATGTCGACGAAGTGAATGAAGGTACAAAATGTATTTAGATGGAACCAAAATCTGATTTGACTGGTGTTGTTGGCCATAACCCTTTACTACTGTAAAAATATCAAAGACCACTATTAAGTACAATTATATGATCAATACAGCCATACTACAAGCTGATGCTCTGGCATTCATCGTACACTTAAAGCCAGTGCATTTGACTTTCTAGGTCGGTTGATTTGGTTCAATGAATTTGCTGCTATTTCATCGGTACCGACTCAGAACTACTTAAGCATAATGAACGCGGGTAATTGACTGCCGTCTTTGACGGTACAGAGATTGATAACGTGGGTAATTGAGGAGAAGAGTTTGACCAGTTGATATCATATCTTTCATTCAACCTAGTTGAATGTCCATCGAGAAGATTTGTTATCTTTAACTATTCAACAATAGCCACCATTTTCTGCTACATCTTTTGAAAAAATTGAAAGTAGGTACTGAGATTTTTATTGCGTATCACGTTGCTATTTCCTTCACTGTGCTTGAACAACATCATTGAAAAGAACGAATTATACAGAACTAGAAACCAAATATTCACTCTTCCATATGATACATGCGCTGATAATTTCTATTTTGGAGGACGACAAAGAAGGAATGACAAAAGTTGGTGTCTCCTCAAGTTTCACATGACATTTGGTTTCATATAAAAAAGGTTTAACGTGACTGTTTGGATGCTTTGACATATAAAAGGACATTTCTAAGTATATAAAATGAAATAAGTTGTAAAGTATGGAATATATTTAAACAGTGGGTACATTTATCATAACTTTGTCGAGTTGTTTATGTTGGGCATAAGGTACGAGAGTAAGAAAAAAAGTTAGGAAATTATTTCATTGGAGAATAATATTTTAATAGTAATTGATTTGTGTTAGTATTTTTGAGTTCTTTATGTGTGTACTCTTTAAAGAAAAAGGATTGCTGAGTACTTAAGATTTTTTTTATAAGTATTTTTTTTTACATATAAAAAAAAAATATTAAATTTTATTAAAATTGTTACATTTTATTGTATTATGTGTTTTATTGTGTTGTTGTAATAGAAAATGCATATTTCATATATTTTATTTAGTTTTATATTTAATTTGAAGTAAATGTATTTATATATTTATAAATGTTGAACTTTTGTATTTAGTTGGATTCACATACTTAGTCTTATTTACAATTCACCATATCCTTATTGCTTGTCCATATTATTTTGTGTGTATATTCTTGATTAAATTTGACTAACTCTCTAATTTCAATCATTAATCAAATTCTTATAAATAATCTAATATTTTTTAACACAAATCCAACCTAGTTGTCTAGTAGCTGATATAGAGTAGTGTAAGTTCATCTTCACAATTATGATATTGGTACACTTAAATACAAAATTAAAAATAAAACATTTAGTCAATAGTCTTATCTTCCACTTTGTTCCTTAGCAAGTATGTATAAACATTCTTGATGTTATGTGTATTTACCAAAATACAATCATTACATTCAAAACTATCATCTATTAATTTTCCAACATTGCTTAACATTATTATATTATGCAAGAACAATCATTCAAATTTTTGCAAGAGTGTGTTATTGTAGAACACTTTTGACATGTTGTTTTCCACATTATTTTTTATGATATTCGTCAATAGATTTATATCACACACCACATGAGTGACACGCTAATATTAAATTTTTAGCAACTTTTGGATTAAGTAATTTTAGATATTACACATTAAGAAGGTTTGTGATAGAATAATAATATTGTCTAAACCAATAATACATAAATACCTAAAGTTATGTCTAAAGTTTCTCACTCATATAAGTACATTTCATGATTCCCAAATAACAAAAAAACTCTTAATTGGGTAATAATTAAATAATTAACATTAAGAAACTAATTTTATATTCTTTTTAAACTTGAAGAAAAAGTAAATCATGTTATGGTAAACAATTGAACAATAAAAGTGGGGACATGGGGAGATGAAAAAATGGATCAAAAGAGTGATGTAAATAAATGGTGATGGATTAGAGTGCTATGGGGGGATAGGTATGGAGATAAACCTATACAAACAATAAATTGGAATTGTCAACCTTATTGAAATCAATAAAAATTAATCACCTAGTGTCAAAGGTCAAGTTGTAGAATTACCCAATAGAAAAATAAGAATTTATTTAGAATTTTTGGATGAAACTAGGTTGTAACTAGATTATTTGAAGCACTCGAGTGTTTTTGTGAATATAAATGAATAAAAATATGCAAACATTCTATTATTAAATATAAAAAGAGAGGAAAAGATTCTATTTTAAAGATGTTTCTTTAGTATTCTAAAGATGTGAAATTTGAGGTGGGAGTGTATACAATTTAATTATATTATATTTAAATATTTTTAGTAGGATATTTAAATTTGAAGGCCACTACATGCAGTAGCAAATAGTTGTATGCACGATTGATGCATGAATTTATCACTATCAACTTGATAAAATTCACAAATTTTTTTACCTCTATTCAAAGAAAATAAAATTATGGAAAATGATTTAATGATTCCAAGGCTTCAAATTTGAGTTCTTGACTTATGTTTTCATGATGCAAGGACTTTTAAGGTCATAAATTTTTACTCGGGAGTTTGATTGAGCTAAAATTTTATGTGGAGAAACATCTTGGAGAGTTGATTGCAATGCCAAAATAACCCATTTGCTTGGAGCAATTCTTGACAAATTTGAGGCTATTTTTTAGTCATCTAAGGTCTTTAATTGAGGTCTTAAATATTTTTTTTTGTATTTTTCAAAAATTATATTTTTATTTAGTTTCAAAATATTAGTTTCTTTTATATTGGAGAATTCAAAATTAGTCTTAATGTTGTGTTTTTGAATAAATGGGGAATTTTAATGCCATGTGATATGCATGTGGACATACTAAAAGTAATAAGCTCATAGTATGGTATATTTACAAAGAATTGTAATAGTTAAAAGGTTTTTATTTTTATTTTTTAGAAGTAGAATATAATGAGGAATGAAGAGAATTGATAAATTTTACGAATATTTCTATTTTTTAATTTTAATGATAATAATGTTTTTTATGCTTTGAATCTTGGTTGTTTCATTTTGTATAGGAGTACTAAGATGGCTAAGAGAGTGAGAAGAAGAGGAATATTGGTTCTTGTCCATGTTCATATGGATATGCAAGATCTATAAAGGTAGGTAGTAGAGATTTTAAGTATAATAGTAGATTGGATAATAAAATGGAGGGGAGATGACTCTAATGAAGAAGTAGAATGAGATGTAGATCTACTTGCTTAGAGGGTGATCCCACAATAGTGGTTTATAATTTTTGGCCAAACTAGAAACTAAAATATTTTTTTAAAACTAAATCTTCACTTTTGGGCACCTATAGCAGCTAAATCGTGAAGAATTTGAAGATGATGCAAACTAGAGTTTCATGAAATTTTGTCTATAGATTCTAAATATATTTTTTCAAAATTTTGGAATCAAATTACACTTCTTTTCCATCTCCCTAAACTAGTTTTTTAGAAAACAACATTTTTAAAAGTGACGTTCACCAGATAACGATAACTCTTTTCCATGAAGGATAAAATTCTAATTCTTTCGAATTTAGATTCATAACTCTGATATCTAGTGCTTCCACTTGGTTAGATAGTTTTTATTGAATATTTTTCTTTAATCAAGTTTCAAATTCAAACCAATTATAATTTAGACATAGCACGACCATATAACACTTAACTTTTTGTGTGTATCAAAATTCAATTTTTTTTCTTTGTTGGATCAAGGAATTCAATATCTAGTACACTAATATTTTTTATTTTTTATTTTTAATAATATGCTATTTTTCCACATGTGCAGAACATAGAGCTTGATTTTTGGTGCAAAAACCTATATTCATGAGAAATAAAAAATAAATATAATAATTAAATTAAATTTATTTAAAATTATACTTTTTGGGAAGCTTATAATAAGGACTACATACTTGCAAAAAAATAAATTTTAAATGAATTCATTTGATCTGCCAAAAGGTAAATCAAAAGTAGTTTTTTATCAGCATTTTGATAGGTGTAAAGGAGACTCTATTATAGGTATGGTTTAAAACTAGCGGGGTTATATCCAAGGGGGTTTGATTTAAGGTAGTTTGATCAAAACCTCTTCAACTGGAATTCTTTAAATGGAACCTTTTAAGGCTTAAATCATTATATTTTCTAAAAATATGTGATTTCAGCAAAAATCAGTTCCTCCCAGAAATTGTAAACCAGCTTTGTGGGATCACCCTAGAATGATGAAGAAGCATAGTTAGATCACCTAACTTTTGAAGAGAGGATTCTTAAATCTTTAGAAGAATGAAATGAAGGGATTAAAATTGAAGTTTCAAATTATGTAGGTAGTGTCAAACAAAAGGAGTTAATATGTCAATTAAATAAAATGGAGAAACTATTTGAATGAAAGACTATAACAGAGGAAAAAGGTAAATTTTGCATGCACCAAATTAAAGGGTCGTGTAATGATTTGGTGGGATCATCTACAAAAGGAAAGATCTAGAAAGAGGAAGGAGAAAAATTAATACATACAGAGGAAAATGGAGAAAATGTTAAATGCTAAATTTTTGGATATGGACTATGTATAAGCCCTTTTTTGTAGGTTTTAGAATTTGAAGCAACACAAGTCTAGTATTGAAGACTACATCAATAAATTTTTTAAAAAATATATTCATGTGAGCATCAAGTGACCAATAAAAAATGGTTGCAAGGTATATAAATGGTCTAAAAATTTCTATTCAAAATGAATTGAGCATATATAGGACTAGCTATATAGAAAAGCATGCCAATTCATCTTAAAAGCTTAAGAGTAAAATTAACTAAATTTTTTAAAGTAATAGAGGATCGTGGAGTGAAACAACATATTCATTGCAAGGTGGTTTTCATTATGCAAGGAGAGAATCATCTCATGCAATAGAGAAATTAGGAGATACCTAACAAGAATTTGAAAATCAACAAAAGAGGAAGAGGATTTCAGAGGGGTAGAGGTTACGATGGTGAAAGAGGATGGGAAAACCTATGAAAAATTTTCATTTTCTATAGGTGTGATGAAAAGGGCCATATGGAATTTGAATGTCAAAACTATGAAATCTAAGAAATGAAATAGAGAGGACAAGCCAAATTGAACTTGGTGGAAGCTAAGGTTGAGAAAGAAGGGGTAGATCTAGAGGTTCCACCAAATATGGGAGAAGGCTTCTTGTGAGAAGGACAATGATGATTCAAAAGAAAGAGAAAATATAGACCAATGGACATGATGATTTCTAGATTCAAACCATCATCTTTTAAACATGGTGCACCTTAGGAGGAATGGTATGTCACACTATAATTGATATTGGCAATTTTGAGAATATTGTTTATAGAGAAATGGTAGATAAGCTAAAACTACAATGTGAAAAAAATCCCTACCCTTACGCTATTGTATGATATAAGAAGAAAAATGAGGTCAATGTTGATAAGAGATGCTTAATCTAGTTTTCTAGTGATGCAGGAGCATCCAGTGGTGTAAGGGCAATCTTGCATCACCCAAAAATAGTTAAATTTCAAGTTTCTCAGTTTTTAGATTTTTTTTTTACTTTTTTGGATACCCTTTTCATCATAATGAAATTCCCAATTTACGGTTTTTATTTTCTATTCACGGGTTGAAAGATATTGCAGTTTTAGTTTACGAGATTTGCATCTAAAAATCTTTCAAGTTGGATTTGAGGCACTTGGAGCTCCCATAATGGCCCCAAAACTTGCCAAAATTGGCATAACAAATTTTAAGCGCATTCTTGACTTTGAGACCTTTCCAACGGTTCAAACGGTTCGTGAATCAGAGCCCCAGATCAAAAGTTATGGTCCCGGGAAGTTGGTGCACTTTCTAGAAGATACAATTGCAAATGTTCGTTTGAAATTTGAACTTCAAGTTGTAATTTTTCGGCGCCAAACCACCTAAACTCAAATTTTAATGTTGTTTTGGCTCCAAAATAAAGAGGAGCTCTATTTATGGGGCTTGTTTCTAATTTTTTGCTAGCTTTTTGGGGGACAAGCTCGCATATTGCATAAGGGTTATTCTGTAGCTTTCTGTAGCTTGCATGTGTTGTAGAACTTGGGGATTTGAGATCCTCTGCATGTAAGAAGCTTCATTTTTTGAATAATAAAATTATTCTTTTTTTTGTGGGTTATTTTCTATGTCTCGGGTTGCACCCTCATCAAGTGGTATCAGAGCGGGTTTTCTTGAGCGTGTGGACAGATCACCGATTGTGAGGCAGTTCGCACCAGGACCGTGGTTGTGGGTTGAGGTCAAGAAAGATACCTCCAAGAGTGATGCCTGGTAGGCGTGGTGGTTCCAGAGGTGGTGAGGCGGCAGAGATGCTGGTGGAATAGATGCACGCAGCCCTCCAGAGATAGATTGATGTGTTACAAGAGCAGTTGAGAAGAGGGTTAAACCCGAGGGAGGAAAGTGAGGAAGAAGGAGAGGAAGAAGGTTCAGATGTAGAAGAGAAGAAGAAGCAATTGATCAAGACCAAATGCGCTAATAAGGGCCATTTCGAAGATCGGGAAAAGACCTAGAGCAGAAGTCCCTAGTTATTTTAGAAGTCTGAAGGAAGAGTTGATCGACCGATCAACAAGCTAGAAGAATATTTTGAGTATAAGAAATAGAGGACCCAGATCGGGTTAAGTTTGCAGAAATGAAGCTGAAGGGCCATGCCAGTATTTGGTGGAAAGAGGTCCAGTTGGAAAGAAATTGAAGAGGAAAAGTTAAGATCACCAGATGGGATCGCATGGTAGAGAAATTGAAGAAGCCGTTCATACTAGTGGACTACGAGTTAGATCTATTGAAGAAATTGCAAGGGTTGAAGCAAGGAAGTAGATCTATGAAAGAATATACTGAATATTTTCACAAGATAATCATCAGAATGGGTCACACAGAGGCCAATAAGGAGAAGGTAGCCCGATATCTTAATGGGTTACGACCGAAAGATTTAGAG
This sequence comes from Sequoia sempervirens, assembly GCA_007258455.2. Lineage (NCBI taxonomy): Eukaryota > Viridiplantae > Streptophyta > Pinopsida > Cupressales > Cupressaceae > Sequoia > Sequoia sempervirens. Next base: position 409,703,178 of record VDFB02000017.1, read on the forward strand.
GAGTTAAGCCTTGTCGTAATGACCACCATTGAGGATGTGTATCAGTTTGCTTTGAAGGTGGAAGAGAAGCTGAACAAAAGATTTGATGGCAAGAAAAAGGACGAGGAGGTCAAAGCAAGGGGCAATGGCAAGACCTTCAGGAAGCCGAAATGATGATGAAAAGAAAAGTGAAGATGTGGGTACCAGCCGAAGCCAAAGGAATGACAATTTCTACGGCCTCATGATCAAAACAATGGTGATCAAAGAGGAAGAGGATGAGGGAGATATGGACAAGGATCTGGAAGAGGTGGTTTCAAAGGAACATGTTTCCAGTGTGGTGAAAAAGGCATCGAGCCTATGAATGTCCACAACACCAAGGAAGGGCGACAAAAAGGCCGGGTTGTGGAAGGGTTGCACACGCAGATGAGGAGGCTCAATCTAAACATTCGATGATGTTAAAGGGGAGAAACCCTAGTGATTAGGAGAGCCCTAGTGACTAAAGAAAAGGAACCAACATAGGAAGAATCTGTTTCAGACAAGGTGCAAGTGTGAAGGAAAAAATGTTGCGACATCATTATTAACAAGCAGCTAATCGATAATCTGCGAGAGATGGTCACAAAGTTGAAGTTGAAGAAGGAAAGACACCTATCCGTACGATGCAGGCTGCGAAAGACCACAAAGTTTTGGTCAATGAGCAGTGGCTAGTAAAGTTCAAGATCGAGAGCTACCATGATGAGGTACTCTGTGATATCATCCCCATGGATGCATGTCACATGTTGTTGGGGAGGCCATGGTAGTTTGATAGGAGAGCTATACATGATGGCCATACAAACACTTATTCTTTGACAAAGGATGGGGTTCGTCACAAGTTGAAACCCCTAAAGGAGACCGAAGAAAAGGTATGCAGTAGTGCTAGAATTTGTTATGTAGATGGAATAAATTTTTTGAAGGTATGAACCATGAGCACGTGTGTTATGCATTGATTCCTAGAGTGAGTAAGGAGGATAGTGAGAAGGTTCCAAAAGAAGTTTCTAGGATGTTGGATGAGTTTCAAAATATTATTTCTGATAATGTACCTGAGGGTTTACAACCAATAAGGAAGATCAGTCATCAGATTGACTTGATTCTTAGAGCCAGTTTGCCAAATAAGGCAGCTCATAGAATGACTCCAGTAGAAAATGAGGAGTTGAACAGACAAGTTCAAGAGTTGTTGAGAAAGGGTTTGATATGAGAGAGTTTGAGTCCATGTGCAGTACCTGCAGTACTAGCACCAAAGAAAGATGGGGAGTGGAGGATGTGTACAGATTTTTGAGCCATAAACAAGATAACAATCAAGTACAGATTTCCCCTACCAAGGATGGATGACCTGATGGACTGTTTGAGTGGAGCTCAGTACTTTACAAAGATTGACCTAAAGAGTGGATACCACCAGATCCATATTCGAGAGGGAGATGAATGGAAGACTACCTTCAAGACCAAAGAGGGCCTGTATGAGTGGTTAGTCATGCCTTTTGGGCTAACCAATGCACCAAGCACATTCATGCGACTCATGAATGAGGTACTAAAAGAACTTTTAGGAAGTTTTGTTATTGTGTATTTAGATGATATTTTGATTTTCAAGAAGCGTTGGATGAGCATCATGCATATTCAGAGAGCCTTGAGAAGTTAATAGAAGAGAACCGTTGATTAATCTGAAGAAGTGTAGTTTTGTGAAGAGGGAGTTAGTGTACTTGGGGTTTGTTGTCTCAACAGAAGGTCTCAAGATGGACCCAGAGAAGGTGAAGGCTATTCTGGAATGGCCTATCCCAAGAACTACTACCAAGGTGAGATCTTTCCATGGTTTGGCTAGTTTTTATAGAAAGTTCATTAGAAATTTTAGTAGTATTTGTGGACCCCTGACTGAAACAATGAGAGGGGATAGAAAAGAATTCAAGTGGAGCATTGTAGCGGCAAAAAGTTTTGAACTGTTGAAGTAGAAGGTGACAGAGCAACCTGTTTTAGCCCTCCCATATTTCAACAAGGTGTTTCAGGTGGATTGTGATGCCAGTGGTTGTGCCATTGGAGCAGTGTTGAGCCAAGAAGGTAAGCCCATTGCCTATTTCAGTGAAAACTTAAATGATGCCAAGACAAAGTATTTTGTATATGATCAAGAATTTTATGCAATAGTTCAAGCATTAAATAAATGGAGACATTATTTGTTGCCGAAGGAATTTGTTCTATATACTGATCAACAGGCCTTGCAGTACCTAAATAGTTAGGGAAAATTAAATCAGAGGCATTTGAAATGGGTAGAGTTTTTGTATAGTTATACCTTTGTTTCGAAACATAGGAGTGGGAAGTCAAATAGGGTTGCAGATGCCTTAAGTAGGAGGCATACATTGATGACAAAGATGCAGAATGAAGTGGTTGGGTTCAATGAACTCAAGACACTGTATGCAGAAGAACCTAATTTTGTAGAGACTTGGAAAGCTTGCAAGGAACCTATTATAGTGGACAGGACAAGGTGGTTGGATTTCATAATCCAAGATGGCATGTTATTTAAGGGAAGTCAATTGTGTATCCCAAGGAGTTCCATGAGGGAGAACCTGATAAAGGAGAAGCATAGTGGAGAAATGGCAGGACATTTTGGTCGGGATAAGACCATTGCCATTATCAGTGAGCATTATTATTGGCCTTAGTTGTCACAGGATATGAAGAAGTTTGTACAAAGCTGCAGGGTATGTCAGATGGCTAAAGGAGTGAGCCAAAATACAGGCTTATACCAACCCTTACCTATACCAGAGAGGCCATGGGAGGATATAAGTATGGACTTTATTCTTGGTTTTCCAAGGACACAACGAGGGAATGATTCAGTCTTTGTGGTGGTTGATAGGTTTTCGAAGATGGCACATTTCATTCCATGTCAGAAGACCCATGATGCAGTCCACATTATTGACTTGTTCTTCAAAGAGGTGGTGAGGCTACATGGTCTGCCAAAGAGTATTGTTTCAGATCGTGAGACCAAATTTGTGGAGTATTTTTGGAGAACCTTGTGGAAGAAGCTGAAGACAGAACTGAAGTTCAGTTTTGCACACCATCCACAAATAGATGGGCAGACAGAGGTTGTTAGTAGGAGTCTAGGTAACCTACTGAGATGTTTGGTAGGAGATAAACCCAAGGGATGGGACTTGATCTTACCCCAGGTAGAATTTTTTTACAACAATTATGTCAATATGAGCACTGGTAGATCACCATTCCAGATTGTGTATGGAGGTAGCCCCAGAACAGCTCCATAATTGAGGAAGATGAACCAAGAGAAGAAAATAAGTGCTGAAGCCGAAGATTTTGTAGAACACATCAAGGATATACATGAGAAGGTAAGAGAACATACTAACAAGATGAATATGCATTATAAGGCTAAGGAATATCAAAAGAGGAGGTATAAGGAGTTTCAGATTGGTGATGAAGTGATGGTCCACTTGAGGAAAGAAAAGTTTCTAGTGGGAACATATAACAAATTGAAGATGAAGAAGTTCGGTCCCTGTAAAATTTTGAAGAAGTATGATTCATGGAATGCATATGAGGTAGAGTTGCCAGATGGATTCAACATTTCCCCTGTGTTCAACATTTCAGATTTGACAGAGTATCATGAAGGTGGCGCAGAGGACGTACCAACGATGGAACAGTGTGAGATTCCAGCACCTACTTCAGAAAAGGAGGAGATTGAGGAAATCTTGGATAGTAGTGTGGGAAGGAGTACCAAAAACAGGCAGTATGACGAATATCTGGTGAAATGGAGAGGAAGGCCTGTGGAAGATTCATCCTGGTTATCTAAGTCAGCGGTTGATCGGTTGGGTTTTCCTCAACCATCTGAGACGTGATGGGGTCACTTCTCAAATTACCCTGGGTGTCTGATGCAAGAGCATCCAGTGGTGTAAGGGCAATCTTGCATCACACAAAAATAGTTAAATTTCAAGTTTCTCAGTTTTCAGATGTTTTTACTTTTTTGGATACCCTTTTCGTCATAATGAAATTCCTAATTTACGGTTTTTATTTTCTATTCCTGGGTTGAAAGATATTGCAGTTTTAGTTTACTAGATTTGCATCTAAAAATCTTTCGAGTTGGATTTGAGGCACTTAGAGCTCCCATAATGGCCCCAAAACTTGCCAAAATTGGCATAACAAATTTTAAGCGCATTCTTGACTTCGAGACCTTTTCAACAGTTTAAACGGTTCACGAATCGGAGCCCCGGATCAAAAGTTATGGCCCCGGGAAGTTGGCACACTTTCTAGAAGATACAATTGCAAATGTTCGTTTGAAATTTGAACTTCAAGTTGTAATTTTTTGGTGCCAAACCGCCTAAACTCAAATTTTAATGTTGTTTTGGCTCTAAACTAAAGAGGATTTCTATTTATGGGCGGGTTTCTAATTTTTGGGTAACTTTTTGGGGGACAAGCTCGCATATTGCGTAAGGGTTATTCTGTAGCTTTCTATAGCTTGCATGTGTTGTAGAACTTGGGGATTTGAGATCCTCTACATGTAAGAAGCTTCATTTTCTGAATAATAAAATTATTCTCTTGTTTGTGGGTTGTTTTTTATGTCTCGGGTTGCGCCCTCATCATCTAGAGGAAATAATTATGAGGATAAGATATGATGTGACTCATTCTAATGGATGCATGTGATTTATTGTTGGGAAGGCCACGATAATATTACAAGAAGGTAATGCAAGATGAAGGAAAGAATACATACAATAAATTTGAAAGGTTGTTGCTAAAGTGATTTTGTTACCCCTCAAGAATGAAGGGAAAGGTGAAAGTATGCTATCCATAAGAGAACTTGTCAAAGAAATGAAGGTGATAGGGTTCCATTATGCACTCATAGTGAATAGAGAAGGAAGTGAAGAAATGTCAATACCAACAAAAGAAACAAAAGTATTAGTAGAGTATGTTGATGTTGTTCTAGATGAGTTTCCTGGTGATCTACCACCAAATAGAGATATTCAACGCTATATTGGTCTAATTCAAGGAGCAATAAAAAATCCTATAGGATGAGTTCTACACAACATGTGGAACTAAGTAGATAGGTGGCATACCTTATAAGGAAAGGTGTAGTGAGAGAAAACATGAGTCCATATATTATAATTGCATTATTAAATCCAAAGAAGGATGGTACATGGAGGATATGTCCAAATAGTAGAGCAATCAATAAAATCACCTCCAAATATCAATTTCCTAGACCTTTCTTAGATGACATGATGGTTGTTCTTGCAAGGGCTACACACTTTAACAAAATTGACCTTTGCAATGGTTACCATCAAATCCGGATTTGAGAAGGGGGTGAGTGGAAAATAGCCTTCAAGACTAGAGATGGTATATATGAATGGATTGTTATGCCATATGGGTTGTCTAGTGCACCTAACACCTTCACGATATTGCTGAGTATTGTGCTATGATATTACATTGCTAAGTTTGTAGTAACTTATTTTGACGATATTCTAGTTTTTATTAAGAGTAAAGAGGATCCCTTGAATCACTTGAGGATCATATTAGATGTACCGAGAAAAAAATTTATATGCAAATTTGAAGAAGTGTAGGTTCATGCAATAGAGTTTATTATTTTATAGCTTTGTGAATTTTGCAAATGGGGTCAAAATAGATGAAACAAAGATCAGGATGATTGTAGAGTGACCTAGTCCAAGGAATATAACATAGATTAGAAGTTTTCATGGTTTGAATTTTTTTTATTAAAAATTCATCATGAATTTTAATAATATTGTAACGCCCATAATAGATTTTACTAAAGAAAGTGATTTTTTGTGGACAAAGGAAGCTAAGGAGAGTTTGAAACTTCTAAGAAAGAAGGTGACAAAAGCCCACTATTAAGTACAATTATATGGTGAATAAAGCCATACTACAAGCTGATGCTTGGCATTCATCGTACGCTTAAACCCAGTGCATTTGACCTTTTAGGTCGGTTGATTTGGCTCAATGAATTTGCTGTTAGTTCATCAGTGCCGACTCAGAACTACTTCGACATACTGAATGTGAGTAATTGACTGCCATTTCTGACGTAAAAGAGATTGATAACGTGGGTAATTCAGGAGAAGAGTTTGAGCACTTGATATCATAACTTCCATGTTACCTAGTTGAATGCTCATTGACAAGATTGTTATCTTTAACTATTCAACCATAGCTACCATTTTCTGCCATTTCTTTTGAGAAAAATCGATGTAGGTACTGAATTGTTTTTTGTATATCACGTTGCTATTTCCTTCACCGTGCTTGAACAACATCATTGGAAAGAACGAATTATACAGAAGTAGAAAGAAAATATTCACTCTTCATTGTGATAATTGCGCTGATAATTTCTATTTTGGAGGACGACAAAGAAGTGATGACAGAAGTTGGTGTCTCTCAGGTTTCACATGACATTTGGTTTCATATAAAAATGGTTTAACGTGACAGTTTAGATGCTTTAACATATAAAAGGACATTTTTAAGTATACAAAATGAATTAAGTTGTAATGTATGGAAAATATTTAAATAGTTGGAACTTGGTACATTTATCATAACTTTTGTCAAGTTGTGTATGTTGGGCATAAGGTATGAGTTTAAGAAAAAGGAGTTAGGAAAATATTTCATTAGAGAGAATATTTTAACCATTTGTTTTAGTATTTTTGAGATATTTATGACTCCATTCTTTATTGAGGCAAAATATTTAAGATGTTTTCTTGGTTTTTTTTAATATTTTTTATATTTTAAATTTAAATAATCTGAAGTGTTAAATTTTATTATGATTGTTGTATTTTGTTGTTTTTATGTGTTCTATTGTAATAAAGAAAATATATATTTCATATATTTTTATTTAGTTTTATATTTAATTTGAAGCAAATGTCTTTATATATTTATAAATGGTTAACTTTTGTATTTAGTTGGACTCGCATATTTAGTCCTATTTACAATTAATCCTATCCTAATTGCTTTTTCATAGGATTTTTTTGCGTATAATCTTGATTAAATTTGGCTAATTATCTAATTTCATTCTTTTATCAAATTTCTTATACATAATCTAATGTTGTTGAGCAAAAATTCCACCTAGTTGCCTACTAAGTCAAGTTGAGCAGTTTAAGTTCATCTTCACAATCACGATATTGATACACTTAAATACTAAATTAAAAATCAAACATTTAATCAATAGTCCTATCTTACACATTGGTCCTTAGCAAGTATGCATAAACATTCTTGATTGGATGTTACGTGTATGTGTAAAAATACACTCATGACATTCAAAACTATCATGTGTTAATTTCCCAGCATTGTTAGATTACACAAGAATAATCATTAACGCTTGTACAAGAGTGTTCTATTGTAGAACACTTTTAGCATGTTGTGTTCCACTTTATTTTTTATGAAATTCACCAATAGATTTATATCACCCACCACATGAATGACATGTTAAAGTTGGATTTTGAGGAACTTTTGGATTTTAAGTAATTTTAGAGACTACACATTGAGAAGGTTTTGTGATAAAATAATAATATTGTCTAAAAAATATATATATAAATACCTAAACTTATGCCTCAAGTATCTCACTCTCATAAATGTATTTCATGATTCCAAACTAACAAAATACCCTTAATTGAATAATAATTAACCAATTAGCATTAAAAATACTAATGTATATGCTACTAAAATTGAATAAAAAGTAAAGCATGCTATGGTAAATAATTGAACAATGAAAGTAGGGACATGAGAAGATGGAAAATAGATCAAAATGGTGATGGGAATATATGGTTATGGATTATAAGGGTATGTGGGTCCAATATGTAAGGAGATAAATGTTAAAAGGTGCAAGACAATTGAGAGGAGGGGGAGGGGGAGGGGGAGGGGGTGAATCAGTTGTCACCAAACTTTAAACTCAAAACTTCAACACTTATTAACTTCACAACCACACTATTTTGTTATTAAGTATGAACATGAAATGAAAATAACTGAAAGAAAAATCAACACAATGAACACCAGATTTTACGTGGAAAACATAATAATAAAAAACCATGGTGATTATTAACTCACAATATAAAGTGATAGAAAAACCGAATACAAAGGCTCACTTCCTAGAAGATGACTCACTATCCAAATACAAAGGCTCACTGCCTACAGAAAAGACTCACTGTCCAATAGAGAGGCTCACTACCTACAAATACAAAAGAGAAAAAAATGATCCACCACAACAATTTACACACTTCTACAGCCTTGATCAGAAGATTGTAGAAACCTTTAGCTCACTACCTTCAAGAATCTAACACGATGGAGTACTGGTGCCTCAACTCACTTTTGCACTACTTTTCTCTTCACTCATGGCTTACTTCATTACTTTGCATCCTCTAATTCTTCACATCTCGACTTGCGTTTATACCAATTCAACCTTAGAAACTTTCTCCAAGGTCGACCACATAAGTTTCATTTCATAAATTCAAATTAGGTTGGAAACTCAACATTCTCGTGGTGGAAAAGAATGAGTGGACCAATAGAACACTTAACCAAGACCAAAAATAATGTCTCAGATCAATCACATGCTTCCTTAATTAAATTTTAATTCTTCATATGAAGTGTAAACACCAGGTCGACCAAACCTAATGAAAACATAAATGAACATTGAAGTACATGCTTCCCAGAAAGAAGTTAACATGCAGACAACGTAACACGCTCCATCATGTATAAGAACACATGTTAGGTTCCTTCAAATACATCTGCAACAAGTGTAACAACCTTCAAACACATAACTCCTTCCATCGGTCCATCTAGATTGTGCAAACACACAATAATTCTAAAACTCAATTTTCAAATTACCAAACCACAACCATCTTTTCCAAAACCTAGAGAACATCATTTCAAGCCATATTCCTCATCCACAAGACCTAAAATAAAATAGAAGAGGACTGTAGAGCAGAAACATTTCTCCCAGTCCACAAAAAGCCAATTCTGCCAAAATAGTTCACACATTGGTGAACACAACTTTCACATTTCATTAAACCAAAAGCTCCAAATCAGTAGATATCACCATCAGATCACCAAAAACAACCCTTTAGATATGTACATGCATAGGATCAACATAGAAGAAACGTGGAGTACATACCAGAGCACATTCTAGACACTTACATAACTCTAACTTCTCTCTTTATTAATTTTCTCAAAAGCACTTGGAAACCCATCATCTCAACACATTTGCAACATCATAAAGATAGATCCATGTACTCACAACATCTCAACTATACATGCACAATCTGCAACATACTGAACTGTGTTGACATCATTGACAACATTAATGACAACACCACTAAACTTGCTCATACTTGCAACAATAAACATATATAAAAATATAATAAATTATTGCATTTTAAATACAAAAATAAACAAAAATGGTCAACCTTATTGAAATCCATAGATTTAAAACAACCACCTAGTGTCAAAGGTCAAGTTGTAGTATTACCTAATAGAACAAATAAGAATTTTTTTAGACTTTTTGGATGAGGCTAGGTCATAACTATATATTTTTAATTACTATTGGAGTGCCATTTGTGAGTAGAAATGTATAAAAATATGCAAACAAACTATTTTCCTATATAAAAAGGGAGGCAAAGACTTAATTTTAAAGATGCTTTTTTTGGAGCACATTTGTTGTTTTGCAAAAAAGATCAACCTGTCAAAGCCTGATACAAACACCAAAGATAAACGAATCCATAGGAGGCGGGTAGTCCATGTCCTGAATCCAAAGGGAGACATTGGCAATTAGTCCAACCATTCCCCCCTCAGTGTCACCTAAGGGGATTCAAACCCACGACGATGGTTCTGATACCATTTTTTAAAATGTGTTTACCGTTGTGCCAAAAGATTGACCTTTTTATGCCTGATACAAACACTAGAGATAAATGGATCCATGGGAGGTGGTTAGTCCATGTCTTGAATCCAAAGGGAGACACTAGTGATTAGTCCAACAACTTTAGTATTCTAAAGATGAGAGATTAGCTAGTGAGAATTTATATAAATTGATTTTATTATATTTAAATATTGTAGTGGGAGATTTAATATCGAAGGACACTATATTGGGGAGTAGTATTAATATGTATGATTAGATTAGATTCACCTAAATTTTATAAGATATAGTAGAAATCTATACTAATTCACTACTATTATATCATCATTATCAAATACTTTAGGATCATGTTTCCAATCTCTAGTTACCACCATTGATTTAAAATATAAACTAATGGCCCTTGCATTTTGTGGGGTAATGAGTACTTGTAATCTATAATGCTCATGGGGCCTAGAATTGCTTTTGGATCATTGATATCCATGATCCAAAAACTTGGAGAGAATTAGGAATTGGGGGTAAACCTTCCCTCATGGAATATAATGAATGTTATATTATATTTTAAATTAGTGGTGGAAACTAAATATTAAAGAATATAATCCTTAAACCCATTGATCATTTCCACCCTCGAGCCCCTACAATTCCATAAGAATTATTTATTTTAAATGGAAGAATTCACCATCATAATAATAATAATTGATTCTTATTATTGATTCTTTTCTAAATAGTGATGTGTTTTATTTTTAATAATAATAATGATTTTGATGTTGTGAATCTTGGCTATGCCATTTGGTATCAAAGTAGGAAGATGGCTAGGAGAGGAAGAGGAAGATTACTTATTTTTCAAATGCATAGGGATATGCAAGATCTATAGAGGTGGGTTATAGATCTTGCAAATATATTATTAGATTAGAGAATAAGATAAATGGGAGATGATTATGATGGAGAATAACAACAAGATGTAGATCAACATTCTTAGAATGAAGAGGAATCATAATTATATCACATAACCTTTGAAGAGAGGATGCCCAAATCTTTAGAAGGAAGAAACTAAGTGATTAAAATTGAAGTCTTAGATTATGTAGGTAGTCTCAAGGGTCAGTGCAAGATCATGAAGGGTCAAATAGGGCACCTAAGTGGCAATGAAAATACAAAAAAGTAGACTTAAAAAACTTCACATAAGAACATGAAAAGGTTATTAACATAATTTAAAAAATATGTAGAATATAATTTGTAGAAAATTGAATGTAATTTGTAAGGTAATGGGCCTTTTTTGGAAATT